>CM076252.1:8138814-8598814 GCA_038380765.1 Odontothrips loti
CGGCGTGGGCTTCGGCCTCACCTCACACACGGCCGTCATCTCCTCGCCTCCCGCACCCCTTTCGCTTGGGGACACATGACGGAGTCCGTCCACGATGATTGATAGTAATATCTGCCGCTGGTAATGGAGGGTCCCCAGCCCAGCCCAGCCCGGGGACCGTCACCGCTACATACATCAGCCCCTGCCGGCGGGGTGGGGTGACAACCTTTTGTAACTGCATCGCCGCCTTGTAGACGGCGGTGGCCAGGCCGTGCATCTGCTGCGCCGCGGCCCGTAAGGATGTCTCCCTCCCTCCCTCCCCGGCCGCCCCCCGCGGCTGCCGGTGGCTGACCCCGCCCGGGCACGGGGGAGGTCAGAGTCAGACCCGGCCGCCGGCTGCGAGCCCGATGATCCATCATTCGCAAAGGCAGAGAGGACGAGCGCGGGTTCATTATGGGTGGCCGACCTTTAAAAAAAAACAAAATTGTATATAAATAAAATGCTACGGCTATTTGGTGCCACTATCAGGTAGATGTGATTAATTTGCCCTGAGCGGACCGCCACAGCGCCTGCCGCGCGGGGGGTAGGCAACCCGCGACGCGCGGACGCCCGGGGACGGCCTACCCTGCACGGCGCTCCTGTCTCCCAATCATAACAACAACGCCGACGACATTTTCAATATCGACTGGCGCTGCGCTTCACGGGCCGCCGCCGCTCCTTAATGCATGGTGTTATCGTTCCGCTATCGCCCCCGATCACAGCCGGCACAAATACGTACTGCGTAGCGCGGCGTAGCGCCTCCTCGTACCGATATCGGGCATGCATGCGCACGGCCCGTTGGCGTGAGAGAGAGAAGGAGAACGCGAACGGCAGTCGGCAGTGTAAGTGTTGTGAATAACAGGTATTTTTTGTCTTATCAGAAACCAAAATTTTTAAGTTCCAAGTGTGTGAATGTTCTCAAGACAGGAATACTTGTTTTACTGACAGAATCCTGTTGACTTCTGAAAGGCATCCTCTTTTTAACTAGAAAATTCAACACTCTCACAACACTTCGCTTCCTAACCATTCAGTAAGAAACATATGTGTCGATCACTTCAAACATGCCCGACTGGTGGCCTTAGATCAACATCTCCGCGCACTTGCAGAGGGGACTCGCCCGGAGACTAGAGTAACTTGCTGTATGTATAGCAGCAGCGCGAGCCAGAAAACGCCGTTGACCACTAGCGCCATCTCTCGGAGCCAACGGTGCTGCTCTCTGCGGGACAACAGTGGCTAAAGTATCAATAGCGCGCTGCTCCCCTCCACCATAGCTCCGTAGCGTAGTGGGCTAGCGGACCGGTCGGCGACCGCAAGGTTCGAGGTTCAACTCTTTGCCGGAGTAAATATTTTTCTGAAGTCTGCCGACCGAGGATGGTGGGTAAAATATACCAAAAGAACGTGTTCAAAGTGTGTTGTCTGAGTGACCGCGGACGTTGGGCCGCGGACATTCCCCGGAGGTTGAATACACTCGTTGACTCAGTGGTTCGACGCCCGAGCAGGGGAATGGTGCTTGCCAAGACTCGGCAGAAGTTAAATGTAGAGGCCTAGGGTTCGGCCTTCTACATTTTTCAAGCGTAAGGCCTCGGAATCTGGAGTATTCGGGCAACACCTACTTGGATACATGGCGTAGAAGAGTAGAGTACAATCGGCTTCGGCCGTGTACGATCTGGGCATCCTACCTCCCTCTCAATCCGCGAGGGAGTGGCCTCACGGCCACAGACCAACTGGCTGGTCGAAGGGGGCTGACTCCTGAAATCTAGTCAGCGGAAGGGGCGATGTTGGCCGTTGCGGAAGCCTGCCTACCAAGGTGGCTGCGTCGTGCCTGTGTCTTAGCGGCGGTCAACTCCTGGTACACCGGTTCCCATCCGAACACCGAAGTTAAGCAGGAACGGTTCCGGACGGAAGTCTGGGACGAGGTAGGACCCACCCATTTTTGCCGTTTTTTGTTGTTGTTGTATTTTTTATTTGCAGGGTCTGAATCTTGAGGATTCAATATACTTTTGAATTTTAAAAGAAATTATTGAAATGAAACGCTTTCTACCAATTAATAGAGAAAAGAGGAAAACCGCGAAAAAAACAAATTCGACCAATAGTGCATGAGTGTAACGAGCTCATCACTTTAAAAAAATCAAAACTTTTTATCATTTGAATTCACCTGGACAGTTGTGGACATTTCGTGAACCCCCCTTCCCCTCTAAGTGTCCACGTGGTATCTGAACAGCCCCAAAGAACGAGCCTGTCCTAGAACGGTAAAGCGTTCTCCATGCCTGTCTTGTTTTTTTTTTTGGGGGGGGGGGCGCTCCTGGATTGTCCGTACCGAGCTATATCGCCCCCCGTTGTTGTGAGTCATCACGCCGCTCGGCCTCACGCGATGCTGATTGGTTGCCCCTCTGCGTCACATGGCATGTGCCCGTCTCTCTCTCTCTCTCTCTCTCTCTCTCTCTCTCTCTCTCTCTCTCTCTCTCTCTCTCTCTCTCTCTCTCTCTCTCTCTCTCTCTCTCTCTCTCTGACCCGGCACGCGCCAACATAACACGAGGCCGAAAAAAAGGAAAAGTCAGTGAGCGTAAAGTTCAAAGATGAGAGTGTTTGGAAAAGGTAGTAGAGGCGTAGAGGGCAGTGCTGCCCCCTGCCGCCCCCTGCCGCCCCCTGCGGCCAGCGCCTCTCGGACCGCCGCCCTTGGCGAGTCACTGCCCGCTAGATGATTGTTCTGACTTTCACAAGAATCCGCACGAGGCTGCCAAGATTATCCGAGAGAGTGCGCTGCTCTGGGACACAATCGGTGGAGCGGGTCGGAAGGAAAATGTGCCATAAATGGGAACCCAACTATGGCAAAGCGCGAATGTGAGGGACACGCAAACAAACGCGGGGCTCCAGGACTTGTTACTACTTGTCGGCTAAATATCGCTGCCGCCATTTATAGCGGAGCCGTAGTGTGTGTCCGTGTCCAGCGGCACGACCCCCTGGCCGGCGCGAGCACGGCAGCAGGGCCGGCAGGGCCAGCAGGGCCAGCAGGGCCAGCAGGGCCAGCAGGGCCAGCAGGGCCAGCAGGGCCAGCAGGGCCAGCAGGGCCAGCAGGGCCAGCAGGGCCAGCAGGGCCAGCAGGGCCAGCAGGGGCCAGCAGGGCCAGCAGGGCCAGCAGGGCCAGCAGGGCCAGCAGGGCCAGCAGGGCCAGCAGGGCCAGCAGGGCCAGCAGGGCCAGCAGGGCCAGCAGGGCCAGCAGGGCCAGCAGGGCCAGCAGGGCCAGCAGGGCCAGCAGGGCCAGCAGGGCTTCCCCTCCACAGCGGTAACCTATACCTCTCCGGCCCGTCCGGCCGCCCCCACGGGCCGCGGGTCAGCAGAGCCCTGCGGCCGCCTCCGCCACGCTCCCAGGAATACCGCCCCCGCCGCCCCACCCCACCCCACACCGCCCGGCAGGGGTTGATAATGCCAACAGCCAGCAGGAGGTGCAACTCTCCGGCTCTGTTCTAACTCTTTGGGTCTTCGAAGCAGCAAAGGGTTTCGCGAAACAAGTCCCCTGCTCCGCCATTGTGCTTCATACACGCCGCTCTGCCGTCGCGTGGGAGGGAGAGGCATGGCGAGCGCCACCAGCCCGATGGCGGTATCGGTTCTACAGGTTTACCACCGCACCTTGGGCGGCACGGCGCGGCCACTAAAAATACACGACCACCGCGGGGTCCTTGTTGGTCTCGCCCGGACCCTTAGCAGTATAACACTTCTCCGAACGGCTGCTGCACCCGCCAACGCGGCGCTCGGCTCGGCTTCGGCCCGACTCGGCCATCCATAACCCTGCTGCCCGTACAAAGTCCGAAACGCAGCACGAGCAGCGGTCAGAGATCGTGCGTCCGCACGGCCCAAACTACTTGTAAGCCGCTCCCCGCCCGGCACGCTCCGCAGCTTATATTGGCGCCGTCAAAGTCAAACTTATTAGCAAACGTCCCCTAACGCCGCGCCGCGCGCCTTAACGCCCTCTCGGCGGGCAACAATAATTTCGTCCGCCGTTCCCGCGTCCGGGGGGCTGCCGTTGGAGCGAGAGAGAGAGATATATATAGAAGGGGTGGGGATGGGGGCTTTGACGCTTGTTATTCGCGTGCGTGCGTGCGTGTGCGTGTGTGTGCCTTGGCGGGCCTAATTCCGTGTTCGGTGGGTCGGCGAGGGAGACAGAGAGAGAGAGAGAGAGAGAGAGAGAGAGAGAGAGAGAGAGAGAGAGAGAGAGAGAGAGAGAGAGAGAGAGAGAGAGAGAGAGAGAGAGAGAGAGAGAGAGAGAGAGAGAGGGGGGGAGGGAGAGGGAGAGAGGTCGGTGCACATCAGCCCTGTGTGGCGACAGAGTGCATTGTCTGGAAGCAAAGCTTTGGGGGTGCGGCTGGGGAGTGAGTGCTACGCTCTCGCTCACCCGCACACGCTGTGCTTTGGGCACCGGAGCGCCCCCCCCCCCCCCCCCTATCTTCCCCCTCGCCAAACGGCGCGGCCCCGTAGACCTCATCCCGAGCAATTTCCACGATCAAAGGTGGGGCGTTCGCCGGCAACCCCCAACGACCGCCCCCCCCCCCCTCGGCCAGCTGGGCAGGGCACCATGGCGTCAGCAGGCATAGAGTCCATGAGTGCGGGGGCCGGCCATAGGACAGAGCCAGGACAGTGCCAGGGCGACGACGTGGGCGGGGGTGCGCGAGAACCCTTCACGGCCCCGCGAGCTGTGTGTGAAGGTCCGCCCCGCCCCGCCGCAACCCTGGCAGGGCCGGGCCACGCCGGGCCCTGCAAAACCGCGGAGCAGGGTGAAGGGCAGGGAAGGGCAGGGATAGGAGAGGTGGTGCTCTCACGCTGCCGCTGCGGACACGCGCCGCCACGCGCAGCCACGAGCAGCCACGCCAGTCCACGTGGCCGCGCGCTGCGGTGCGCTCGGGCTGAGGGGCGCCAGACGGGGTGAATGCCCCCAATAATTCGCTCCTACGACCCAATCTCACCCCTCCCCCCCCCCCCCTTGTTACTCGCTGTCTCTCTTTTCTTCTGCTTCTTGTCGCCTCACTCACCCTCTATCTATCTCTCTCTCTCCCTCTTTTCGTCTCCTGAAGATTCCATTTTCTTTTGATATATACACTTCTTGTTTTTTCATTTTTCACACGCCCCGGCGCGCGCCTCCCGTCACTTTTACTCGGCGCTGCGAATCGTAAATCCCCACACCGTGATCTGATCGGCTCCGCTCTCGGCTTGCTGCTCATGAGTGTCGCGGGTTCGAACACCGCCGCCGGATCTGCTTTTCGCGATTTGCCGCCTGCGCGCACCGCACCGCCTGTCTGTCGTTTACCGTTCTCTACCCTGATTGCGTTGCCGCGCCGGGCAACTCTTTATCTTAATGAAGACGGTCCGGAGGCGCTGCTTAATCTCAGCCCGGAGCCATAGCTGCGATGCGCGGCCGGGCCACAGGGGAGGAGCCATTAACTCCAGAGATCCCTGCCTGCAATTTCACTAGTACAACACGAGTACTTGCAAATAAGCGGCTGGATGAAAACCTACGAATGCCCAGTTTACAAACGCGTGAAAAAAAGCAATTGTTGCAGCTGCCTTTTATAAGAAATGTATACTCGGAGCAGCTTTGTATTTCAAATAACTTCCCCTCCTTTTCGTAAAACGCTCAGTGACTACTTTATTTTCCATTTCTCTTTCTCAACTTTTTTTTCCTCTTCTAAAGCGCACATCAAAGCGTAAAGTTTCATGTCACGCTCCTCCCACCCCGTCCGGCGGCACGGCCCGTCCGCTGCCCACACGACGGAGGCCTTCGCGGCCGCGTCCGGGCCGGGGCCCAGGACCTCCGGTGAGGGGCAGGGCGGGGCACGGGGCTCGAGAGGGTGCGGGGCTGCAGGATGAAAAGTTGAGAGGGGAATGAATACAAGGGGGGGGGGAGTGAGAGAGGGAGAGCGGAGATTCCTCGCTGATAAGGGAGACGACACCGCATAGGGGAGGGAGCGGGGCGGTGGCGGCGGCGTTGCGGTGTGCGGCGCGGCCGAAGGTACTCCGGAGGGGCCGGCAGCGCTAGTAGTGTTACGACGGCGAGGCGGGGCGGGCGGGGCGTGGCGGCCCGTGACCCGGCGTGGCGCGGGGGTGTCACGCGCGGCGGGGGAGTGATGTAAAGATAGCCACCCCCTTGTTGATGTGGTTGGCCGTCCGCCCCGGAGTCCGCCCATCCGCGGGGGGCTCTGCTCTGCGTACTCGGCGAGGCCTCTTACCCTGCCCAGCTCTCACCGGGCAGGATAACTCTACATGTTGCGGCGGCCCTCCGGCGGCCTCTGACGGTTCCCTCTGAAGGCGGCCCTCTGACGGCGGCCTCTGACGGTGGCTGCTGACGGCGACCTCTGACGACGGCCTCTGACGGCGGCCTCTGATGGAAGCTCGGCCGGTGCAGCTGTAACCAGGCCCAGCCGACGCGCGCGGCAATACACATACACACACACACACACACACACACACACACCGCGAAGCCCCATGTGTGCTCACGTAATAGGGGCCGGGCCGGGGCTTACACGGTCCGTGTCGGCAGCGCAGGCGGCGTGCATTCCTCCCCCTCCCCCACCCCTCTCACTCTCTCCCTCTCCAATTTGTTTCAATGAGCGGCGCTCCCCTCGCTCCGCTCGTCTTCATCCCCGGCAGGACATTCGTGTGCTAATTCCCCCTCGGCTCCGATATTTGCGCCGAAGGACGACATGAACATCAAGGGCGCGGGCGCGGGCCTGCTCATCACGATGGGGCTCGGGGCGGGGCCCGGAAGGAGCTGCTGGAGCGGCGGGGCGGTGGCGGCCTCCGGCCTCCGGTTGCCTCCGGTTGCCTCCGCTCGTCGGGGACCTCCGCCTCCGTCGACCCCGTTGGCCGCCCCCCAGGAGGTACTAATTCAATAACACCTACCCTACCTGGGTAAGGGAAGGGGGCGCTCACTCTTCATCTTCGGCGGCAGGGTCCGGGTTCTGGAGCCCAGTGAAGTGGCCACGGTGAGAGCACGGCAAGAGGAGCCGGAATTATCACAACGGGGAGAAAATGAGTTCGGTGAACCGTCGGCGGGCTGTCCCGTGCCGGCCAGGGGTCCGTGGGTGTGATGCACGGCCGCGCCCCGGCCCGGGTAAAGGTAAACTCGCCCCGTTTGCACAGCGCGCCCCGCCCCGTATTTCGCTCGGGGCGCGCGCCGGGAGCAGCCGGGAGCGGCAGGGGGCCGCGTTGCGCGATCAGGGCCATCACTATAAATCGCAGGGAATTAATTCTTCCCCAACAAGCAGTGCTGCTCCTGCTCCCCGCAGTGCTCCGGCTTAAGGCGCCGCGGGTCCAGAGCACCGTACTCTGCACGGGGCGGCTGCCAGTTAGCGCCCGGCCGGGTCCCCGCCACAAAGTCGGCCCGAGGCGGCAGGAAAGGGGTTGCAGGGAGCCCCGCCCCGCTACGCCCCGCCCCGGCCGAGCCTCGCAGGCCGCCTCGCAGGCCCGCGGCCCCGGCGGCGTGCTTGGTAATTGGATTGTAACACCTTGCAGCGGCAGCAGCGGCAGCAGCGGCAGCAGCGGCAGCAGCGGCAGCAGCGGCAGCAGCGGCAGCAGCGGCAGCAGCGGCAGCAGCGGCAGCAGCGGCAGCAGCGGCAGCAGCGGCAGCAGCGGCAGCAGCGGCAGCGGCAGCAGCGGCAGCAGCGGCAGCAGCGGCAGCAGCGGCAGCAGCGGCAGCAGCGGCAGCAGCGGCAGCAGCGGCAGCAGCGGCAGCAGCGGCGGCGGCAATCCAGCGGGACTCTCAATCAATATCTGAACCAATTAAGCATCCCGACGTTAATTCCGGACCGCCCCGGTGGTAATTAAATTAGATGTTATGGCTACACTTTGTCAGCGCGTCCAAAGCCCAAGGATTTCGCACCGCTGCTTTGGGCCGTGCAGGCCGTGCTGGTGAAGAGGGTCTGGGTCTGGGCGCAGGAGGCCAGGGCGATCCTTAATGGCAGCGATGGATGCGAGTTTCCGGGACTCGGCCACCCCTGGTGGTCAACCCCTCGGCGGACGCCTTCCCGCCTAGTGGGCGATTACCCCCTCCTCCGGGTACCGGCCCTTCCGTAACATAACCTAATAGAGCCAGTCTCGGTACAGATGGCGCCTTGCTGGGTAGGCAACCACGGCTTCTGGCATTCACGCGTGTCGTGCGGGCTGGCCTACCCTCACACTCGCAGGCGCCCGACGCGTCGCCATTCGTGGGTTTAGGCAAGAAGGTGGTTCGTACGCAGCTAATGGACGGTGCCTGGGCGTGTGGTCACCCTACCTCCTAGGGTACCCCGTACCCCGTACTCGGACAGGGCTGCCTCCGAGGGAGCGTGGTCCTCGCCGCGGCCCAGCCCAGCCCGGGCCCGGACGGTACGCGAATAAGTAGGAACGATTGATGGTGGTTTACAGGAAATGGGGGAGGCAGCAGTCGACGGCGGCGTCCCGGGGGACTGCAGAGCCGACGGCTGCGCGGCGTTCGGAAAGGGATGCCGAGGCCCCCGCAGCCCCCGCAGCCCCCGCAGCCCCGCCGGAAGGCGAAACTAAACTTGCAGTCAGAATGCTGAGTGCGTGAAATACAAGCAAGCCCCCGCCCCCACCCCCTCCGCAGCAGCTCCACCCGTCCGAGCCCCCTACGCCCTCTCCTCTGCTCTGGGCGCTGTACTGCTCGGCTACTTTTGGTTTTGCGCTTTTGGGGTTCCGCGCGAAGTAAATATTGGTGAAGGCGAGGCCAGGGCCGGCGTGGCGTGGCTGGCGGGGCTGGCGGGGCCGGCGGGTGGGGGCCGGGCCGACGGGGGCGCTGGGGTTGCAGAAGGGGTGGAGAGACAGGCGGGGAGGCTTTGAGGCCGGGGGGAGATTTTTTCCCCTCGCCAGCGGCCAGCGTTGTTGCCGACGCGACCACCGCAGTCATGACAGAGAGTGATTTTTTTCAGATCACAGAAACAAAAAAGTTTTCGCCTCGCGTCCACGTGGAAAAGGGCGTCGGCGCGTGGCGGACGGGGAAACTGTTCAAAGGCGAATCACAGTTCAGGCACTGACGAAATCACTTGCCAATCCCTCCGCGACTTCCGGCCATTTTAATCGCGTTACGTCCCGCTTTGATCGCGGTGTTTGAACGCGCGCGCGCGGCCCTGCGCCAATCTTTTCTTCTTCCTCTCCTTCCTCTCCCAGATCCTTGTTTCCGCCAACCTCCTCCTCCTCCTTCTTCTCCTTCTTCTCAGTCGAACGAGACGCACAAGTATTCCCGGATCCCCCGCTGCATATTCGAGGAGTCGGCGGGCAGTGCCCTTTAAACTGCAAACTCAGCCGGAATTTTGGAAATTCTCCCCTGAATCCGCAGCGCAGTACTAGTCGTGGTCCACGCCTCGTCTGCAGCGAATGGCATGGGGATGGGGGGGGGGGGGGGCTGCTCGGTCAGCAGGAGGCCCCACCGATCAGAGTTCACAGCGGCAAAATTGAATTCTCTGGGACGCGCGAACTCCATGCGCCGCGTTCCGCTCTTCACCGCGACAGAAAATGTCTTGGAAATTCACCGTCGCGCAGAGAAAGATATAAATCTGTACCAAGAGAGGCGGGGGGGGGGGGGGGGGGGGGGTTCGTTTGGCCGCGCAGAGCCACAGACCGCATGCCAATGCGCATCGCCGATTTAGGGGCTGTATATGCCCCACGGAATCACAGTTCGGCGCAGAGCGAGCGAGCGAGTGAGTGAGTGAGAGAGAGAGAGAGAGAGAGAGAGAGAGAGAGAGAGAGAGAGAGAGAGAGAGAGAGAGAGAGAGAGAGAGAGAGAGAGAGAGAGAGAGAGAGAGAGAGAGAGAGAGAGAGAGAGAGAGAGAGAGAGAGAGAGAGAGAGAGAGAGAGAGAGAGGGAGAGAGAGAGCAGGCCGTTCCCGTTGCATGACAAGCGGCGGAGATAGGCACAGGCACTCCGATCTATTTACTGTTTCTCAGAGGGAGAGCAGATGCCGTAAGTATTGCGCATTTTAAATGAAGCTACCCCCTGCCGCCTGCACCACCCCACCCCTCTCCCGCTGGGGAGCAGCAGCAACACGCACACCGCGTCGAGTTTTTCTAGTGGACTGTCAGCGGGGAGATTATGAAGGCCTATACCGTCTCTGATTTGCTTGCCGCTCCCACCTCGGCCGTCTCCACCTCTGCGCACCTATTTCACAGCCTCCCACGACGCGCCGGGAGCAGCCGTATCGCGTACTTTGGGGCGTTCGGAAAGTCGATGTGCGATACTGGTCCGCCCCGCTGGTCCCCGGCCCGGCCCGGCCTCTGCTCTGCTTTGCCTCGATCCGCCTGCTGCTCGACGCACCAAAGGATTTAAGGGAGCAGTCTCTAAAAGACGAGCCCGCCGCCCGCTGTGCGCGCCTCTTACACGCGGAAAAGGTGGTGAAGCTGGGGGAGTGAGGGGGGCTCTTTAATGCGACGTGGACGGGGAGAGGTGGGGGGAAGGGGCGGCGCCCCGGTGGATGGTTGTAAACATTTGAGATAAATGAAGCCTTTTAGCAAGTTTCGCGCGGGGCGCTCGCTGCTCGCACGCGCGCCGTTGCTGCTGTGCGCGGATTCTCCTCGTTGATAGGCCACCTCTTCTCTTGTCGTCCTCGCTCGTCCTTCCTCTCTCTCTCTCTCTCTCTCTCTCTCTCTCTCTCTCTCTCTCTCTCTCTCTCTGGCTGGCTCTCTCGCACTTTTTCAATTATACTCCTCCTGCTCTCATTTCTATAAGCAGGGGATATTGAAAGACAAATTGGCCGCCCCCGCTGCCCCGCCCCCGCTGCCCCGCCCCCGCTGCTCCGGCCCCGGCCGCCCCACGACCTGCCCCTCGGAGAAATGTTTGCACCTGCAGCTCCTCATCTCACCTGGCCTCCCCGGGGGGTCCCGCGGGCCCCGCGCCAGCTGCGCTACTTGTTGCCGGGTAAAGTGTGCGCTGATCTCGCGATAAGCGCCCCGCCACGCGCCGCCACGCCACGCCACGCCACGCCCCGCAGCACTATATGCCCATACATTAAGATTGCGCCACCTTATGTAGGGCCGAGCGCCGAGCTGGAGATGGCCCGCTGCATAACGAACCGGGTCAACATTGCTAACCCTCGCAAAAAAAAAAAATGTTTTGACGGAACGTTTTAGGAATCTCGCGCTACGCCATCTTCTACGAACCTTCTACGTGAGATAATACATTTATTTACTCGGAGCTTACGTCTGCGCTCCGCGCCTCTGGCGCTGCTACACTACGAATGAGGCGGCTACCTTGGTCGTTATATTGCAGCTTCACTTTGCTCCGACTCTCTTCTTGTCTGCTGAGCACAGCAGCAGCAGCAGCAGCAGCAGCAGTAGCAGCAGTAGCAGCGGCAGCGGCGGCGGTGGCGGCAGCGGCACACGCTGGCTGATTGGAGTCCCTCTCTGCTCAGGTGGGCAGGTGAGCTGGCAGGCCTGTCGGGGCTCCGCTAGCCCAGCTGGGCGTGGCCGTCCGGAGGCAGGGGGCGCACCGGAGCTACGCGGTTCTAGTGTCGGTAGCGCGCTGAGCAACTTCACTTTCATTGACCCGCTATAGCCGGCTGCTATACGGCTGCCCCCGACCGTTTGAAGGGATATCCAGGACAATTTCGTCCGAAACAAGCTAAGTAAACTACCTCTCAAAGAAGAGCGGGCAAAATTACTTTTCCAAAGGGAAAGTGAGGGCGGACCTCTGGCGGGGGCCTCTGGCGGGGGCCTCTGGGGGGGGGGGGGGGGCTCTGGTGGGGGGCTCTGGCGGGGGCCTCTGGCGGGGGCCTCTGGCGGGGGCCTCTGGCGGGGGCCTCTCTGGCTGGGGGGCCTCTGGCGGGGGCCTCTGGCGGGGGGGGGGGGCTCTGGTGGGGGCCTCTGGCGGGGGCCTCTGCCGGGCCTCTGCTCTCCCAGGCCGCAGGGCCCGCTGGCCGCTGGCTGGCAGGGATTTGGAGGGAGCCACGTTGTAAACGCCTGCCGAACTTTGCTCACTTTGTAAACGGTTTCTCGCAAGCCGCTGTGCCACCGCCGCGGCGGGTGCTGCCGGGCCGAGTCAGCACCCCGGCCGCCTCCAACCACCCCCGCAGCCACCTCGTCAATCCGTGTTCCCATTACGAGTTCCATGATCCGTCCTTGTCCAGAGTGCAGGGCACGAGTTTGAGGAATCTTCCGCCGCCCCCAGCCCCCAGCCGCCCCCGGCTGCCGTGTCACGTCTCGCCTCGAGTGTGGCTGCTTCTCAGGCCCGGGGGTGAGCCGGGGGCGAGCCGGGGGCGGCGGCCGGGGGTGGGCCATCCCACGCAGAATCCCTCAAGGGACCGCCACTTCGGCAGTGACGACTCAATAGCAGGCAGGGAGGGAGGGAGGGATGGAGGGAGGGAGGGGAGGGGGAAGGAGTGAGGAAGGGAGGGAGGGCCCCTCGTGCGCCGGCTAAGCGCCCGTTAATCTGGACGCAGCCACTCCGAGAATCTCATTTTTGCGTGTATCGTCGCCGCGCTGGTGCTGCAGCAGCAAGTCGACTGCCTGAACAAAGTCGGCAGAAACTCCGTCCGGATTGGCAGAGAGGGCGAAAGAAAACTCGCTCGGGTGATATCATGTTAGTGCGAAAGAAAGAGGGGAGTGCGTCGTGCGACCTTGTGGGTTCAGTGCCCCCCTCGGCCCCCGTGCAGCCGGCCGTCCCCGGGGGAGGGGAGGGGAGGGGATCTCGGCTGCTGACATGGGAGACAATTTGGCACGCCGTTGTACTGAGCGCGTTGGGCCAATGGACAGTGGTCAGCGACCGGGGCAGTCCGCAGAGGGGTCGCGAATCGGAGTCAAAATATACGGAAATATACAAAAAAACATTTTTTTTTTAAATTTATAAAAACTCAAGTGAACTCGGGAGTGGTGGGGGGCAGCCGCCCGGCCGGGCGGGCGGTGCCGGAGCTCCTCACTATTTCCAAGTTTTAAGTGGTTAAATCAAACCGGAGACAGCCAAAATTTTCAGGACTTGTCCGGGACTGTATCTCCCAGCTGGGCAATTGGTCGCAAGTCTCTGATCACGGCCGTTCGCATTTTATCAGTGCTTTTGTGTCTTGGCAACCCGAGGGGTCGCCTGGTGCCATGGCGGGAAGCCGAAGTGTTCTATCTAGCAAAATCAGCGTGCCTACAGTGATGTGTTGTGTGCCCAGTGCTTCGTGAAAGTGATGTGTAGTGCCGCGTGCACGTCTAGTGATCCTACATAACGCTAGTGCCCTGTGTGTCTATCGCCCCTCCACGTGCGCGTTCCCAGTGCACCGGCTTACCGGTGGTGCCCCTGGCCGCCCTGGCCCCGCCCAGCCCCTCCCTCTTTCCAGGCCCGGACAGCATAACGCGCCGCGGCTGCACCACTCACCGGGTACCCGCTAGAGCCCTTTGGAGGCCACCGAGTGCTGTTTTAAATCGGCAAAGTGAGGTTAGGTTGCCCATGCCTCGGCATGGTCGGACAATAGGCCTGGCCTGCCCCCCCCCCCCCCCTCCCCCGCCTCCTTTGCAGCGGTGCACCAAGAGGCAAACAACACCCCCCTCCCCCTCCCCCGCCCCGCCTCCCGCCTCCCCCCCTCCTTCCCCCTGGCCTAGCTCGCACAGCCCGGCCCGGCTGGAGCCGGAGGAAAACCCAGAGGGGTCGCACCCGAAAACACCGTACACACGCTGAAGAGGAAGGAAGGAAAAGGTGGGGGCTGCCAGAGGACCCGGAGGCCTGTGCGGATGCAGCCCGTCCCCTCTGCTGCACGACAATCACCGCCGCACCGCCGCCTACAGTCAACGCCGCAGAACCTGAGATGAGTATCCTTTAGGGTTGGGGGTATCTACAGGGAGGACCGCTCACAGCACGAGCAAGGACAGCAGGGCGAGGGCGCGGGCGCAACGCCGTAGCAGCAAACACCAACGCAACTACCGCCGAGGCGCAACTGAGGCACCCCGCCCTCCTCTCCAGAAGACAGCCAGGACTCCAGGCGCATCCCACGCACCTCTTCCGGGACGTCTGCACTCCGGCTACCCCCCCCCCCCCCCCTCCAGGGAAATGCAGAGCAGCGCCCAGGACAACTCGGAGGAGATCGGCACCTACCCCGCGATCCGGAGGGAGGATGTCGCAGTCCGGCCACCGTCCGGGGCGCCACGAAGGAGGTCGACATCGGCATGCTTCTGGACCTCCACGGAGAGCGACGCCCGACCACCAAGGAGAGGAGGGCGGTGATGGAGTAGCAGCGCCAGCAGCAGGATGGTGCAGACTCACCCGCCGAGGACCTACCCTACGGGGGGGGGGGGTCTTCGCCCCGGCACCCCCCGGCAACGCACGCGCGCACGCCCCCCCCCCCCCCCCCATTCTTCACTCTTTTGCAGACCATCGTCGCAGCCGCCGCGGTCCGAGCCAGCCCGAGGACACCAAAAACCAAACTGTCGCCCCCACAGAGGGTCAGGCGGACTCTGAGTAGAGTCGCTGCAACTCTGTGGTAAGGCGGCGACCGCAGAAAGTGGCGCAGTCTGTGGTATACCAACCGTCGCCCGCTGTAATACCCCTGGGATACCATACCCGCTCTACTAGCCCCCACGTCCCCGGGACCCCACCACCACCGCTGGAGTCAGCCTAACGGGCCCTGATGGAGGCCGGGCCCACATAGGGGAGGTTAAGAAAAGCTGGTTTAACCACCCTTAGGGGGGACAGGTTCTCTTAGCAGGCCGCCCAGCTTCGCTCCTACACCGGTGTTGCCGGGGGCTCGGGCCGAGGGGGTACACACGGGTGTGTCAGATCCCTTGACGGTTTCACCTAAGGGTCTTCTAGGCCTATGGTACTACAAGACAAGACAAGACAAGTGAACTCGGTGCACGCGAAGTGATGGGGTGGACCGCTCACGTTCTGCAGTAACGTTTCGTGGACGGGCGGCGGCAGCAGCAGTAAGCAGAAGTGGCAGCGCGTGGACACGCAAAGCAATTAGCTCGCAGAAAAGCATACCAGGAGCCCCTCGGAGCCTCTCGGGGGATTTGGGGCGGGGGGGCTGCAGCTGCTGCTGCTGCTGCTGCTGCTGCTGCTGCTGCTGCTGCTGCTGCTGCTGCTGCTGCTGCTGCTGCTGCTGCTGCTGCTGCTGCTGCTGCTGCTGCTGCTGCTGCTGCTGCTGCTGCTGCTGCTGCCAGAGACTTTGCCCCTTGCTGCTTCCATGAGCGGATGCCCGCGACGACGTGGCGGGGCGTGGCGGGGCCGGCGAGGGTCGCGCATAACCCCCCCCCCCTCCCCAATTTTCAGCACCCGCCGCGCCACGCCCCGCCACGCCCCCGGTACCATCGGGGGACGACTAGGGCCGGTCGGGTGCTGCTGCTGCTGGAACAACTCGCCAACTTGTGCTCACCTATTGACAGTCGGCCAAGTTGTGCGCAGGGCGGAGAGAAGGAAGGGAGGGGGGGGGGGGGGGTTGCCGTTCGCTAAGCACTGCAGAGAGTCTCGGCCCTCTCAGATCGGAGGGGACCGGCGAGGACCCCGGCGGGGACCGGGAAACCTGGGAGTGTCACCGGAAGCCGGGACGGTCGTCGTCGTCGTCGTCGTGATGTGGCGCGCACTTCAAAAAGTTGGCACTGCGGCACCGCACCGCGGCATCCCCGCGGTAGGCGGCGGTGAACATCGGCGGATTTCCGCAGGTTCGTCCGCTCAGCGCCCGGCGCCACTAAATTCCCCCGCGCGCGCGCGCGCCAAGTTTTTGAATGCCCACGGCGGCGTCCCAAAGGACTCCGCCCGCTGTTGTCACCGGCACCCCCCGGCTCTGCTGGCTCTGCTGGCTGCCCCCGGCCAAAGCCTCTGGCCTCATTGTCGCCAAAGGATGCGGAGTGGACGACAAAAGAGGGCCCCGGCCGACCGGGCCAGGAGCCAAGGGACCCGGCCCAGAGCACGGGGGCCGGGGGCTGCGGGGGCTGCGGGGGCACGGCGAGCGGGGGCCGAAGGGAAGGGGCCCGCTTGATTGAGTTGTCTAGCATGAGATCGTTTGGTGGCAGCAGTGTCAAAGCAAACAACTTTGCTTTCGTTATTGGGTCCGTGCCAAGGGCGGCGCGGAGCCGGGCAGGGCGGCCTCGGCATTACCCTATTTGTGATGCTGGGGCGGAGGGGCCAGCCTGAGAGGTAGACAGCCCACTCCGCCCTACACTCCAAACGTCTCTGCAGCTGGCGGGTTGTAAAAATACCGTGGACGCCATAGGCTGGCCGTGAAGTTAGCCCCCGACTGTCCGCCACATCACGACATTTGTGACCCTCCCCCCGCTGGCTGCTGGTGCCGCTGGTGCGGCGGGGGGATTGTGCCGTCTTTTGCACGCCTCGTTTAGGCCGGGTTGTCGTCGCTTTGTCGCCTCGCGGGAATGAGCCGCGCTCGGCGACGCGGCAAAGTCGCGGAAATCGCGCAGGGTGGTCGTCAAGGACCCCGTCAAGGCCCCCTTCCCCCCCCCCTCCCCCCGGCGCGGGCTGGCAGCCCCCTCACCCCCGCGGCCTCTGTGGGCCCGCCACTAATCAGTAGCACACGGGGCACGGACAGAGGCCACGACGGGCAGGGCTACGCGCTCCGGCCGTTTTCCAGCCCGTTTTGCACCCCGCGGCCCCACAGGCCCTCCGGTAGGGGAGCCCCTCCCGGCCTCCGGCCCCTCCGGCCCCTCCGGCCCCTCCGGCGGGAGCACAGCCATTGTATTTCCTGGACTTCTTAGCGCCCTTTCCCTCCCTCGCTCAGCTATGCGCCTGGCCGGTAGGAAATCGGTCAATTACCTTCTCTCCCTGCAGCAGTGCGCACGGGGGCGAGAGTGAGTGAGTGAGAGAGAGAGAGAGAGAGAGAGAGAGAGAGAGAGAGAGAGAGAGAGAGAGAGAGAGAGAGAGAGAGAGAGAGAGAGAGGCGGAGATCCTGATTTTATTACGGCGCCCTCCGCACTCCACCGGGCCCGGCGAAACATTCCCCTAACGAGTAAAACATCCAGTCGGCAGCCGGTGACAAGGGCGGGGTGCTGGCGGGGCGGGGAGCGGGGGAGGCGGGCGGGGAGGGCTAGCCGAGTCCGGCCTAATGGAGTGACGGGTTGGTGGGGCTGCGCGCAGCGCGTCTGCTGCAACGCGAGCCCGTCTCCGTTCTAGCGGAATACGCGCACGGCAGTTTGTCATCGCCGCCGAGTCTGGTACCAGAACAGCCGGTGAATTATATGTGGCGGACGCGAAAAAGAGAGAGAGTTACCAACAAAAGCGTTGTCATTTCGACGGTTCCTGGCCGTTCCCTCGTCCCCCAGCAGTAGTGGTGGTATCGAAACATTTGGCGAACCGCCTGCTTCATTGCAGTGCACAAGTGTACGACGCCAAGATGGCCGTGACAGCCCTTTAGCCCGGGGGTGGTGGTAGTGGTGGTAGTGGTGGTGGTTGTTGTGGTGGGGGCGGAGGGCACCCAATGACCCGGCGCGTGCATCAGGGTCACCGAGTCCTGACACCTGCCGCGGCCGTATGCTTTGAACCCTTCCCCGCCCCTTCCCCCCCCCCCCAATCAGTGGCTCCTCACTAAACACTTGGGCGCTGGGCGCAGAAGGGAAGTAAAGTCTAATTGGATTTCGGCTCACGCAAAGCAGAGTGCGAAGTACTAGCGAGCAGCGGCGGGGGAGACGGCCGCAAAGGTGCCAAAGTGTTGTATCGGAGAGGGTGGGAACGAAACGGAGGCCCCAGTCTAATGTTGCCTGCCATGGCGGCCGGCGAGGTGGCCCATGGCGGTGGCCCATGGCGGTGGCCCATGGCGGTGGCCCTGGCGGTGGCCCATGGCGGTGGCCCTGTCGGTGGCCCATGGCGGTGGCCCATGGCGGTGGCCCATGGCGGTGGCCCATGGCGGTGGCCCTGTCGGTGGCCCTGGCGGTGGCCCATGGCGGTGGCCCATGGCGGTGGCCCATGGCGGTGGCCCTGGCGGTGGCCCATGGCGGTGGCCCTGGCGGTGGCCCATGGCGGTGCCTCTAGCGGCCCTTCGCTGGGCGGCCTGGGCCTGCAGCCCTGGCAGGCCAGGGTTAGGGCATGATCTCTGGAGGCCGTAGTGAGCCCTGGTAGGGCAGGGGCAGAGCCGGGCGGCAGGGCGTGCCTCACGGCCAGCGCTGTGCCGTGCTGCGCTGTGCTGTGCCCCTCCGCCGGCTCCAGCCCTCTTCACTTGCCCGAAATCCCCTGTCAGAAGGACAAACAACGCCCAGGACGGGCGGGGCCAGTGCGGGGGCAGCGCCTTGTTCTGGAGGCCCGGCCGGCCGGCCGTCCCGACGGGAGGATTGGGCTGCTGTGCGCGAATCTCTGCCGCGCGGCAGCAGGGCAGCAGCCGGCGGCGCGCACGTAAAGACGGCCGCCAAGTGCGTAGCAAAACAATTGTTGATCCCTCGCCACGCCCCGCCACTCCGGGAGTAAAGCCCGTTCATATTGAAATAATACGCCGGCCGACGGGCGGACGGGCGGCCGACGGGAGCGGCCCGGTGACGTGACGGGGCGTACCTGTTCATAGTTCCCGCCACTAGTTTGCTTTCCCGCCGCCTGCATGCGCGTGTGTGTAAATGCTGCCCTCTAGCGGAGGTTTGGTGTACTCCACCTGTTTGTACTCGGTCGCTCTGATACACAGTCTGCAATAAACCACGGTGCTGCCAACAAGTATCTAATACTTCCTTCCTTCCACCCGGACATCACATTGGCGACGAGGCTTCGGACAGCACCGGCACCCGTGCGTTTTTTGCGACTCCGTCCCCGGTTGGCCACCGGGTGCACGGTTACAGCGTGGGACAGCCCCGACGGTCAACTGCGGCACCAACGTCGACACCTGCACAGGCACCATGGCCCTTCCGCTCCGCTTCGACTCGAAGCAACCCGAGACCTGGACCACCTTTCTGCGGCGCATTCGCAACCACATCGCGTCCAAGGGGGCCATCTCGGACGGCCAGAAGAAGGGCATCGTTCTCGACGCCCTCGACGACCCGACCCTCGACAGGTTGGAGCGATGGCTGGAGCCGGTCGGAGTCGACGCCGCGACCTTCGACCACGTCATGGTGACACTCCGGGAGAACATGGCCGCCCCCGTCAACACCACTGCACAGTACATCGTGTTCACGGCGCGGCGCCAACTCAGCGGTGAGTCTGTGCTTGGGTTCCATGAGGCCCTGTCGGTGCTGGCCGCCACGCTGGGCATTGCCGATCTCGGCGCGCGCGACACCATCGTGATGCATCAGTTCATCGCTGGCCTTGCCGACCAGTCCCTCCAGGACCGCATCTTGGATTTGCCCGAGTGTACGCTGGGCAAGGCCGTCGACACCGCTGCCCAGCACGAGGCCACACGGCGCTCCGCCGCCGTGCTCCGGGCCGACGGTGTCTACCGCGTCGGCGGGCCGTCCGCGCCCATCAAGTGTTACTTCTGCGCGGGTCCCCACGTGGCCAAGGACTGCAAGGCCGACCGCGCCAAGCTGTTTTGCGCCAAGTGCAAGACCAAGGGCCACGTCGCGGAGGTGTGCAACGGTGGCCCCAAGAAGAAGGCGGGGCACCGCAAGTCGGGCAAGGCCAAAGACGCGCCGAAGCCCGCCGGCAAGACGCCCGAACAGGCGAACTTCGTCGCCGCCACTCCCGTGGTCAAGCCGGACCCTGCCCCGGCCCGCGCGGCGCCGACACCTACGCCGTGCTGTTCGCATTGTGCTGATCATGAAGGGCTGTTTTTTCTGTCAGCCGACGCGGAGGTGCCGCCTCCGGACACCGTCACCATCAGTGTCCAGGGCCGCGACTTGGACTTCGTGCTGGACAACGGCGCCGGCCGCACCATGATCAGCCTCTCCACCTTCAAGAAGTTGCCCGACTGCCCTGCGCTGCGGCCCATCCCCAAGGTGTTCGTGGCGTGGGAGCCGTCGATGGTCATCGACGTGGTCGGCTACTGCGGCGTCCAGGTGGTGTACAAGGGCTCTTGTCATACACTCCCCTTGCTTGTAGCGCGCGGCGACGGGCCCAGTCTGCTCGGCCGCAACTGGTTCAAACCTTTGGGCTTCGCCATCGTGGAGATCAACAGCGTGAACCAGGTCCAGGACTGCGCCGACATCCAGCGGCTGGTGCAGAAGTACCCCGCCGTGTCATCGACGGGTATCGGCTGCTACAAGGGACCCCCTGTTCATGTTCATGTTGACCCTGCCAAGACCCCCAGGTACCACAGCGCGCGCGCCGTCAAGTTGCCCCTCATCCCCAAGATGGAGGAGCAGATTGACGCCTACGTCTCCAAGGGCCTCTGGGTGCCCATCCAGCACTCCGAGTGGGCCTCCGGTCTGGTCCCCGTGCCCAAGCGAGACGGCAGCCTGAGACTCTGCGCCGACTACAAGGCGACCGTGAACCCGGCCATCGACGCGGACCCCTACAAGTCCCCCTCCGTCGACGCCGTCCTGGACGCCCTTGGCGGCGGCCAGTTCTTCGCCGAAGTGGACCTGAAGGAGGCCTATGCGCAGATCCCCGTCGACGACGAGACAGCACACGTCCTCGCCGTCAACACCATCAAGGGCCTGCACAAGGTAACTCGCTTGCCTTTCGGCGTTAAAGTTGCTCCTGCAGTGTTCCAGCGCATCATGGACGGCCTGTTCGGAGGCGTCGAAGGCGTGGTTGTCTACCAGGACAATATATACGTCAAGTCCGCATCCCTCGCGGAGCACCGCCAGCGCCTCCACGTGGTCCTCAAGACACTCAGCGACGCCGGCTTCACCGTCAACTCGGAGAAGTGCACCTGGCTCGCTTCTGAACTCAATGTGCTTGGTTTCAAGGTTAGCAGAGAAGGCGTGCACCCCCTCGAAGAGAAGGTCGAGGCCATCAAGCGAGCACCCGCGCCCAGGAACGTCGAGGAGCTGCAGTCGTGGCTAGGACTGGTATCATTTTACGAGCGCTTCTTTCAAGGCAAGTCGCACGTCCTCGAGCCACTGCACCGCCTTCTGGACTCCAGCTCTACATGGAACTGGGGGTCCCGCGAGCAGCAGGCTCTCGACGCCGTCAAGGACCTGATCTCCTCCGAGGCGGTCCTTGTGCACTACAGCATCGACAAGCCTGTCACCGTTGTGTGCGACGCGTCCCCCACGGCATCGGCGCCGTCCTCTGCCACAGCATGGTCGGCACCGACGGCAAGAAGGAGGAGCGCCCGGTGCGTTTCGCCTCCAGGACGCTGTCGGCCACGGAGCGGCGCTACTCACAGCTCGACTTGGAGGCCCTGGCCATCATGTTCGCCGTCAAGAAATTCTCCCGTTACCTCTACGGTAGGAAATTTCTTCTCGTAACTGACCACAAGCCCTTGGTTAGCCTGTTCGACCCAGCTGCACCGATCGGCGACCACCTGTCCCCGAGGATGACCCGATGGGCCATCGCGCTCTCCGCCCTGGACTACCGGATCGTGCATCGCCCCGGAGCCGACATCGGTCACGCCGACTTCTTGTCTCGGCTGCCACTCCCGGGCCACGACGAGCACCCCCTCTATCCGGAGCCTGCCGGGGTCTTCCTCCTCGAGGCCAAGACCCCCGAGCTCCTGTCGGCCGAGTCAATCGCCGCCGAGTCCGCCAAGGACCCCGTCATCAAGGACGTCATGGAGTGGGTCACCGCGGGCTGGCCGGGCGCCGTCCCTCCCGAGGCCGCGCCCTACTTCCAGAAGAAGAACAGCCTGTCGATCTACAGAGGCTGTCTCCTCCAGGCGGACCGCGTGGTGGTGCCGCCGTCCCTCCGGTCCCAGATCCTGGAGCTGCTGCACGCCACGCACCCTGGCATCGTCTGCAGCAAGGCCATCGCCAAGGCCATCGTGTGGTGGCCGAGGTGGTACGTCGACGTGGAGGACACCGTGCGCCGCTGCACCGCCTGCCAGCTGATGGCGAAGATGCCCTCCAGGAAGCCCTACTCCCCCTGGCCGGCCCCGGAGCGGTGCTGGCAGAGGGTCCACCTGGACTACGCCGGCCCGTTCCTTGGACACAACTTCTTGATCGCTGTTGACGCCTTCTCCAAGTGGCCCGTCGTCAAAGTCATGCACAGTATGTCCTCGGCCGCGCTGATTATTGCATTGCGCTCCATGTTTGCAGACTTTGGCTGCCCCCAGGTCATCGTGACGGACAACGGCGGGAGCTTCATTGCCCAGGACACCAAGTCCTTCCTGGACCGCAACGGGGTGAAGCTCCTCCACTCCCCGCCTTGGCACCCCGCCAGCAACGGCCTGGCCGAGAGGACGGTGTACACCTTCAAGCAGACCATGGCGAGGTTCTCCGAGGGCCCCATCCACACCAGGTTGGCGCGTGCCTTGTGGAGCATGCGCACCAAGCCGTCCTCGGTCACCGGGAAGTCGCCGGCGCAGGTTTTCCTGGGCCGCGAGATGTCGCACCACCTCGACCGACTCCACCCCCGGGCCGCGGACCACGCCCTGCCGTCCACCACGACGGCCAACACCTTCGCCGTCGGCGCCACGGTTTGGTTCTACCGTCACACTGCTAGCGCTAAGTCTTCCGGTTGGCTCCCTGCGCAGGTCACTGCCCTCAACGGCGCAAGGTCCTGCGACGTGACCCTGGAGAACGGCGAGGTTCGCGCCAACGTCCACGTCAACCACCTGCGGCCACGACACCCTGAGGCTGGAGCAGGCGCAGCGCCGGACCCGCCGACGGTGGATCAGCCCGCGCAGCGCGCCCCGGCCGTCGAAGAAGTGCTGCAGCCAGAGCAGCCCAGGACGACGCCGCCGCAGACGCCGACGCCAGTGGTGCAGCCAGTGCAGCCCACACCGACGCCGACGCCGCCGCTGACCACACCTCCACCTCCACGTCGAGAACCTCAACCGCCGCCGTCACCACAGCTCTTCGAGGACCCGGCTCCGCGGGGCTGCCCCTGCGGCAACCCGGACTGCCAGTACGTCTACGAGAACGTCGTGGACCAGGCCGCCGACCTGACGGACCCCGCCGTGGAGATTGACCTCGACGCATTGCTGCAGCAGGTCGCCACTCCGCCACCGGCACCCATCTCACCCCCGACGGTCTCGCCCGTCGTCTCCGCCGAGCCACGCCCTTCTTCTGGCCGCGGCCGCGGCAGGACCAAGAGTGGGCGCGTCGTCAAGGCGCCTGAGAGATTCGGCGCCGGTGTCCCATGAACATTTTTTTCACTTTGTTCCCCCTTCCCCCCAGGTACACGTCTCCCAGTGTGTTCAGAGTGTTGGTGTACCTTTTCAAATAAAATTTTTTTTTTTGGCAGCAACCCTTACACTGTTCTTGCACTTAACATTTTTCTACTTTATGAAATTTGTATTGAGTTCTGTGCTAATTTATGCAGTTACTTTGTTGTTCTACCGGTTCAACGGCTACCCTTATTTATTGTGTAAATATGTGTGTCTGTAGCTTTCAAGAGGGGAGGAGTGATATGTACCTGTTCATAGTTCCCGCCACTAGTTTGCTTTCCCGCCGCCTGCATGCGCGTGTGTGTAAATGCTGCCCTCTAGCGGAGGTTTGGGGCACTCCACCTGTTTGTACTGCTCTGATACACAGTCTGCAATAAACCACGGTGCTGCCAACAAGTATCTAATACTTCCTTCCTTCCACCCGGACATCACAGGGCGAAGCAGGCAAAGCAGGCAAAGCACGGGGATCACGGGGGAGCGGAGCGGTCCGGGCCGGGGTCTGGGCTGGTCTGGGATGAGACAGGGCGAGAGCGAGCACCCTACAGTTCGTGTAAATTCGTGATGAATGATGGATTTTTCAGTTTTTAAAATTTTTTGTCTTTTGACTTTCAACTTTTGGTGAGTTTGTGTGAGTTTCCCAAAATTTGCGGTGCCCCTGTCGTAAACCTTGCAAACACGCCGCGCCACAGCAGGTCACGCGCTGGCAGACGCCGCCGGCGCCGCGTGCTGCCCATTATTCAAAAGGCGACCCATCGCGGCATGGCATCGCGGCATCGCAGCCGCGCTTTGGAAACATCTCGACTTCTTGTCCAGTCAGTCGAGTCGCGCGACGATCCGCTCTGCAAAAAGGGGAAGAGGGGCTGTGCGGGCCGGCACGGCACTCGACGGCAGCGCTCTCTAGGCGGCGATGGCAGTACCATTTTGCATAAATCATGACAGCCGGCATGGGGAGGGCCATCCCCATCCTGACAGCAGCGAAAGGGATCACCCCCCTCCCCCTCCTTCCCCCGCTCTTTTCCGCCTCACGAAAAATACACCATCGCCCTGTACAGCAATATGAATAATATGATAATCGGAGCCGTCCTGTAATTACACTTTCAAACAACGCCTCTTACCCCCCATCCCTCCTCTTCCCCTCTCTTTGCCTTTCATTCTTCAGCCCTTCTTTTTGGGGGCACGGTTGCCCCCCCCCCCCCCCCAACCCCATCCTTTCGCAATTCATCCTGCCGTCCCCCACCCCAACTGCTTTAGTCAGAGCTGATGGCCCTCGGCTCTGTGGAAATATTATATTTATTTCAACGACCCACGCGCGCGTGTTCAAATGGCTTCATGCGGCCTATGGAAAATTAATTCGTTATAACCGCAGACCACCAAGAGAGGAGCCAAAGACAAAAGCGAAAGGAGGTGAGGAAGGCGGAGCAGCAGCGGGGGCCCGCTGCGCCGGTCGAGCGGGTGGGACGGTACGGTCACTATATTCCATCCCCGATAGGACACTGCGAAAAACATCGCAGTTGTTTTGTCTTTGTCAGTCTCAGGGAAATACATGTACGGCAAAGAGCGCGCGCCGGGACCGCGAGGAGCTGGCCGCACTCCAACGGGCCGTGGGGGAGTAGTATACCGCCGCACCGCGCTCTGCCGGCCAATCGATGAACTGCAGGCGAGCGCGGCGTTACAAAATGATGCCAGACGTCACCGCCATGACGCCGCGTCCGCCGCGTGTCTGCGAGGGAGCCGAGGGAACCGAGGGAACCGAGGGAACGGGGTCACTCGGCCTCGTCAGCGCCGCACCGCGGGCGTGGCATGGACGGCCTCATCTGCTCCCTTCTTCTCGTCGTCGTCGTCGATATGGAACATATATATATATATATATATATATATATATATATATATATATATATATATATATATATATGCGACAAAAGCAAGATGAATTTGTTATTTCTTTTCTGACGCCATAACGATTCATACGTTATGTGTCACGCCCGGACGGATAGGTGACGCGTCACGTGACGCCCCCTAGGTGTCACGTTTGTGTCACACGTTTCTGTGACGAGACGATTCGTCACGCGAGAGTTTTCCTTTGTCGGGCGGCGGCGGCTCTCTCCTGCGCCGCGGTACGGCCTGTCGCAGGGGGTGCGGTATTTGACGGTGTGGATGATGAAGCAGGTGAGGGGGGAGGGGGAGGGGGGAGTAGGATCCGCCGCAGAGGAGAAGAAGAAGAGGGTCGGCATGTGTGCGAGATGTTCCACGAGGTGGCGTTAACAAATGCGATCCTCCTGATACCCCTCCGAGTGAGGCCGACATCCAATCTGAAACACAACAAATATCGCCATTATTGCGTTTGTGCGAGACTCTCCGTGTGTGTGTGTGTGTGTGTGTGTGTGTGTGTGTGTGTGTGTGAGAGAGAGAGTGTGAGAAGAGAGAGAGAGAGAGAGAGAGAGAGAGAGAGAGAGAGAGAGAGAGAGAGAGAGAGAGAGAGAGAGAGAGAGAGAGAGAGAGAGAGCAGGAGACAGAACGGTGCATTACTAGTTTCCTATTTCTCTACGTGTCGCTACAGGGCTGCGGCCGGCTGCCTGTTGTGGCCGCGCTATACTGATGTGCGTCGCCCCAACGTCGCCCGCATTCGAAATCTCCCGCGCGTCTCGTGCGCTGCCGCCGCTGCCACTGCTGCCGCCGCTGCCACTGCTGCCGCCGCTGCCGCTTCTGCCGCCGCTGCCGCTGCTGCCACTGCTGCCGCCGCTGCTGGCCGCTCCACAGAGTGGTGTGGTGCGCCTCAACCAGCAAGCACTCCGTCAAGGAGGCACAAACTGTACTGTGTAAAGTAGTCGACAACATCACTTTAATACGCAAAGAAAAAAATATTAAAAAATGGAAAAAAACTGGAGAATAGTGAAATACGTACTGGGATCCAAATCGTCAACGAGTAGGGACAGAGCACGGCGGCATTGCTGCGGCTGTCGGCGTACCGCTTCCCCCCGACACCGCTTCCACTAATTCGGAGCAATTAGCCAAATCCGAACGAGCCTCTGTGTGGGGAGGTAAAAGGGAGGAGAGGGAGGGAGGAAAACCTGCTCGGCACCACTCGGCACACTAGACCGCACTGTAAGAAGACCTTTCGAAGATTTTACGGACATTTCTACAGAAACTTCCAAACAAATTTTGTAATTTTCGTAATTTTAGAACGGCGGGATTGTCTATTGCGTGGAAAGTTGAATAACGAACATTCTTTATTCCGACGGCGCGGTAAAAGTGATCGCGTCGCTTGGCAGCAATCACAAATGCATTTTGCATTCATCACCCTGACTGGCCGGGGGCAGGAGGCCGGGGGCAGGAGGCCCGGGGATGACTGTTGGCCAAGTTTGTTTGCGGCATTCGAGTGAAAAATGCCCCGGTTAGGTTGAGTTACGCTCGGGGGCGGCCGGGGGCGGCTAGGGACGGCCGGGGGCAGCAGGATGCTTTACTCGCCGGCGGCGGGGCGACGTAGCCCAAAGAATTGACTTACAATTGCCACCTCCTCCCCCAGCAGCGCAGGGCTCCCCGCCCTCCTCGGCCCTCACAGAGCCGCTGCCCGCCCCTCGGCCCTCCCGCCCCCGCCCGAATTGTTCTGGCCTGAAAGTTAAGCAACACGAAATCGGGAAGCTGGTATCGTTCAAAAAGTTTGGCCCTCCGGCGTCCCGCCGCGCCCCGCCGCGCCCCGCCGCGCCCCGCCGCGCCCCGCCGCGCCCCGCCGCGCCCCGCCGCCCCGCCGCGCCCCGCCTCCACTATGCTGCGCTGCCGTCGACGCGCTCAGCCGACCGATAAATGAGCCACTTGTTTCGCTATGTTCTACGACTGCTGCGCCGCGTCACCCACACTCTCAAAAATACATGCATGATTTAAGCAAGACATACTTTAAGTTAAGCAGAAATTTGTTGAGCATAAATGTGCACCATGCGGTGACCCGGGCCGGCCGTGACCACGGCGCAAGGCGCGGCACGTCGGGGGAGGGCCGGTGGTGAGGGCGCGATCCTGTGCGAGAGGGACAGAGAACGCGGGTACTTCTGACAGCTGCTGTTGCCCGCCTCGCTCAAAACGAGGAAAGGAGGGCAGCAATCGGACAGGTAAGGGATCGTGAGGGCGAACACACTCTGCGCTGCGGGGGTTCGGCGCTCGGTCGACGAGGAGGTGAACGGACGACGGCGTGCTCGGGGTGGCGAGGCCAGGCCGTTTGGGGCCGCGGACCCGAACAGCGGCCGCGGGGGACGCACGGCCCGGCCCGGACAACACCACCTCGTTTTCTAAGTCATTGGCGCGGACAGCGGCCTCGCTAAATTGGCAGAGGGAGAGGCGTTCACCCTTCGAGGCGCCGCGGACCTTCCCCTCACGTGACACGCCGTGCTACCCAGGGATGAGGAGGAGCTAGACGCGCCATAGGCCTCTCACAAAATTTGTCAAATTTGTGAGCCGAATTTCCGTGCTGTTTCCGAGAGTGGACGACTTTCCGATATGGACGGGGTTTCCAGAGAGTTTTCATGCCGCAAATGTCTTTGCGGCAGATAAGCAGCGCGCACGCGCAAAAAAAGACACAAAAAAAACGGAAATAAAAAGTTGCATGGAGTATTTACATTGTTAGTGCTGCCCGTCCCATTCACGGCCTGCCTGTCTTATCAGACGCCTTTCCGCCTTGGTAAATCCATCTCTGCTGGGCGCGCGGCGATCCGAGATGAACACCGCCGTGGTCGTACCGGGCGGCCCCGGGGGGGGCGTGGGGGCCCTGCAGCCCCTGCGCCTGCCTGCGTCTCGTCTGCTTCACCCCCTGACACGCCTCCACCGCTTGCTAGTGCTCAGCAGGAAGAAAAATCAGTGCAGTGTGTGCTCCCATCCGCAATGCGCCGCCGCCGCCGCCGCCGCCGCCGCCGCCGCCGCCGCGTCACACAGATCCGCCGCACTGCCGCACCGCTGCGCCGCTGAATTTTCCCTTTTTCCGCCGCAGATGCCGGCCGCGGCCGCCGCGCGCTCCCACTGTCTTTTCCTTCAATTTGAGCGCGCTGCGTGCGCCCCCGCCGATGCTAAATGATGCAGAAAGCAATCAAAGAACAGTATAAAGGAGTGAGCGCCGCATCCCTCCCCCCCTCCCCCCTTTCCCCCCTTGCTCTCTCTCTCACCGAACACGCATCTTCCTTCTCTTTCCCCCTTTCATGCGAGGAGGTTCATCAAGGAAAACGCACGGGAGGAAGTGAGCGAAAAAAATAAAAATAGGCGAAAGCAAGAAGAGGAAAATAGAAAAAGAGGAGAACAAAACGCGATGTCTCCAATCAGCGTGTGCATTTCAAGAGAAAATCAATGTTTGCGCGCTCTATGGTAGCCCAGGTGGGATTGAAACACTCAAGCCGTAAATAGGATATGTGTGTGTGTGTGTGTGTGTGTGTGAGTGCAAAAGGCTGAAAACTCACGAAACCATTCAGCAAATAAATTTATTTTTTCAGAGACTTGTTCGCGAGAGGTTTTCAAAAACACCATTGTGAAGTGCCTTTCCTTTAATCATTCTTTTTTGTTATTTTTAAATCGCCCACCCGTAATGAAGTAGACGTGGGATTTGAGACTTATTTAGTCCCCTCGATTGCCAATAAATATCAATTATACGATTCGGCACATTGTGTGTGTGTGTACTAAGGCAGTCGAATGGGGAAGTGGCTCTGGGGAAGGGCCTGCTGCGGGGTGGCTATGGAGAGTTGTCCCCAAATCCACCCCCCGGGACCGCCCTTCCGTATGGGACAAATAAATACAGAATTATGGAGGTGAGAGTCCGGAGCGGGGGAATGAGTCGACCCCCTGGCGCGCCCAGCGAATTATATCACCCTCGCGTTTGGGGTGCCACGTCTTCGCCACACTGTTTCTAACCTCCACTCTCAAAGGTTCAGTGTTCAGTAAAATTGTATGTATATGTATTTGTGCATCCACACATATATGTTCGTACAACAAGAGGAATGGGCCACGCAGCTCCCGGCAGCAATAGGCCCCTGCCATGAAAAGAAAACGCTGTGGGCAGCTTCCTCTATCTGGTCATGCCAGGCCAGTGAGTGCCGGCGTGGTGGTAGCCGTGGTGGTAGCCGTGGTGGTAGCCGTGGTGGTAGCCGTGGTGGTAGCCGTGGTGGTAGCCGTGGTGGTAGCCGTGGTGACCGCGCTGGTGCCCTTCAGTGTCAGCAGCACACAATGAGTGCGTATATGTCGATTTATATCGCACACTGTATCTTGTCATGACGCTGCCCTCAATGCGGGGAGATAGAGAGAGAGAGAGGGAGGCCGCCGAAATTGGAGCGGGAAGGAAAATAACAG
Source organism: Odontothrips loti (assembly GCA_038380765.1). Lineage (NCBI taxonomy): Eukaryota > Metazoa > Arthropoda > Insecta > Thysanoptera > Thripidae > Odontothrips > Odontothrips loti. The sequence goes on from CM076252.1 coordinate 8,168,231, forward strand.
TGGGGACAGATAAAAAGAAGCGGAGAAAAATGGCGTCGTTGAGTGGTCCGTCCAGTTGAGAGGGGAGGTTGGGGTTGGCTGGGCGGCTGCCGATGGTGGTACCACTGCATCGAAACTCGTTATCGGTCTCTGCTGCGACATCATGTACAGGCCGGCCAATTCCCTCGTCCGTCAGCAAAGCGAAAGGCACACAGTCACTGTGTTCGATACACGTTTAATGACGATGCATGCCAAAACTCATGTACAAGAATTCCTCCGCCGATCGCGGTCGGTGGCTGACTTGTCATCCAAAGTTGCTGGGAGCAAAACCAGTGACGCCGCACCGTCCCTCCTTTCACCACGACGGGGCGCCTCCTCTCCTCGCGGACGGGGTGCGTGGAGGGGGTGGGGGAAAAAATGAAGGCTCTCTTGGCAGAAATGGGAGATATAATTCATAATTAGCCCGGGTGTCTCAGCTGCGCCGCAACTTCTTATCCCTCACTTCTTACGGCGCCCGCCGGCCACCCCTCTCCAACTATCTCTTGTCCGCCTTGTATTTTTCCTTTCCGCGTCGTTGAAGGCCTCGCTATCTTCGTTGCGAAAGGAAGAGGAAAGAACAAACAGCGTTCGGGGCGTCGTGTGACTGTTAAAAACTTAATATTGCCCATCTATTTATTTTGCATCTCTTTAGCGTGCGGTGTACAAAGGACCATGAGAGCATCACAGACAAAAAGGGAGGGAAAAGTCACAAGCGCTTGCTTGTAGCGGTGCAAGTGCGAAGCAGTAAGCGAGAACGGCGGGGGGAGAGAGAGGGAGACAGAACATTTCAGCCCATTTCCCCAAAACTATCGGAAAGCTCTCGTCCGAAGAAACAAATTATTGGCTCTCTTGAACAACGGGGCGCGGCAGCAAGCAGCAAGCGGCGCGGGGGAGAGAGCACTCCGGCATCGACTTGGGGCCATGCGAGAAGGGTTGGGGGGGGGGGGGGGGGGGGAGCGCGGACTGCACAAGTGTCCAGAACCGGAGAGGAGGACAAGTAGTGCGAGTAGCACTACACGACTGCTATCGCTTCGTATGATTGGACCATTGGACCCATCGTCGGGACAAGGCCACGAGAGACCCGGGGGAAAATATGGGACCTAGATTTTCGAAAATCGATCATGTGTTGATGACGAATGAGGATGGTGGTAATGGTGATGATGGTTATGGTGGTGATGATGAGGAGTAGGAGAGAAGGAGAGGCGGAGGGAGGAGGAGGAGCAGAGATATCACGTCCGCGAGCGTAAGCGTGCGTGCGTGCACGTATGGGGTGCGCTGTGCCGTGCTGAGTGAGTCGGACGCCCTAATGTAACTTTATTGTAATTAGCACGTAATTGTTCAGAATTGGATTGCTCGCAGCGGAATTGTGTGTGTATGTGTGTGTGTGCGTGTGTGTGCGCGCGCCGCGTACCGCGCGCGACGACACGCCCAGCCCCTTTTATACGCCCCCTCCTCCCTTTTATACCCCCCCCCCCCTCCCTCTTACTCTCTCTCTCTCTCTCTCTCTCTCTCTCTCTCTCTCTCTCTCTCTCTCTCTCTCTCTCTCTCTCTCTCTCTCTCTCCCTCCCTCTCTCTCACTCCCCCGCTCTCGCACACCCCGAGGCAGCGAAGGGGTTGGAGGCAGCCGGAGCCAGCGCACACACAGCTTCCGCAATCAATGCCACGTATGCTGTATTCGACTTGCCGGCTCGGCTCGGCTCGGCTCGGCTCGGCTCGGCTCGGCTCGGCTCGGCTCGGCTAGGGCGCTGCTCGCGGTTGCGCCGGGCCACTCTGGGCTTCGCAGCTTCCCTTTCGGCCGTGCTGCGTCATTACGGCTACACACCGTATCGTGTTTTGCGAATCGAGAATGTCGCTGCTCTCCCCCCTTTTTTGCTCGCGCGCCCGCACACAGGAGGGGTGTGGTAATTTTGGATGGTGTTGGTGCGGAGGGGTTGGGGCGGCCAGGATGTCACCGGGAAGGAGCCCGGCCCCGGCCCCGGCCCCGGTCGGCTGCTGGCCGCTGCTGGCGCACAGCTGGCTCGGCAGGCCACGCCCGCCACCCTCATCCCTTTAGTTGAAAACTTTGGGTCCGGGGCGTCCGGGGGGGTCCGGGGGCCCTCCGCATGACCAGCCCTAGCCAAAGCCCTGCCTGCGGCCCCTGCGGCCCCTGCGGCCCCTGCGGCCCCGCACAGCGGCGCAGACCCTTCCCGTCAGCCCTATCGCGGTCCCTTTGTGCCCTCGTTTCTTATTTCCTCGCCCGCCATCCCGACTTCGTCATTTGTCGCCGTGTCGACGCGGGGTTGGCACATGGTGGCGTATTGTTTACGGTGCGACGCGCGGCTGTAGGCGGAGGCGGTACGCGGCCGTAACTCGGACGGCGCCACGTCAAACAACTTTGCCCTTCCGACAACTTGGTAGTCGGCACGGCATAGCCAGGGCATAGCCAGGCATTGCCTGCTGGACCGGACTGCGGTCTCGTATAGACGCCGAGGAGGGGTTGGTGGAGCAGAGGGCGGGGCGGGGCGCAACGGTAAGGCCCCGGCTCTGCTGTCCCCTGCTGGATCCCTCCCCGCCGCCACAGGCCGCCACAGGCCGCCGGAGGGAGTTTCCGGAGCCGGCCGGAGCCGTGCTGACCGCCGGCCTGCACCGCGAGGCTGGAGGCCCCCGTCGTCCTCCGGGTCCTCCGGGTCCTCCGGGTCCTCCGGGCTGTCAAGCCAAATCCCACCCCCGGGCCGGGGCCACCGGGGCCACCGGGACGGGGGTGGCCAATCGGTAGGCTGGGCGGCACTAGCGGCCGGCGGCGGCCTCCGGTCGCACTGCACGTCCAAAGCAGCGGAGCGGCGACCTGAATGAGGACGGGCACGGCCACGAGCACGGCCGGCCCGGGCGGCAGGAACTTGCGTGGCAGCTAACTGTCGCGTACGCGGGCGTGGCGCCGTGCATACCAAAGCCGAGGCAGCAGAGGTGGGGGCCGCGGGGGCCGCGTCCGAACAACAGTGGCCGCTCTCAGAGCGGGGCTGGACGCCGTGCGATGTGGCGGTCACATAATTGGCCCCGTCGTTTACCACCACCCTCCCACCCCCTTCACCGCAAACCCCACCCTCTCTACTCTCACTTTCCCTCCCTCTTCCTCTATCTGCTCTCTCTCTCTCTCTCTCGCTCTCTGGGGAAAGACACACCCTAGGGTCGTGTTACAACCCCATTTACGTGACCGAGATGTCTCTGCAGAATCATTCCAGACAACATCCCCGCGCGCAAGCACCGTAGGCGGCCGCAGTTTTTTTACCTCTGAAACAGCCGCGGCTGGTTAGTCTGATTACGGCGTTGGCGCCACGGAAGTTGAACACGGCACCCTCGGACAGCCCTGTGCTGCCACTGCCGCTGCTGCTGCCGCTGCCGCTGCTGCTGCCACTGCTGCTGCTTCTGCCACTGCCGCTGGTTCTGCCACTGCTGCTGCGGTGTTGCGACCGGCGTGGCTGACCAGTGGGGTCCGCCGCCGTCACCAAGTTGGACAAGTCGACGTGCCCCCGCCCCCGGACAGCAGCCCCCTCCCCTCCTCCCGCGGGGTCCCCGTCAGAGAACGCTGGTCGTGTCGTCGTCGTCCAAGTCGCCACTCCGGCCGCCCAGACGTCCGCAATTACCTCGCCAAATAGCCAGAGCTGCATGAATCGGATTATCCCGGGCCGGGCCGGACCCACTCCCCGCTGGTCCGGTCGGGTCCGGTCGGGTCCGGTCGGGTCCCGGTTAGAATTCATCATCAGGCAGGCTGGGGCCTTGGCCCGGGCCCTGCAGCAGCCGACGGGGGTGGTGGCGGCGGCGGAGGGTCGGGGCTGCAGCGTGGTCAGCACTGCAGCCCGCCACTCGGCGGCTGATTGCTGCAGCACGCTCGCTAACTGCTGCGGCCCGGGGGTGCATATTTTCGGCCTTGGCCAAACCACCCTGCTGCTGCGGCGGCGGAATGGGGGATGTAAAACGGAGCGGAATATTACTCCCCGCTGAATGAGTCTTTTTTCATGCGGTTCGATTTTGGAGACGGATCGCGTTTTCCCCCTTGTGTAAACCTTCCACTAGAGATTATTAAAAAAAAAAGCTGCATGTCCTTCGCAAAACCGAGCGAAAATTTTAACAGCGCTGCAAGTCCAAGTTTATCACGGCCCTAAATGAGCGAAAATATATAATGCGCAACCAAAACAATCGTGATAAGAAATGACATTATTGAAGTGTGAATGGAAATGAATTGTCAATTTATATGACAGACAAAAAGTGTACCCTACTTGTTACTTGTGAGCGGGGAGGGGCTGCTAGAGCGGCAATCAGGGCTCCCGGCCCGACGGTCCACAACAAGGGGCTGCGGGATTGGCCTGTTCCCTTCACACTCGACATGCGAATTAGATTGAAAAGCAAAAAGGGGGATGAGGGCTGAATAGACAGAAAAAAAAAAGGAAACCAGCGGGGAAGAAAAAAAAAGAAGGGAGGAAGGGCCGCCAACACCGTTGCATGCGTTTTGTGAGATGTGCAATGATGGATTTTAATCCGATTTCAATGCCGTGGCGCGTTTTTGTTTTCGCTCGCGACCCCGACGGATCGACGCCATGCGAGCACACATACTGTCCGAAATATCAATACCCTCCCCCGTGGCCTGCCGCCTTCTCGCTCCTAAAGCAGCGCTTGTGTATGGTGTTTTCGAACACCTTTGTGCTTCGCGATTAGGGCACCGTAAACTTTCTTCTTTTTGGACAATAATATCGCAAGCTGATTCGCTGCACTCTTTTTCTTTTTCATTTCCCGCCTGCTGCACGTAGAGAGAAAAGGAAGCAGCCGCATTAGCAAAAGGCGGTGCTTTTCGGCCGAAGACGCGCGGCCGAAATGGACTTCCATAGAGGACAGGATGCGAATTGTGCGCGGCGGTCAGCATCCGGACCCGGCAGGACCCGGCAGGACCCGGCAGGACACCCGGCAGGACCCGGCAGGCCGGCGTTACCTGTGCGCCCGACACACAATGCGGACAGTGTGCGAAGCAGTGCGAAGGGGCCGCAGTGAATGCGGCATTGTGCCCGTGTGCGCGTGCAGTTCCGGGGACGTTGTCACGTGACCCACCACGCGCGCGCTGATTGGCTGAAGGGCTGCAACAACTCAATCTCTGAAATTCGCACGACGACGTCGGCGTCTCTCTCTCTCTCTCTCTCTCTCTCTCTCTCTCTCTCTCTCTCTCTCTCTCTCTCTCTCTCTCTCTCTCTCTCTCTCTCTCTCTCTCTCTCTCTCTCTCTCTCTCTCTCTCTCTCTCTCTCTCTCTCTCTCTCTCTCTCTCTCTCTCTATTTGCGCGGCTGGATCATTTCTATTTCCGCGTTCGCGGTCGTATTACCGGTCACACACCGATAAATAATGTCGTGTGTCGCGAGCACCAAACTGCATTCGGCCCGTCTGGTGGTGGCGCGCCTACTGGGTAGGCAACCACGGCCTTCAGATGCACGCGTGTCGGGCGGGCTGGCCTACCCCGGCCCTCACAGGCGCTGCGTCGTCGTCGCACCGTTCGACTCACGCGGCTTTTTCACGGAAATTCGACCGGAACAGACCGGAGCCCCCCCGGAGCCAGCATGGCATAGCAGCAGCAGCAGCAGCAGCAGCAGCAGCAGCAGCAGGCGGCCCCCGCCTCTTCCACACCCACAAATTGACGGATAAACGAGACACGGCGGATGCGTTTCGATTCTTGTGCAGAAAGGTGAGCCCAGACCAGGTGAATAGGATGCACCGCCGCCCCCGCCGCCCCCGCCGCCCCCGCGGGGGCTGAGCACAAGCACATACAGCCACCGCCGCCTTCGCACCGGATGCAGCAGACGGCGCGCTCACAATGCTGCCCCCAGACACTATGTGTGTGTGTGTGTGTGTGTGTGTGTGTGTGTGTGTGTGTGTGTGTGTGTGTGTGTGTGTGTGTGTGTGTGTGTGTGTGCGTTATTGCTATAAAAGCCCCACCGCTTCGGCATGATCAGCCCCGCACGGCACGGCCCCCGAAGCACAACCCGTCACCGTGATGCGGCCACTGAGGTCGGTAATGAGAGGTCCTGCTGGTATAAAGACAGTTTGCACCCGGAAAACACCACATCCCTCAGGGGTCGTCCATAAAGGATGTCCGCGTTTTCAGGGGGAAGGGGGGAGGGGGGTTCTACAAACCGGACATGGGTGGACGTGAAGGGGAGGGGGGGGGGTCGTACAAAATGAACGTCCACGTCAATACCGCCAAAATAATGCTATTTCCACCCAGTGCGGCCCCCACATGCTTAAGTATCTTTGAAAATGCATACAGCCACTCTGAACACACCCTCTTTTGGAAAATTAACCCTATTTAATTTAAAGCCAGATACTAAATATTTCCACAAATGACACTTTTTGAAAACCGGACGTCCAGGGGGGTGGGGGTTCTCTAAAACCGGAGATGGGTGGACGTGAGGGGGGAGGGGGTTAAAATTGCCTGAAAATACCCGGACATCCTTTATGGACGACCCCCAAGCCGTCCGGCAAAAAAACAAAAAAACAAAAAAAAACATGTCGCCACGCTGCTTTGTGGACACTCCTCGCATAACGCTGCGTTCTAAATGAAATAATCCGCTGTGTAAGCAGGCTGTGCCGCCGTTAGGCCCCGTGACCAAACAGACGCCGGCGGGGCGAAAAAAATTCACAGCAGCAGCGCAGCCGGCGCCCCGGCGCACACTCACAAACACACACACCTGGTGCACGTCTTCTTTTAGGTATACCCTCTCCCATTTCCTCACATTTTTTTTTTTTTTTTTTTTGGTTGCTTCCAGCCGAAGATCGTTAACACTTGGGGAAGCGAGAGAGAGAGAGAGAGAGAGAGAGAGAGAGAGAGAGAGAGAGAGAGAGAGAGAGAGAGAGAGAGAGAGAGAGAGAGAGATGGGGGGAGGCAGATGAGAGAGTTCAGGGACCCAAAGTCGAGGCCCCCCATGCCGACGGCCCGCGTCCGTCACACCGCCCGGCGGTCGCGTGGAGAGACAGGTGTTTGAGAGGTGCGCTTCCGTTCACACACACACGCACACACAGAGTCAGAGAGAGAGAGATAGGGGTTAGTGGACGGAGACAGAGAGAGAGAGAGAGAGAGAGAGAGAGAGAGAGAGAGAGAGAGAGAGAGAGAGAGAGAGAGAGAGAGCGAGAGAGAGAGGCGGAGGCCGAAAACGGACCGACAGCCGGCGGGAGCGGATGACTAATTGTGTTCCTTGGCCTTTGATGTTCCGGTACGTCGACACGGCCCGGAGGAAAGGGAGAGGGAGGGAGGGAGGGGAGGCGCCTTTTGCACCTGGGTGCGCGTGCAAAAAGGGACGCGCTAGCTACGCCGCAGCAGAAGGGCCGCAGACACCAACCTCAAACCTACCTCTCTCCCTTTCGCTACCCCCCCCCCCCTCACTCTCGCTCTCTTCCTCTCTCTCGCTCCCTCGCACAGAAGTTGCCTGTTATTGGCAGCAAACCTCTAGCTGAAGCAGAGCCCCCTCCGGCCCCTTCTCTCAAACACACAGGAAGGGCCGAGCTGCTGCTGTAGAAACACCGCACTGCCATGTCGACGCGGCCCCCACAGCCTGCCAAACTTCTCTCTCTCTCTCTCTCTCTCTCTCTCTCTCTCTCTCTCTCTCTCTCTCTCTCTCTCTCTCTCTCTCTCTCTCTCTCTCTCACTCACTCACTCTCTCTCCTCAACTCTCTCGCTCTGGCCGTCTGCAAGAAACGCGCGCTTCGCCGCAGGTTAACTCGCGTGCCGTCGATTTCAGATTTGCCGCGCCGAACGGGAGGACGCCTTGGCGCGTGGCGTGTGGGGTCCCCGTGGGATCCCGGTCCTCCCGAGAGGCGTTGCAAAGCCGCCGCGGGCTGTGGCGGGCCGTCGCGTGCCGGTGGCGGCGCTTCTTCTGACACCTCTCGGTCCACCGCTGTGCCCTCCCCCCCCCCCCCTCCCCCTCCCCCTCCCCTCCCCCCCCCTCCCCTTCCCCTCCCCGCAGTTCGGCGTGAGGTGTGTGGCGTACCGTACAGAGAGGGCAGGAGGGAGGGGGAGTTGGGAAACTATGCGCGTTTGCACGCCTCTAGCCTCGTTAAGGGTAGAGAGGGGAGGGGGGGGGGGGGCTGCTCTTCACTACCACGGGAGAAAGTTATTGGGGGGGGGGAGGAGGACTGATCAGTCGGAAAAGTACTCCCCTCTTTGCAGTGCAGCCCCCGCCCCTGCGCCTGCGGGGTCCGTGCTCGCAGAATTCATCTCTGACCGGGGAGAAGGGAGGGGAGGTGGAGGGGGGTTGTCTGCTGAAGATGATGGTTACTTGGCCGAGCGAGGTCAGAGCCGAGTGACCTGGCTCTGCGTGTAGCACTACACGTCATCGGGATGAATGAATGGGCGCTCGCATGAATAGGTGAATGAAGTTATATATAATCGGCGCGGCTCTGTGGAGAGTACGCTGCTTATCGCAGCAGCAGCAGCAGCAGCAGCAGCCAGGTGTGCGGCGGCTGCGAGCAGATGCAGGCCGGGACGGACGACAAGCGGCCGCGGCCGGCGGGGCGGGATAACAAAGAGTATGCGAAATATCGATGAGCTCGTGCGGCGGCCGTCCGGGAAGGAAGTGGCCGAAACGTGCTGCCGCGCCGCGCCGCGCCGTGTTTGACATATTCATTGAAATGTTTCGACACGAGGGGCAAGTGGAGCCGGGGGTGCGGGGGTTGGTGGCGGGGGTGGGGGGCAGAGGTGTTGCGGTGCCCGGGGGCTGTCGCTCCTCTCACCGCGGGAAGAGAGAGAGAGGGAGAGAGAGAGAGAGAGAGAGAGAGCGTCTCTCTCCCTCCCTCGGGGACTCTTTGACGAGGACGGCAGGCGTGTCTCTGATGATGTAGGTACCGGCGGCCCGCTGGCCGCTCTCTCTCTCTCTCTCTCTCTCTCTCTCTCTCTCTCTCTCTCTCTCTCTCTCTCTCTCTCTGTCATACACACACACGCGCACACGGCGCGACCTGCTTCCGCCCGCCGGAGTAGCAGCAGCTGCCTGCACCCGGCATATGGCATATACTACTGCACCCAGGGTGGAGAAAGAGAAAGCAAATATTAGAGCTTAAATAACAGAGCTTATAGGGGGACGGGGCGGCGCACCGCCGGCGAGACGTGTGTACGGGGATGAGGGGGAGGGGGAGCCCGCCGGAGCCCGCCGGAGCCCAGGGGTGCTCCAGATAACGGTGTTCCGCACTCGGTCTTTTGTCACCTCGGCGACGACGGAAAATTGCACACAGGCACATTTCGGGAACGCGTTTATTATCAATCGCGTTATCAATCTGGCATCTCTCTATGCTGCGCCGCGCGCTCGCTCGCCGCACGCAACTTTGAAAACGTTATGCGGAGCTGCCCTTGGCGGTGCAGCGGACAGGCCCTCGGGCAGGCACCCTCCACTCCACACACATTGCAGGAGGTGTCTGTCCCCGACAACGTCCCCCTGACGTCCCCCTGACGTCCCTCTGACGTCCCCCTGACTTCCCCCTGACGTCCCCCTGACGTCCCCCTGACGTCCCCCTGACGTCCCCCTGACGTCCCCCTAACGTCCCCCTGACGTCCCCCTGACGTCCCCCTGACGTCCCCCTGACGTCCCCCTGACGTCCCCCTGACGTCCCCCTGACGTCCCCCTGACGTCCCCCTGACGTCCCCCTGACGTCCCCCTGACGTCCCCGGTGGCGCAACACGTCGTGTCGCGCGATTGCGGCAATCGTCGCAGGGAGTGTCGCTGCACGCTGCGGGGTGCCATCAGCAGCGCGGCCCGAATGATGCTCACTGGCGCTCCAGCCCCAAAACTTAACTCGTTTTGCTGCAGTGCCCGCGAAAATTCAAATTGTTTCAAAAAGGCTTGACTGTCTTTTCAAAAGCGTCAGGTTAAGCTGCTAAGGTTAAAATGGAAAGGGTAGTTTTTTTGTTTTTGCTTTTTGTTTTGGACTACACTGCGCGGGGACGCGACTAGGAACGAGATGGCGGCGTCTGCTAATGGAAAGCGGCTTCACCCTCGTCCTCCATACTGCCTCCCTTATGACTGCTTTACGCGCTGCTCCTCCTTATTATATAGCCAGCCGACCAAAGTCGTCGTTGCCAAAAGTTTGGAGCCGCCGGCGAGCGCGCGTATGGTAAGTACTGGCGGGCGTAAGTAGGGTGTAAGTAAGTAAGGCCCGGCATGTGTAAGTACATATGATACGCACACGGTACAGCGGCCATGTGCATGTGTGGGCCGGTTTTGGATGGTCGCCCCCCCCCCCCCCCCCTCCCCGACACACACACACGCAAACGCACACAGTGAAAACCCCCGCCGCACCGTACACAAAGGACCTGGCGTGTCTCTGCGGACGCACCTTGAGTTTCGCACACCTCAAAACTCTCCCTGCTATACTGCGCTCTTGCAATTGCGGCGAGCTTCCTCCCCGCCATGCGTGTGTGTGTGTGTGTGTGTGTGTGTGTGTGTGTGTGTGAGTGTGTGTGTGTGTGTGTGTGTGTGCGCGCGCGCGTTGAAAGACGGGGGGAAAGATATTCTCGAGGAGCGAACCACCATTCTGTCTAAGGGGTTTGATATAAAGGCGGTAGCCATAATGCGCACACACACACACACACACACACACACACACACACACACACACACACACACACGGCCGTGGGGTTGACACGCCGATGCCAAAGGGAACCGGAGCCGCCACTGGTCTGGCAGCAGTAGCAGCTCGCTGAAAAGGAAGCACCGGCTGCCGGCCCGAGGCAAGGCTGGCCGGGCCGGCCGAATATGCAAAAGCGGCGGGGCGGGGGCGGGGCGGGGCGGGGCGGGGCGGGGCGGGGCGGGGCGGGGCGGGGCTCTGTGCGCGCTGCTAGCGGTAACTCGAGCAGCCATCGCGTACACAAAGTCTGAATGTATTAATCGATGCCGTCGGCGGCGGCGGGCGGAGGGCGGGGCTCGCCTGTCTGGCTGCAGACAATGTTGGTACGCGACACTTTTGTGGCGGGGCCGTGGCGGGGCCGTGGCGGGGCCGTGGCGGGGCCGTGGCGGGGCCGTGGCGGGGCCGTGGCGGGGCCGTGGCGGGGCCGTGGCGGGGCCGTGGCGGGGCCGTGGCGGGGCCGTGTGTAAGGTGTCAGGTTGCAGCGATGACTATGACTCAGTAACGACGCTCGCCTGTGCCCGCCCGCCCGCACGCTCGCCCGCCGTGCCGCGGCGGTTTCCGCGGCGACAGTCTTTGCGTGGAATTCGTAATCAGAGGGGGTTGTCGTAGTATCTGGTTCTGCTCCGAGAAAGCTCCTGCGCTTGCGCCTTACGCCCTGAGGCTGCCGTGGCTCCGCACACACACACACGCGCGCGCGCACACACACACACACACACACACACACACACACACGCACACACGCACACACACGACAATTGCGCTTCTCCAGGCCGGGATATGAACGGGGAGGGGGGGGGGGGGGAGGGCTTTACTCCCAAGAATAAAATCCAGATGACTTTTGTAGTAATTTTAATCAGCTCGCAACGCGGCCAAAGGTGGAAGCAACTGCATTCTTCATGCAAACCAGCGGTGCCACAAGTCGAAGCAAAATTCGGCCAGCATCACGCCCCACTAATACCCCCCCCCCTCCCAGCCCAAGCCCAGCGGCAGCAATAACACCGCGAGCCATGGGCACTGAGCAGCAGCAGCAGTCGATGTGACATCCCGCCCCGCCGCGCCATGGCCACGCCGCCCCAACGACTGCCGTTGCCGGACAAAAGTGGTCGCTCGTCACGTTCCAATAAGCCTCCATTAATTGGTTGGTACGGCCCGGTCACATAGGTCACATGCCGCGGCCGTCCAATCAGCACGCGCCGAGGCCGCCCGGGGCACACGCGGGCTGAAACGGGCTCGGAAAGAATTTTCGAAGGAATTGGGTTATTCCAGAGTGGAGGATGGCCGGACATAAGAATAAGATAATAATCACAAGGGACACAGATTATCGCAGTGTATGAAAAGTTTTCGCGTTCTGTTTCCGCTGATGTTTTTCTTGACTTCTTCTTCATTTCCGGTTTAGACCCTCTCCGAAACACCCTATCGTATCTCCCTGCGGCAGGTACACGGACGGGTCCGGACCGGGCTAGACACGCATGCTGCGGGGTTGCAGCTGCCGCCAGCGCCACCCGTTTGTCGGCGTCGCCATGCGTCGCCTCACGTGGGGCCAGACGGACGGAACACGCAGGGCGGCGCGGCGCGCGTCTCTGCCCGGCAGCAGCCCGGCTGTCCGGCCGGCTGGCGACGCCACGACCCCATCTCTGCCTGCAGCTCGTTAGCATGCTAAGGAGCCGCGACACACCGTCTGCTGCAGGGACTGCAGGCCAGGGGATGATCCACACTGATGTCTCTGTTAGGGAGGGGAGTCTCGGGACCTAACCTTGGTGTGCACACACACACACACACACACACACACACACACACACACACACACACACACACACACACACACACACACGGGAGAAAGCGAAGGAGTCGGCGGGATTTGCGGCCCGCTTTGCTTGCCTCATCACACACGTTCTGGCTGCTCCGCGGGTCTCAGACCTTGAACCGTAGCCGACACACTCTGCTGCGACACTCGACGTCATGGGGGTGTGACGGGGGGCCGCCGGGGCTGAGCCGAGGCCTTGCGACAACGCGCCCTCAACAAAGAGGAAATTCGGCCGCGGCGATGGCAAGACTGGTACAATAGAGGCTTCCAGCGAGGGTCAGAAGCGGAAGCTGAAGAACAAAAACACACCCGGAAGCTATCGAGAGCAGGTGTGAGAAATTTTGATGCACGACGTCCGCGCCAAATACGGCAGTGGCAGGCTAACCTCCAAATTCACTCAAAGCGCCATTCAAGTTTCTCATACCTGCCCTCGAAAGCTTCCGGTCTGGAAGTGTTATTGCTCTTCAGCTTCCGTTTCCAAGTCTCATGTCTCATCGGGAACCTCCACAGGCTGCGCCGTCAGCCTTCCAGTTCGCGTCCGGTCCCCCGCAGCAGCTGTGTCGGGGTGCTGCCATGCCGCCGCGGCCACCGACGCCGCCCTGACCTTGGGTTGCGTCTTATATAGAAAAATTTCCCATCAAAAAGTTTAGCAGACAAATTGTTGGCGGGCGCGCACGGCGGCTGCGGCACTCTGGGGCCTTGGGCTCGGACCCGCCTGTCCCCGACACGCTCCAGCTCTGCTCCAGCTCCTGCCCGGCCCGGCTCCAGCCCGTCACGGCCCGCCGCCCGGCCTGACCCCTGGACTCCAGGACCACGACGCAGAGGACGTGCCGCTGCTGAACATACACGAGCAGGTAAGCGTCGGTGGTTCCTCCCGGCGGAGGCGGGGTGCTCGTTTCTGTTTCCCGGCGCGGGTGCGTTTTTTGGACAACTTCCGTCCCTCTGATCGGTTCTTAGCTCGGTGTGTGTGTGTGTGTGTGTGTGTGTGTGTGTGTGTGTGTGTGTGTGTGTGTGTGGCGCAGGGCGGCGTCAGGTTGCGTACGTGACGGGCCCGGTGGCCTACAGCCCCCGCCGCCCCCACTTCCTGCCGTCAACGGCAAACTTATCTCAATCCTCCGGTAAATTTCGTGTAATCCTCCGGAGCCGCACCGTCGTGTGTGCGTGCTCCCGGAGGGCCGGAGAGACCCCCGGAACCCCCGGAGGGACCCCCGGAGGGACCCCCGGAGGTGTCGAAGCCAAGCGCGTGCGTTTGTAGATCCCGCGTGTGTTTTCAGAACAAGGGATACACTAAGTTTCAGTCTACTCCAGAGCTGTATGTGTTTGCGTGCACCGAGATCATTTGCCGAAGCGAAGTAAAAGTGCGCTCCAAATCCATTTTATTGAAGTTTTTCAGTCAAATTCGCCAGCGTCCGAAAAGCAAAAACACAATCTAACCTCCCCGCTTTTATATCCGTCTACATTGTCCTCCCATTTCCGTTCGCTCGTCTTTGGAACACTACTCTATTTGTCATATCTTTGGGATCCTGACCGGGCCGGGCTCTGCTGTGTGTGGACCTGAGGGAGGACACACAGCCAAGCGGCTCCCTATTATTCTGACCATTTACGCTTCCCCCCCCCCCCCCCCCCGGCCACTTTGCGAGCGGAAATGGCACAGCACAAAACGAGGAAAAACACCTTTATATGCAAGCCGGAGCCCCCCCCCCCCCCTTACCCCTCCTCTCGAACAATCAGCCGGGCTCCGAACATTATTCCGGTGCGTTGGGGCTGTTCACGTATTATGTAACGGGGCGGCCGCAGGCTGCAGGTCTTAGCGAAGGTCGTGCGACATATAAAGGAAAGGGGAGTTCTTTATTCCAGGGCAGCTCATATGCCGGCCAGCGCTCGCACGCGTGGTGGGCACGGACAGAGTTCTCCTTCTCTCTTTGTCTTTCTGTCGTTGGGTCCTCCCGCCGCCTGCACCTGCAACGGCAGGGGCCGCAAAGTGCGCGGGACCTATCACAAAGTTTTGTTACCAAAATAAAAATAAGAAGGGAAGGAAAGGTAGGTTACTATTTGGCTTTGCTGACGTGACACGCGCGGGCCGACGGAGAGGTCACCATTGGGGCGTTCGCACCTCACGGCAGGCGAGGCGAAGAGAGTGACCGTAACAGCAGTGCACCACTGACCTTTCCATTCGAGGGGGGCGCTAAGGTACCAGCTCAGCGCCGAGTGTTGAACCCCCTGGAGCTTTGAGTGCGTACTAAGGTGTTATGATTGTGTTTGAACCGACTCACCTGACGCGGACCTCCAGGGGCCTTTGAAAAGCGTGGTTCTGAAAAGTTTCCCGGAAATTAATGAAGAAGAAGAAGAAGAAGAAGAAGAAGAAGAAGAAGAAGAAGAAGAAGAAGAAGAAGAAGAAGAAGAAGAAGAAGAAGAAGAAGAAGAAGAAGAAATAAAAAGAAGAAGAGGAAGGAGAAGGAGAAAGAAAAGGAAAGAAGAGAGGAAAAGGCGCGCACGCGGTAATTTCATTCTGTGGTCGTTAGACTTCTTTGCTTTGCTTTTGGACTCACGCCGAGAAGCGTGGCGGCCGGCCCGTTTGGTTCCTTTGCGTTATGAGAAAATAACCGCACCAGGCTGGCGGGGCCGGGCGGGGCTGGGCGGCCGAAACCTTATCGGGCGGCCATGAGAGCTAGAGGCTGCTGCACTTGGACTCGCAGCCTCCGCGGGGCAGGAGCTGGGCAGAGGCAGGAGTCGCTGCCCCTCATGCCGGCGGCGGCGGGCGGCGGCGGGCGGCGGCGGGCGGCCGGTCATGCACGGGCGGGACGGGACGGACGAGAAGGAGGATATCCGGTGCCGGCCGGTGACTTTAATTTTTCGGCCGCCCCCTCGACGCTTTACCTCGCCGGCCCCGAGTGGTTTTCGAGCCTTTTGTGACTGTAATCATCGTGCGCCGGTGCGCCGCACCTGGAGGGGCCCTTGCCCTTCCTTCCACAGCAACACCACAGCGCGGCCGCCGGCTCGGCTCGGCTCGGCTCGATTCGGCTCGGCTTCGGCTGCGCTCGCTCGTGTGACTTCCCCGCGCTCGGCTCGTCACCTCACCTCAGCTCACGGGACGGGGCGGTACACGCCACCCATTTCCTGTCTCTAAACGAACCGACCACGACGCGGCGTGCAGGCGGCCAGAGGCGGCCAGAGGCGGCCAGAGGCGGCCAGAGGCGGCCAGAGGCGGCCAGAGGCGGCCGGCGCGGGCCTCTGGAACTTTGACAAAGTGAAGCGACGACAGTCGAGGATGTGGGCCTCGGTGTGGTGCACGAGAGCAAAAATGTGAGAGCGCGCGGCGCGGTCAGCCCGGCCCGTGTCGGCGCCCCCGCCTGCTGTTGTGTGAGAGTTTCAATTACCCGCCGCCGCTGTGTTTCGCCTGACAGCCGCGCACCGCCTTGCATCACACACACACACACACACACACACACACACACACACACACACACACACACACACACACACACGAAATCCAGAGCAGGTGCAACACGGCAGCGGTTATGACAGGCGCCGGCCCGGCGTGAAGGAGAGCAAACTCATGTGTGACTCTGAAAGTGTGGCAAAGGTGCGGTGGCGGGCACGGGTTGGTGCATGCGACTTACAAATACCTCAAGAAATTTTAGCCCTCGTAACCAAAATTGTGAAAATTGCTTGTCTGGAAATTAACTAAAATAGTGGTTACGGCCAACAAATATTTTTTCCACCATGTAGTATGAAAGAGGGAAAATGCGCCAACCCATGGAGGTGGCTTTTCAAGTCGGTGAGTTGGCCTCCCGTGAGTGAGCGACAGACGAGGGACTATTAATGAATTATTTGCCAGCGCCGCACTAAACCTCTGCCGGCTGCTGAAGAGTGTCCCCCAGTTACGCACATATCTCTATGAGATCATATTGTTCACCATTGACGTCGTCGGAGGGGAGGAGGGAGGGGGGGGGGGTGAGAAAAGGGGAGGATCGTATTTGGTGCAGGGAGAGTGATTTATGTTTGGCAGGCATTGTGTAACACTTCCGTCGTCTGCTTAGGCTGCTGACCAGACGTATTGGAGCGGGACGGTTTGAGTTTACTGAATCATACGTTGATATTTTGACTTTTGACGTGGCAGTTATTATCTATACACACCGGGTGAATCTCGTAACAAAAGCCATCCCTCCGTATGTACACCCGCTGCTATGGCACAGGATAATCCGCATGTGTCACATATGGGACGATAATCAAGGAAAGGTCAAGTGTTGTATTTATATGCATAAAAACAAAGGGAGAGGAAGGTAGGGTATTGGGTGTCCTACTTTTTTTTTCTCACACGCGCACACACACATACACACGCGCGCTCACAAGCGCACAGCGCACACAGAAAGAGCCAGAGGGAGCCAATGGAGGCAAGCGGGGGGATGTTTGTATGTAAATTCAGACGCCGCCACGGATAAGGCCTCCATCCCCCTTTTGGCTTCGCAGCAAGCGAGACCCTGGTGAAAACGGTCCCAATCAATAACCACACACACACGTCTTTGTCACGTGACAAAGAGAGAGAGAGAGAGAGAGAGAGAGAGAGAGAGCGCGCGCGCGAGGTGAACGTGCTCGCCAAAAAGGGCGAATCGCGGCAAAAAGTGCGATTTGTCTCATCGACACCCCCGAGCAGCTTATTTTGGTAATATTCTAACCCTAACACGAGCAGATACCGGCAGATACACACGCGTTGCCAACGTACCGAAATGCCAGATAAATGAGGTGACTTTGGAGGTGGGTGGGCAGTAATGGGTTTACGGGTGTCACGCCTGACAAACCGCCCTCAGGTGTGCGTAAGAAACGTGTTCCCGTGGGAGGGGAGGGGTGGGGGGGCACCTGTGTACACGACATTGTGACGCCTACGTTGATCTGACCGCGGCAATACGATTCGGAGGGTAAAAGGCAGGAACAGGTTCATAAATTTGGTTTTTGTCCGCAGCCGCCTTAATCGCACGTTTCCGGCTGCCCTTTCAGAAGGGCTGCTGCTGCTGCTGCTGCCGCTCCTGATGGGCTCTCGTCTTTTGGATATTCACCTGGGTCCGTTCCATCCGTCCGCCCGCGCGCGTCCGTCCCGCCGTACCAAAGGCCCCTAATCCCATCCGGTAGCATTCACGCGCACACACACGCACGCACACGCAGTACCGAACGCCTGCCAGGCAGCTGCAGTGCGAATACCGAAGAGTTGCGTGGTTGTTGCCGGGCAGCCTCGAAGGGGTTATGGCTGGTCTGTGTGTCACCCACCCCACTACAGCAGCAGCAGCAGCAGCAGCAGCAGCGACTACCGCGTCTCGAGACGAATTTATCTCCGACGACAATGCTGCGGATGTGGGGGGAAAAGAAAAGATTGCGACGTCAACGGCCAGCAGCAGCGGCGGCGGCAGCGGTGGTACTCGAACCTGCGACCTGCGGCGCGCGGGGCGTAAGGAGTGTGAGAGTGTGTGTGTGTGTGTGTGCGCGCGCTGCCGCCTGATGGCGAGTAATAGTGTTGACAACAAAAGGCCGGCTATCCGCAGTGGATGTCGCCCCACTACTGGCTTTGCCTGACTGATCCTCCCCGTGATCGAATGAAAACACATCCCTAAGCGGCACGGCGGCCTGAGAGACAGTCCGCTGGCCGGGAAGCCGTATATATGACGAGAGTAAGCGGCGTGAAGAGAACGGATTCAGCTCCCAGCTGAGGTGTCGGTAGCCGAAGGGCGGGGCAGCGGGGCAGCGGGGCTAGGGGAGGGGCAGGCAGGGGCAGACTGCTGCCTGCCAGCCTGACAAAGCCACTTCCAACGCCACTCGCGGCTATGGGGGATGAGTGTGTGACAAATGTGAGGGATGGCCGCTCGTGTGAAGTCGAGGTGTTGTTACGTATAGTTGTTATAGTTTCCTGCCCGGAAATCCCTCCCCCCCCCCACCCCCCGGAAAAAAATTTGGACGTGACATCCATTCATTCGCAGCGTGTAGGAAGCGGGCTCTTGGCGGCCACGATCCTCTCGAGGATGTGTGAACCGGACCGTCCCGCCGTGCTCATATGTGGAAGCCGGTGCGGTCATTATTTCATATCCCCGAGCCGCGCGGTGACAACACACACACACACACACACACACACACACACACACACACACACACACACACACACACACACACACACACGCCGCCGCCGCCGCCCCCAGCCGGCCGCGCCTTGCTTGCTGCGCCACGCTGCTCGCCGAGCTTCATTCCGATTTTAATCGAAAAAGTTTGATAGCCTTTGATCAGCAGCAGCCGGCCCCACCCGCTCTAGCGCCGGCTGCCTTGCTGCCGCCCTGCCGCCGCCGCCGTGCCGAGGACTTGTCTCAGTCGGTGTGTAGTTTGGACCCGAAGCACCCCAAGTAGTACCCGGAGCTTCAGCAGCGACAGCGCCCGTGCGTAATCCACTGCAGTTCGGCGGCTGCACGAGGGTGCGCAAACCGTGCGGGCCGCGAACTACGCTGAAACGGCGAGAATTTATTTTTTTGAGGGAGAGAGAGAGAGAGAGAGAGAGAGAGAGAGAGAGAGAGAGAGAGAGAGAGAGAGAGAGAGAGAGAGAGAGAGAGAGAGAGAGAGAGAGAGAGAGAGAGAGAGAGAGAGAGAGAGAGAGGGGGGGGCTATTTGAGCGGCCTTGACGCACCCGCCATTTATTAGGCGTGCACGCCGATGAGGCGCACGTACCTGCCCAATGATCCGTGGGCCATCCCCCTCATCTGAATGCCGTCACGTGACCGGAACGCGTGGTCCATCTCTCTCTCTCTCTCTCTCTCTCTCTCTCTCTCTCTCTCTCTCTCTCTCTCTCTCTCTCTCTCTCTCTCTCTCTCTCTCTCTCTCTCTCTCTCTCTCTCTCTCTCTCTCTCTCTCTCTCTCTCTCTCTGTCTCTGTCGCTCCCGCCGGCAGCGCGGGCAGGCCGCACGCACGGGTGCACGTTGGGCTGCCTACCTCCCCGGGGGCCCAGCGGGAGACGGCACGCCCAGAGCCCAGACCCGCGGACTCGGTGGCCTTCCGGCGATGCCAGGTGGGTTGCCTACGCATCGGGCGCTATCTGACTCCGTCTATCCTGATGTGGTTGTGGTTGCTGCCCCCCTCCGCTCTCCGCTCTCCCCGCCCGTCCCGACCGCGCTGACAATCTCCGACAATCTCTCAAAGGAAAGAGCTTCGGTCGGCGGGTATATTGAGGAACTACTAACTACTATCTCAGCAGGCGGTGGCGGCGGCGGTGGCGCGGAGGGAGGGGAGGGGGTGGGACTTTTAAGGGAAGCACCTCCCGGTAATGACAAGTTTTCCCAAACAAAATGCGAGCGCCCAGCGTCATGCCGGCGCTCTCATTATGTCGAGAAAATTTAATTTGCACGGGAGGCAGCACAAAGAGTGAGTGAGGAGAGAGGGGAAAGGGGAGAGGGGAGGATTTAAAGGCCGGGCATTTCAGCGCGGACTCTTTCCGAAAATTATCGACGTTTTGGACCGCGCTAGCGGAGTGGGAAAGGCGACTGATCAGCGGCACTGCGAAGAGACGTGCGCGTCCCATGATGGATGGATGCTGCTCGGGGGATTTTTGGAAACGATCCAAAACGGCCGTCCCTTAACTCTGGCCGCATGGCACCCTCGACACCCTCACTCTGAGGCCTCTGCCCTCCACCCGCTCTGGACTCAGCACTGCCCCAGAGACTTGAGCATTATGTACGTCAAAAAAAAGTTGGTATTGCAAGAACACAGAAGTTTTTCTTTCTCAGGAGCTAATTAATATCTTGCACAGTAAGTCACGCTAAGGCAGGGGGAGATGCGTAATAGAAGGCTAAAGTCAGGTGGCGGGGTCACCTAGGTCAGGTCCTGCTGATTGTAACGAGCGCCTAAAATAAAATAATGACACCGTGTAAGAGCTCGTCGGGAAAAGAAAAAAAAAGAAAAGGAAAGGGGTCCTCGAGGGGATATTTTTGAAATTGGTAGGACTAAGGATCTCTTGCCGTCTGAAAAGGGAGCACGTGGCAAAGAAAACCGTGGGAAAGCAAAGGAAGATGAAGAAGCAAAGAAGAAAGCCCAAGGCTCGAGCTGTGTGTCCTTCCCTTGGTTCGAGGACACTGTTGGCTATCAAACCGGTGAAACACCTCGACAGCTCTCTCGCTCTCTCTCTCTCTCTCTCTCTCTCTCTCTCTCTCTCTCTCTCTCTCTCTCTCTCTCTCTCTCTCTCTCTCTCTCTCTCTCTCTCTCTCTCTCTCTCTCTCACTCTCTCTCTCTCGTATTCGGTTCGGCGGGTACCGCAGGGGTGCCAACCAAGGAGGTCCGCCCCGCTCTCTCTCTCTCTCTCTCTCTCTCTCTCTCTCTCTCTCTCTCTCTCTCTCTCTCTCTCTCTCCTCTGCTTTTGTCAACTTGGGGGCCCGATCAGCACAAGAGCACAGTGTTGCGAACTCATTCAGACGCAACTTCAAAGTGCCTATTACGAATTTGCTATTCAAACTCATGGCAGTAAAAGTTGGCAACAATCGGGCAGGTTTTGTCCCCAGGATTCGACGAAAAGAGAAAGCCCCCCCCCCCCTCTCTCTCTCTCTCTCTCTCCCGGTCTCTTCTCCATCATTCCCTTGTTGGGGTCGTATGAGGGCACCAAAGTCGACATAGAGGAAAGGGGCGCTCTTGAGGGCAGCTTTTCAACGATATACCTAGCGGCAGAGAGGGGGCCGAACGGCGAGGCTGGGCAGAGAGTGGGTGCGAATGAGACCGCCCCCTCTCCCCCCGCCCCCTCCTTCCCCCCTCCTCACCGTTGCCGCCGTTGCCTTTGCCCTCTCTGCTCTACTCTGTCCGAGTGCCGTGTTTTTACGGTCCGTGGACGCCGGAGCCTGTCGCCTCGACGCGTTCCTCTGTTTTCCGTTTCCATTGTGAAAATTTTGAGTCGCGCTCCGTGCCTCATTCAGGGGCGTAAGTGAGAGGCTGGCGCCCGTCCTGCACAGCGTGCTGCATGTAGGCCGGCAGGACGCGCTGACCGAAGCGAATAACCAAAAACTTTGGAGCCTTTTGCCACCTCAAGGTGCGGCCATCTTTCACAATAATTTCCGTTTTGGCCATTTTCGATGCTGATTTGCGTCGCTCTCTGTCGCACTCTTATTTTTGTGTCCCTCGCCCGCACCCTGTCGTCAGCAGCAGGCTCCCCTCTCCTCTCCGGCGGCTCAAACGACTCAAAACGGGCGGCGGAGCGTAAACCTCTCTCCCTATCTCTGCGGGGGGTCCGTCCGCTGTGATCAGGACTTACAGGTGTGACGAGGCGGGATGTCCTTCGGCGCCCTTGTGTCGGTGGTGCCCTGTCCTCTGCCTTCCCCTCCCCCCCCCCCCCCCGCCCCCACTGCCCTGGCTGCCCTCACGGTCCTTGCCCCCTCTCCACCCCCAGCGGGGCCGCACCGCGTAATGGCCGATGGGTTGCCTAGCCTCCGGGCGCCAAGTGCTGCTGCGTGCAGTTCGACGATGCGCCTGGACCTTATCCATCTATTTATCTATCTGGCTATCTATCTATAGCTATCTGGATGTCTCTGGGATGCACTTTTCTTTTACTCACACTGTCAATTCACCTACTTCGAGCGAAGTGGTGCGTGACTGTGTGTCACATTCTCCCTCTCTCTCCCTGGCCCCCCCCCCCTCTCTCTCTCTCTCTCTCTCTCTCTCTCACTCTCTCGCTGTCTCTCACTCTCTCTCCCTCGCTGTCTTTCGCCCCTGATTTACGCCCTGCTGTGCAAGCTGCCACACACAGCCCCCGCAATCAGCTGTGAGGGCCGTGAGGTGAGACGGGGGGCGCACAGAAGCTATCAGCATGGCTCGGCTCGGGCATCTGCTGCTTGTGATGATGAGAGTGAGGCTGGTAGGGTATTGATTCTTTTTGGTGATATATATCGATCGGCCCCCGTCGGCCCCCGGTGCCCACAGTATATATATATATATATGTATATATATATATGTATATATGTATATGTATATATGTATATATATGTATGTATATATATATATATATATATATATATGAGGGGGTGGAGGAGTGTCGCCCCGATCGCCACATATACCTATATATATATATATATATATATATATATATATATATATATATATATATATATATATATATATATGGCGATATATGTATATGTGGCGATCGGAAATGGCGACATAATATCCCCTCCTATTTCTCCTCCACCCCCTCCTTTTCTCTCTCTCTCCCTCTCTCTCTCTTCGGTTTCTGATACCCATTCATCACCCTGCTCATCAAACGTCCAACCCCCTCCCACCCAGCCGCCTGTGACGGTCATCTTTTATTTTGTTACCTTAGCGTCCCGGGGGCGGAAGAGCAAGAGAGAGAGGGAGAGAGAGGGAGGAGGGGGAGAGGGGCGAGGGCACACACTATGCCAGCGGCTGGTAAGGAAACTATAAATCAATGCGAAAAAGAGACGGTAGGAGACGGTCCAGGACGCCCCGTCCGCATTCCAAACAAGGCGGCCGAGGGGACGGCCCCGGGGGAGGGGGAGGGACGGGGGAGGGGGAGGGACGGGGGAGGGGGAGCGGCGCCGGACAGAACGGGCACAGTCTGATGGGGGACAAAATAAACTGGCAGTAACTAACTCTGGCCACGTCAATGGGGGACTTCCGATATTGACGGCGAAAGGTGTGTCACGTCTCTCTCCATCCACCCCTCGCCCGCCGCTTCTCTCTCTCTCTCTCTCTCTCTCTCTCTCTCTCTCTCTCTCTCTCTCTCTCTCTCTCTCTCTCTCTCTCTCTCTCTCTCTCTCTCTCAATATTCGGTACTTTATATTCATTGGCTTCGTTCGTATGGGCGGCGGCCAAGGCAGTGTACGAAACGGGGACAAGATGATTACAAATGACAAGGCCAGCAGGAGCCGACACTTTGAAAAAATGTCACCAGGGGGTGCGGCGGTTGGGGGGGGGGGGGGGCGCCGCGTGAAACGGGAAATCCGCCTTGACTGGCGTCCAAGCCTGACATATGATGTTACGGAGAAGAGCATAGCGAACACCCTTTGCAGCATTCTTGAATTCCTTGTCTCGGTTTGGTTTATTACTGGAGCGGGATTTACGTTCGTTTCCAGGAACGGAAGTCTTGTACGGGCGACCGTCACCTCGCCCCGCCCGCCTCCTCGGGCGGACGTTGGCACTTTTGGATCATCTCCCCCCCCCTCTCTCTCTCTCTCTCTCTCTCTCTCTCTCTCTCTCTCTCTCTCTCTCTCTCTCTCATCTTGCCTCCGCGTCTACTATGAACTAAAGCAGTGAAGGGCTCCGCTGCCGCTGTTGCCCCTTGTACAGTCGCCGGGGGCACCGCCTCGAGCAGGCAGCCACCAAACAGTCAACACAGCACGCCCCCGTCGGCCCCCGTCGGCCCCCGTCGGCCCCCGTCGGCCCCCCGGTGCCCGGCCCGCCCCCGTGCATACATCGGGGGAGTGGTTCTGCCGCCGCCGGGCGGGGGGCAGCCGGGAGGCTAAGACAGAGGCGGCGGGATATACCCCCCCCCCCTCTCTCCGGGTCCTCCGGGACCTCCGAAGACGCCCCATGGTGTGTACCGCCCCAGGGTAAAAGGCCCGGCACGCTACCCATTACTACCCTCACTCACAGCAGCTTCGAACCCGAAACGAAAACCGAAAATGGTACTACGCGGGTTCGAATACTCGTTCTGCCAGCGCCCACATGTGCTGGCCGTACGTAGTGCGGACAACGGGGCGAGAACGGGCAGTATTGGCGGCACTTGGGCGGACCGCACGCGTACCCCAGACCGAGCGAGTCCGGCCACGGCCAGGTGGGCGGGGCGGGCGGGCGGGGCGGGCGGGGCGGGCGCGGCGGGGCGGGCCGCCGCCGTAGCGCCCGTGGCCAGAGCCTTTCAGTAGCCCTATATACAGCGCTCTCAAGACGCCGGGGACAAAAGAACTCACCTTCTCGTAGGGGCCGGGGGTTGGGCCCGCACCGTATCAAAGACGTTTCTTTCCCCTCTAGTCGCGGGCCAGAAGCGATTAAGTTCCCCCCGGGGGCCTGGAGAATCCAGCAGGGCGTGCGTCTGCGCCCGGCGGCTGGAGGCGGTTGGAGGCGGCTAGAGGCGGCCTAACAGGGTCGCGTTTACCGATCGGACGGCCGGGGCCGGGGCTCACAGCCGCTGTTACTTCTGTTCTCGGGTTCAATTCCCCGCCGAGCCGAGAGGGGAGAGAGTACTTTGAGCAGCGAGTGGCCCAGCGCGGCCCAGACTCGGCCGGCTCCAGCTCAGCCTATCGGATTTCGCGGGCGCCACACCGGCCTCGGCGCCTCAGCCGGCCTGGGCCTCTGGCGGTGCGGTACTACATCCATCCCATCGCCCGGACGCCCCGGACGATCACAGAGGGGGGCGTCGCCTCGGATTTGGCCGCGCATTCCTCACGGCCGACGGGGGTCGACGGGGACGCGGCGAGGGGCCGGGGGGGGGGGGGGGAGGGGTCACCTTGTTGCGGGGAGAGCCTCTCGCGCTTCCTCCGAGGTGCGAAGCAAACGGATTAGCAAGATGACTGTCCGAGACAGCAGCCGCGCCCCGTGCCCTGCGCCCCGCCGGCTGTGGCCAGCTGTGATGGAGTGGAGGCCGGAGGCGGCCCGGGCCCGAGACTTGGGCGTCTGCGGGCTGAGGCGCTGCGGCTCCAGGCCTCCGGGCCTCTCTCCAGTGGCTGCACACGGGCGCTGCCGCCGTGCGCTCCAGCGACGCCTCGGACTCCAGCTCCGGCACCGTCCCCTCAGACCGCCGGCTCCAGTCAGGCCAAAACGCGTCCTATGGGGCGGCGGGGCCTTGCGAGGCGAGGACCTAACGGAGGTCCGTCCGCTCGGCGTGACAAGGGTTCGGCTGACAAGGGCGAAGGGGCACCAGTTGGGCAAACCACGGCGGGCTCAGCCCCCCCCCCCCCCCCCCCCCCCCCTCTCTCTCTCTCTCTCTCTCGGCTGGAAAGGCGGCGTGGATGCTAAGAGCTGAGTAGTCGTCCTCCGAAAGGGAGAGGAAGGGGGGGGGGGGCAGTCCCTGGGTCGGTCAACAAGTCGTGGATTTCGCAATTCGCACCCCGACGAACGACTTTAACCCTCCTCCCTCACGATTCGATGCACTTTTATTTTCTGATTTATCCTTTTTCCCCGGAACAATGCGTTATTTGTGCTGTTTTTATTTTTAAATTGGCAGAGTTGTGCAATGTCTAGCTCGGAGGTTATTTGTATCATAATAGTTGCCTACCCCACGGGGGCTTCCTTGTCCTTCCACCGTGAAGCAGAGGAGGCTCGTGGGGGGCGCTCTGCGCCAGCAGTGCCATCAGATACAGCACCACGGCCATGCCGGAACCTATTTTACGCATCATCTTATGGGGTGTGGCTTCGCTGCCAGCTAAACGGTTTTCGGGCGCTCACGACACTTTGGCACTCACGAGCACACACACACACACACACACACACACACACACACACACACACACACACACACACACACACCTTCTCTTATGGGAGACCCGCCTCCTATGTCTCTTCCGCTGGCTCTTCTCCACTTTTCCTCTTCCCCCATCCCTTCATGGTTTTCTTTATGGCGTCTTCTCTCCTACATTTTCCAGCCCTTTCCTTGACCCTGTACTCTCACTCTCTCTCTCTCTCTCTCTCTCTCTCTCTCTCTCTCTCTCTCTCTCTCTCTCTCTCTCTCTCTCTCTCTCTCTCTCTCTCTCTCTCTCTCTCTCTCTCTCTCTCTCTCTCTCTCTCTCTCTCTCTCTCTCTCTCTCTCTCTCCCAGCACCCGCTGATTTCCCTGTCCTTCCCTTTTTCTCTGCCCTACTCTCTGTCCTTCTCTCCTTTACTCCTCTCCTGCTGCGTGGAACACGCGATCATGATCATGTGCATGTGTGAGTGCGTGCGTGCGTGTGTGTGAAACTGACAGTGCCAAGCGCTACGCCCCCGCAGCGCCACACTACTCCACGACCATACACCACCAAGGCCACCCTGTTTGTTCGGATTGATTGCCTCTTCTCTGTATCTTCCAACCTCTAAAGCCTTCGCCACCACCACGCCCCCGAGAGTCAAGGCCCTCTCTCTCTCTCTCCCTCCCTCTCTCTCTCTCTCTCTCTCTCTCTCTCTCTCTCTCTCTCTCTCTCTCTCTCTCTCTCTCTCACACACACACACACACACACAGCGGCACGGATTGCGACCTAATTTCAAAGGTTGCCTTTCCCGCACTGCATTCCTTTTTCTTGCTGCTGCGAAATTAGTAAAACTGGCAGTTACGAGCGAAGTTCAAAATTTTCCCGAACCTTGATTGGGGTCACAGGCACTCTGCACCGCACGGTACGGGGAATGTAGTTGCTGAGCGTGCGTTTAATGCGGCCGAAAACTGGGCCAAACCGTTTTTGCCAGACATATTCTCGCAGCAGCCGAGCCGCGGCGGCGGGAAAGCAGCGCACCTATCCCGATTGCGTTTGAAACCGGAAGCGCACGGGGGGGGGGGGGGCTCGCTGTCACAGCAATAGCAGCAGCGACACACCGCGACAAAAACAGAGCGGCAGTGGCGGCGGCGGCGGGGGAAAAAATTGAGGGAGGCACAGCGAGCGTCCCGCACCGCGCACGCGAGTCGGCGGCGTAGTGTCACAATAAATCAGAACAGTAATTAAAACGAGACGTGGTCTGCATAATTTAATTAAATCGTGATGACACTGGCGTATTGCTGATACCCCTCCGCGCCGCTCCCTGTCGCTCGCTGCGGTACGCCTCCGAGCCCCACCGCCCCCGCCAGTGCTAGGGCAACACTGAGGGGGAGGGGGGGGAGGGGTCAAAGGAATAACTCCAGCGCTCCCAGCACTGATGAGTCGCCATCGTTAATCGAGCAAAATAAGTGTTCAACAAACACTAAACTTGACCAACCACACCGAACTACAATTTGGTAATTTTCGCAGAAACTCAAATGAAAAAGGTCGTACTGCAACGGTCAAAAGTGTTCGCGAGAAAAGTGAAAGACGAAAGTCAAAACGGTATCAAAATTTGATAGCGAGTCAGAACCATGACCAAAAAAAAAAAAAAGGAAAAAAACTGCAACGTGATCAGCAGAGTGAGAAGAACGGGAGAAAGGCGGGATGAAATTTGTAATAAACGATGACTCGTTACTGTGACTGACGTCCTTCATCGGAGAAAACCACCACGATTGGGAGGAGGGGGTGGGGGATGGAGGAGGGGAGGGGGGCAACGAGGAAGGGCACCACGGCGCTGGAACTCAGCGCATGCTCTGCTTGTCCGAAACGCAGCGCCAGCGAGAGAGCTCCTAGCCGAGGAAGCCATTTGTATTGGTCGCTACTGCACCAGTGGAAAAAAAAAGAAGAAGAAGAGGAAGAAGAAAGACTGAAAAGAAATAAAAACAAATTGCTAGGAGCGAGGGAAAAGCGCGGTGGCGCGCGCGCAGGGGCCTCCGCGCGCTGACCGACAAAACGAAAAACTCCTGGAAATGTGCTAGATGGGGGAGGAATGAGAGAAACGCGAGAGAGAGAGAGAGAGAGAGAGAGAGAGAGAGAGAGAGAGAGAGAGAGAGAGAGAGAGAGAGAGAGAGAGAGAGAGAGAGAACACACGTCCCCAGTAACATCACGCGCTCGTCCGGCCGGCGCAGAGCAGCACAACCCTTTGCTCCTGCTCGCCACGGCGGCGCCAGCAGCAGCGCCAGCAGCAGCGCCGGCCCGACAACTTGTTCAGCAATTTTTCACGGCGCGCGAACCAACTATCGACGCTTCACATGGCGCATTGTTAGCGTCGCGCCCCGCTAAATATCTCTCGTTTGATGTACGGCGGCAGTCCGTTAGCGCGGCCCGGGGGCCCGGAGCCCGGAGGGCCGGAGCCCGGAGGGCCGCAAGCGAAGAGAGGAGCACGAGTTATCGCTGAACGCAAACGGAGGGGAAAGGGGAGGGGAGGGATAGGGGGGGGGGCAGAGGTACCGTGCCGAAAAGATTTTGAGCGTAGGGATCACAGTATAGTTTTCGTCTTAGCGCCGCGCCGCATGGCGCCTGGTGGATAGGCAACACCGGCTCCAAGCACGCACGCGTGTCGTGCGGGCTGGCCTACCCTGTCACTCGCAGGCGCTGGGCGTCCGTCCGAACAGCCCCTCGAGGGCGGCCCCCGCGGCCCCCCCCCCCCCCCCCCGCGGCCCCCGCGCCTTCTGCTGAGCAGCGCGGTGCACAGCACACAGATAGTCGTGGTCACATTTTATTGAGCCGGGCCGGGCTATCGCGGGTAAGGGCCGCAACACTGTACGCCGCCGCGCCATTGCCAGGGATCAGTCCGCCACCAACTCCCCTGGAACGGAGGGTGGGGGGCAGGGGGGTGGGGGCAGGGGGGCAGGGGGCAGGGGGTATTCAAGCAGTCAACTTTCTCAACGCGGCGCGATGCTTGTGTGCACGTTTCGTTTCTTTCCGGAAGCCAAGAATAGGATTGTCGATGGGTCGGGACGCGGAGGGATGAGGGAAAAGGGAAAGGGGGGGGGGGGGGGCAGCAATCCGGGTGAATTCACGCCTGATAAGCCGGATAAATAGGAACAAATCAGTGCGCGGCATTCTAGCTCGTAATACAGCTGACGGCGCGCTTATCTCTCTCGATGCCAGACGATTTTCCTTCCGTCTTTTCCTCATAGGGGGCAGCTCTCCCTCTTCTTCTTCTTCTTCTTCTTCTTCTTCTTCTTCTTCTTCTTCTTCTTCTTCTTCTTCTTCTTCTTCTTCTTCTTCTTCTTCTTCTTCTGGCACTTGCTGAACCCCTCCACTCCTAAATGGTTTGGTGGTTGTCGGGCCGGACCGATCAGAAAGAAGGCCGTGGCAGAGAGCCGACGGCGGCAGGGAGCAGGGAGCCGGGGGCCCGGCGGCTGGCCCAAGCCGTGCCACGCCCCTCGCCAGACAACCCCTTTGGGTTAGGCACGGCAGCGGCGGCGCAGCAGCAGCAGCAGCAGCAGCAGCAGCAGGAGAAGCAGCAGCAGCAGCAGCAGCAGAAGCAGCAGCAGCAGCAGCAGCAGAAGCAGCAGCAGAAGCAGCAGCAGCAGCAGAGGCAGCAGAAACAGCAGCAGCAGCCCACCCTGCTGCAGGGTGGAGGGAAAGCACAACCCTAAGGATAATGCGCAGCGCAGTAGGCGTTCGGTGCAGACAGAGCGCATCTCGCCCCCTCACGGATTCGTCACGCCGCGGAGATGGGGGTGATTCCATTGAAGGAACAAATAATGATAATCGTCAGTAGCGGAGGCTACGGCCTCGGCTTCGGCCTCCGCCTCGGCCGCTGCAGACGCACAAGTGCACGGATTACAACGAAAGAAGGGCTTTCCCTTTGATTTACGACCCCGGAGCCGGAGAAGGGAAATAAGGGAGGAAAGCGCCAGGGGGTTTTATTGTGTTTTCAACACGATGGCGCTTCCTCTCTCTCTCTCTCTCTCTCTCTCTCTCTCTCTCTCTCTCTCTCTCTCTCTCTCTCTCTCTCTCTCTCTCTCTCTCTCTCTCTCTCTCTCTCTCTCTCGCACACACTGCGCGATTGTTATCTTCATATTTTGTTCCAGTAAATTGTGGAGAGCTCCTCAGAAGCGCTATCGACGAGCCCGTGAAAGGTACACGGCAGAGGGTGTGTGGCCCGGGGGCTGGAGACAGAGGTCGTGCAAGCAAAATTCAATTAAAAATACATACATCGAAATTTGTGTCCCACGTAGTTCAAGTTCACGTATAGGAAATTTAATCCTAACAGTTTAGCGCTACCTCCGCGCCACGGAAAGTCTCACCTCTGTTCCCCATCTCTGTCTCCCCCCCCCTCTCTCTCTCTCTCTCTCTCTCTCTCTCTCTTTCTGTACTGCTGACGCGGTGCGCGGTGCCTGATGCCGGCGGATGACGGCTTTGTTCTGCATGCGTGAGCCCTGAGAAGTGCACTCGCGGAGTGCCGGCGGATTATGTGCGCCTGTGTGTGTGTGTGTGTGTGTGTGTGTGTGTGTGTGTGTGTGTGTGTGTGTGTGTGTGTGTGTGTGAAGGGGTTTAAATGCTGATGTTTCTACTTGTTTGCAAGGACTCTGCTAGCAGCGTCTGAAGAGCGCATGGTGTGTACGTTCCGGTTTAGGCCACACACCTAATTTATTACAGCGTTTATCCCAAACGACGTTGTGTCACGTGGATAAAATATACACAGATGCATATATATGTGCGTATTTATTTTACGCGATTAATATTGTTTATTCCCCCCCCCCCCCCCCGTGCATCGCTCACAGTGTGCTCCTGCTGCGATACGAGAGGGGTGCAGTAGCACCAGGTGCACCTCGAGAGAGAAATGCAGGTGATTTTGCTCAAGGACGCATATGCATGCAGGGGGAGATCAACCGTCTCTTGCCTGCTTGTGCTTCCCCGCACGCATAGGCATAACGTGTGTGTGTGTGTGTGTGTGTGTGTGTGTGTGTGTGTGTGTGTGTGTGTGTGTGTGTGTGTGTGTGTGGAGAAAAATGGGATAGCGAAGTTATCAGACATGCAGCGCCCCGCATCGTCCCTTGCAAAAGCGCATCCTTCATTGAATCTCTTTTCTCCGCCCCCCTCCCTTTTTTTATTCCATACCCCGGGAGAGGGTGTGATACGCAGTACGTGCAAGGCATACGATAACGACTCACACGCCGCATAAAACGTTACGGCCTATGTGGGGGATGGCTGTGCAATTTGATCTATTTTTTAATTTCAGTTCGACATTATTCCTGTTCATCCAGATTTTTACTTTTATGTAGATTGTCAAAATTTTGTGGTGTATCGGACGTCTTTGGGCCGGGTGGAGGAAGGGGGTGGGGGGTGGGGGTGGGGGCTGCATGTGCTCTGGTCGGAATGCGGTCCCACACAAGCCGCTGATGGCTTTTCCCACACGGCGGCGGTGCACACACACACACACACACTGGAGATTTAGTGCAAGCACCCAGCCCAGCAGGCCGTGGTCGGTCGTGGCGTGAGAGACGTAAGGGAAGCAAGCAGGCAAAGCGCAGAGGGGACCCTGGGGACCCCCCCCCCCCCCTCTCTCTCTCTCTCTCCATTCCTTCCCCTCTCCCTCCCTCCCCCGGGTTAGTCCGAGCCGAGCCGTGTGTGTCCGTCGAGGTGTCCGTGGCGCACAAACCGCGCGGCCGCCGAGGTATCTCTGTCTTCCTCCCACACGTGCACACCCTCACCGCAGCACGTCGCTGCACCCCTCCCACTTGTGCGCCAGTGTGTCCAGCCGAGCAATCGGCCCACTTGAGCCACCGAGACGCGCGGGACAAGCGCGGCTCTCTGGCCTCGGCGCTGGCGCCACTACACCCTTAAAAAACAATGCTTGGATCGTGAAATCGTCGCTAAGAATGTTGCATATGCACCCAGAGAAGCGAGTTCTTGATTCAAGCCTAGAACAGGATATTCTTAAAGCATCTGAGAATTTAATTCTTGGTCCAAGAATATTTCTTGATTTAACTCTCAGATTGGCTTGATTCAACAAAATCTTCCTGAATTCTTTTAGCCTAAGAATCTGTTTCTCTGGGTGTGCTTGAATCATGTATGTACGGACGTATCTAACGCCATGTGTGAATATCATGCATCCATATTTTGCGGCATGCTTGATTCAAGCATGTCGACACTTTTGAGGACAAATGCTTGATTTAAGAATACTTTTTTGAGCGTTGTGCGACACTCCCCCGCTGAGCAGCTCCGGCAGCGCAGCGTCCGGGCAGCGCCTATTCCCGTTGAGCGACTGGGCCCTACTTCCCCTCAAGGGGGCGTAAATAATGGGAGGGAGAGAAGGGGGGGGGGAGACCGGATTGGAAGCCCTGCGCACACAACACGGGAGCAACTCGGGATAAGATTTGCTGTTTTTAATCAGGTCCTCATCGTATAGTGAACGCACCGCTTTGAGGCCGCAGTCAGTTGAGTGTGTGTGTGTGTGTGGACGAGGGGATGCGGAGGCTGCGACTAAAGTGTCCTTTTTGCACTGTGTGTGTGTGTGTGTGTGTGTCCACGCGATGGGTCCGAGATTGCACTGCACGATCAAAAAGAAGGATGGCAGCGAATAAAAGTAGCGCAAAGCGGGGGAGGAGGAGGAGGAGGAGGAGGACGGAGAGAGGGAGAAAGCGAGAGTTAGAGAGAGAGTAAGAGAGAGAGAGAGAGAGAGATGAGAGTGCGCAGTGCAGTGTCCATTGCAATATATCGCCATTTTACATTCTGCTTCATTGCACTCCGAGAGAGAGAGAGAGAGAGAGTGCGCGAGAGATATGGTATATAGTGTCCAGCGGCAGCATAGCGTCGGTCCGGCCGGACGGCGCGCAGACACAAGCCCCCACGCACGCACACACACACACACACACACACACACACACGCACTCGTGACGACGGCGTCGTCCACTTATCACGTGCACTCAGAGAGTGCTGCTGCGAAGCAGTGTTCTGCATCGGACGGAGGACATGGCACGGCAAGGCTATGACGTCGCCTGCCTCTCTCGCACTCACTAGGCTCTTACGAGTAGACGGAGACAGAAGATTTCAGTAATGGGCCATGACCGAGCCAAGCCCGGCCGATACGCAGCACACTTCTGCGAAGCTGTCCCCGGCAGCGGCCAGCAGCGGCCCCAGCCCAGCAGCGGCGGCCTGGCGCCTGCGGGCCGCTGGTATGCTGTCCCGCACAACAGGTGTGCGCTGCGGGTCGGCCTACCCACACGGCGCTCCCCGCACGGCGCTGGTATGCTGACGTAACCCGGACTCAACACACCGCGGTGGGGCTGGGGTCGGCGGGGCGGCTCTGCTCCGTACCGAGAAAGGGCTGCTGTTGGGCGACCTCGGAGCGTCAGTAGGAGCGGCGAGGCGAAACGGGGAGGCGAACGGCGAAGCGGGCAATCGGAGGGGATTTCTCCACATCGTTGAAGCGGGGAACGGTGTGTCAGCGGTTGTGTGCCTCCAGGACTTGACTCTCTCTAAAAGTTGGCCGCGAGCTGCTCCGGGCCGTACGGGCGGGGCGGGGAGGGGCGGGGGCGCCGGGTAGTTATTGACTGAATGCTTTGCTCATCTCTTTTCAAACGTCTGGATGATGGCGGCAAGGAAAATGGAAAACGCGACGGCAGCATCGGGATCCGGGAGAACACTCGGCCGCGCGGCTCCCTCCCTCCCTCCCTCCCTCCCTCCCTCCCTCCCTCCCTCTCATCCTCTCACCCTCCCCACCGTGGTGCGCCCCAAAGAGGTTCTGCCCACGCCCGCCCAAAATTGAGCATCCACCCGCCTTTGCCCTTTCAGGACCGAGTCGGACAGCAAAGCCGTT
The DNA here is from genome assembly GCA_038380765.1 of Odontothrips loti. Taxonomy (NCBI): domain Eukaryota; kingdom Metazoa; phylum Arthropoda; class Insecta; order Thysanoptera; family Thripidae; genus Odontothrips; species Odontothrips loti. The sequence goes on from CM076252.1 coordinate 8,201,949, forward strand.
TCGGAATTGAGTGGATATGAGTATTTGCGATGTATGTCTCGGATTTATAGTTTGGCGGACTCATTTTTTCGTCTCTCTCCCCCTGCAGATTGGATTTGACGTGGGCCGTCTCCGGTGGCCGGCGGTGGCGGCGGGGGTGGCGGGGGCCTATAAGTTCGTGCGGACCGCGCCATCTCGTCTCGGCCTCAACGGGTAGGCGCCTACATTTTCGTGTTTTCGTTCGGGGATTGAAATGTGGCCCTGGAGTGGAGGCGCTGCTCCGCTGTGGCCTCGGCGCCCTCTGCCGACTCAGGCCGCATAACTTTGCGCGATAGTTGCGCGGCTGCCGCTGCGACACGCCTACTTGCTCGCTACAAAGCGTCGCTTCGCCTCCCCCGTGCCGAACACTGCCGGCAGCAGACAGGGCTGTTATCATTTGCGCCCCCCGAGACGCTATATTCGTCCGCGGCGTTTCTTTGAGGTTAACCCGCCTGCTTGCGGTAAGAAAAATTGTGCAGGCAGCGAGTAGGGTTACTCGCCGCGCGGAGAAGCCGAAGAGCGAAACGTATGAAAAATCGTGTTCGCTCACTGCTACGCGGTCATTTCATCCGCTACCTCTCATACTTTCTCCATCGTTCTTCTTCTTCGTTGCGACTTCTTGCTTCCGTTATGGTCTTCTCCGAAGTACTCTATTCGACTCCCAGACACGAATTTTACGGAGCAGTTTTTTTTTTCATCTTTCCGTTCGCTCCCATTTGTCCGTTACTGTGACGGACAGTGCAAGTGCGGGGCCGGGGGGGGGGGGGAGGGGGGGGGGGGTAGCCGTGGGAGCGCGTGCAGGTGTGACCCACGCAAATAGTCGTCCGACAACTCGTTACACGGTGGGGATGGGATGATCGAGGGGGGGGGGGGGGGGGGGGAGCATATTGTTGTGATGTGAGCTGCTTGCGCCACGACGTTAGCAGACAGGTTTGCGTAGCGCACCGTTTGTCTACCGCTTCGTATTCGCGCGGGTACTCGAGCGCGTCACTGGTGCTGCACCCTACCGGCCAGCCTCGAACTGCGCCCTTCGGCCGGCCTTCTCACCCCGCTCCTCGGGTTGACTCGGCGACTGGGCTCGAGCTGGGGCTCGGCAGGCGGTGGCTGCCGGGACGGCACGGCACGGCGCGGCTCGGCCGGCGGGCTGGCTGCTCGGCTGGGCGGCCGGACAGGCGCGGCGCGGCGCAACACAGGACACAAGGACTTGGGCTGCGCTTCGAGACGGACGTCGCCTGACTACGTAGAGCTTCGCTACGCTACCGCGCTTGGCTGAGACTGCTTGGCTGGAGAGCTACCATCTTGCTTTGAGCAATAAATATTCCAATTGTTTATCACACCCTTGCATCCTCAATTCTCCTTGAACCACACACGCTAGTAAATAAACCACCGCAATCGGGGTTTACAACACTGGTGGCAGCGGTTTTAAGGAGAGAGGAGAGGGAGAGGTGATAGGCGTCTGGCGGGCAGCTTCTGTCGCCAAACAGACCCGAAACCCAAACACCCGTTATTGCAGTTGCTGCGAAGGGCTTAGGGAACGAGAGGGTTCTTGTCTTAGGTAAAAACTCAGCTTTCTGGGATTTTTCACAAAAGACGCTTCACGTCCACACGTCGCTGCTTTGGGAGAATCATCTAGAACAAGGTTTGAGAGTGATTTAGTGCTCGGGAGTGCCGTTTCACCGCGAATCTAGTGCGTTCATCCCGCGTCGTGTTAGGATTTGTGTGCAATCTGACTGTTCCCGCCATCTTCCGCAAATTTCCTCGAGTTGGGCACGCGCGTGCGCTCGCGTCCGATGGCACGGACCGGCGTCGGCGTGCCAGAGGACACGGTGCAGACGCAGGGCGACGCGCCCGTGCCCGCCAGGTTCCCGCCAACGGGGCAGCCGGCCGTTATGGCGGCAGGCCCCGCTCGGGTCCCAGCCAGGGCAGCGTCGGCACCGGGTAGCGCGCGGCGCGCCTCGGCTGGACGCGTGGCCTTATGGGAAGAGAGGGCTGCGTCGGAGGGACGCCATCGCGGTCGTGCTGGCCAGGAAGCTGAACAGCATGACGCCGGACACGCACGCGCTCGTGCAGACCGACACCGCGAGGGTCGCTACCAGGACGCCGAGAGCAACCGGGCAGGTTCAAACTTGCACGGCGAGCATACTCGCCGCCGCGAGAGGCGTCGCGCCGACCACCCGGCTCTGCCGCCCTTTCTCCCGTGCACGCAGAACTCGGTGGAGGACTACAAGGTGTTGGCCAGGAGCCGAGACACAACCCAGGCGCTATCGTCAAGGGCGTCTTCGACTTCGCGGGGGCATGTCCGAGCCGGCAGTTCCGTCTTCGGACGCCGGCGGAGGGAATGCCCACAGTCGCGCTTTGTTTTGGTGGGAAGGACCTGGTACCCTTACAACGCGACCCTGCGTCGGTACGCCAGGAGTCCGAAACCGCGCGACGCGGTAGGGGATTCTTGTGCGGTAGGGACCGGCTTCTGTCAGAAACTGTGACTCTTAGGTCGGCTGAGGGCCACGGCCGTCGCCACCCGTCGAGTAGTGAGCGCTCCCGCTCTCCTTCTGCTCGTCAGGGACGCTCCCGTGGGAGCCGACCTGGGATTACGGAAGGCCTTCGATGCTCGCGTCAGCGCCGACCGCGTCACAGCCGGTCAGGGTCCCGTGGGCGTAACGGCCGTGCGCACCGAGACCACCATGCTGACCGTAGGGAAAGGCGTCCTGTGCTGGTGTCCAGGGCTCGCGGCCGTACCGGCTGCTGCACAGAGTCCCGCTCTCGGACGCCCTCCCTTAGGCACCGCCAACAGGCACAAGGCCAAAGGGCTGCATCGGCTCCTCCCGGGCGTTCCCCAGCCGGATGCGGCGTGGCGGAGCGCCTGATAAACGAGAGCCCGGCCCTAGGCCATGAGACCAGGCATTGCTATGGGGACAACCGGGCGCCGGTACCTTCGGTTTGCCGTTTGAACCGACCGCGGTTGAGAACGGTAACAGGAGGGTCGGCGTCGGGAACCACAGGCCACGGCTCGCCGCGGGCTAGACTGGCCGTGGACAGATGTAAGCGACGCAGGTCGCCGTCATCTACCCCGTCCCCGTGTCCACCAAGCGAGGACTTGGCCTCTACCGACGGTCACCGGGGGCAACACGCCGCCGTTCTCGGCGTGACCCATCGAGCAGTGGGCGCTATCGCTCTTCTACTCGCCAGGGAACTTCGGACGGGTTGTCCAGGTCGCCGTCATGGCGGCGCTCGCGCTGCGCCGAATCACGTCGCAGCCGATCTGCGTCGCGCAGGGGTGACGGCAGCCCATGGCGAGGTCGTCATGCTGGCCGTCGGGAGGGGCGTTCGTCGGGCAGCCGCGGCCGCACCGGCCGCGGCACCGAGGCCCGCTCTCCGTCGGAGGACAGAGGACGCCGGGCAGCGCGTTGCCGGGGAAGCCGCCCTTCGCCGCCGGCGCGGCACAGCCCCGCAGCGGCACGGCCCGTGCTCTGGCGACCGCAGACGGAACCCGTGGAGTTGTGTACGGACCTCAGCAAGCTGAGCCGTTACGACGGCGAGAGTGACTACAACCTTTACAGGGTTCAATTCCTGCATGGCGAGCCTAATGCACTGGGATGAGGCCACTATGGGCAGCCAGCTGTCCCAGGCCCTGACCGGCAAGGCGCTTGAGGTCCTGCGACACCTAGAGCCGGATCAGCTACGGGATTTCGGGACACTTGACAAAGCCTTGCGCCGACGATTTGGTGTTTTTACTGACGTCAACACGTACCGAGCGCGCGTTAAATCGATCAGGCTGACGGGCGACCAGACGCTGGAAGCCTATGCGACCGAGATCGAGGATGCCGTGCGGGGGGCGTACCCAGGGTACCCTGAGCATCTGCTGCAGCAGCAGATGGTGACGGTATTTGTTGACGGGCTCACCGACGTCACCATGGCCCTGCTGCTTGTCCGGGAGAAGCACGCGACCCTGGACTCGGTGCTGGACTCGGCGCGGGTCCGGCCTGCACAGCAGGTGCCGTGCGAGGACAAGCAGGCCAAGATGCACGTCGTCGACGCGCACGCACATAGCCGGGGGGCTGGGCAGTGGACTGAGGGGCCGCCGCAAGGCCGCGGCGGCGTGGTTACGGAGGCCCTTGTGTCCACGGCCAGGAAGTTGCACGACCTGGCCAAGCAGCAGACACACGTGCTGCAGCAAGCCGTCGACAAGGCTCAACCCGTGCGCTCGTGCTGGCTCTGCAAACAATCTGACCACGTCAAGGCAGACTGTCCCCGAAAGGCGATAGAACCGAAGGCGAAGGCCGGATGCTGGCATTGCAGCAAACGAGGACATGTGCAGAAGCACTGCCCGTTAATGAAGGCCGAGCAAAAGTAAAGCCTTTAGGGCCAGGTTGCCAGGGAGACCAAATGAAAGCAGAGAAAAGGCGTAAAGACTGGTGGAGTCGCCGCGGGGGAAGTGCCCGCGGCTGAGCAGCTAATCTGCGACATACCCTACCCAAGTCGTACTTGTCTCGCTTACATCCCTGGTGGACAGCGGACAGCCTGCTCGCAGACGGGCTACTCTGTCCGAGGCCTCTGCCACTCGCCCGGCGCGGGTACGAACAGTGGTTGTCTGAACCCTCATGGAGGCGGAGTCAAGTGTGAATCTGTGTGGATCACTTGCATCGCGTGAGGCAGTAAGTTTTTGCGGCGACTCGGTCGCCGTTTGGATGAGAATTTCAGCCTAGGCGCTACTTTCTATCCGAAAAGTGAATGGGGTAAGCCCGCCGCGGGTGTGCCCTGTGAAGCTCGTGGCACTGCAGTTGCAGCCAGTGTACGAGAGGGCTGATGGGAGGTTTGTTAAACCTAAAGATTTGACTGTTATTGACTGGTCGTCGTTACGAAATCCCATTCCTTTAACCCTTCCTGAGGGAATTCGTGCAGCCTCGCCGTGTCCGGTACGCTTTGCGGAGGTAGTCGTGAAATGCAGCATTGTTTGCCACCTGGGGGCAAGCACTACTTGCCCCCAAGAGGCAGGCGGTCGCCCTGTGAAGCTGACAGAGGCGGGCCGCCGCTGGTGCACCTCTGCACCCCCGCCGGTGGCCGGTGGGGTGAGGACGCACCGGCACATCAACATCACGTGCTGCACCACGGCTGCCACACGGACTGGCGTTGGCGGGCTCCCCGATCAGGCCCGACACGCGGAACATGGCGCCCCGCGTTGTCTACCTGTTCGGGAGCACTTATGCCCTCATCCTTCTCCTACCCCTCCCCCCTCAGTTGCGCCTCGCGCTACGCCTGTGCCGCGGTCCTAGCGGACAGGTACGCGTTGCAGCTGCAGGGACCCCCTTGGCCACTGCCGCGTCGGCGGTGGACGACCCAAGGTTATCCAAGTTTCCCCTACATGGCCGTCTCGTCCCGCGACTGTCGGCGCCTCCTACAGTGGGAGTTGACGGCCGAAGCCCGCAGAGCAGAGGGTGTTGTCGCGGTGCACGGGCGGCCATGAAACAGTTGGTGGGTCCGGTGTCAGGACTCGGTGCGTGGGACCGGTTCAGGCAGATCGTTAAATGGGAGTGTTTAACAAAGGATCGGTACCGTCTGAACCCTGCTCTGGTGTGCGCACCAACCCCGAATCCGCAGGGAATGGCCCCCCTGTGTTGGATCTCGGGTCCTAGGTAACGATCGCGCGGCAGTTTCCTGCCGCAGGCTGAGGCCGGGGCCGGTGTGGCCCGGCAGGTGTCGAAACAGTCAAAGAGGCAGCCCCTCGTATGAGCACCATGCACGCGGCATGGTCGTAGTGGCCCCGGATGCACACGGTGTGCATCCAGACTCGAAATTCAGCCACTGAATATCGGGTAAAAAGAACAGCGTTGGGAACGCTGTGGGGGCCTGAGCTATGAGAATGTCAGCATCCTGACAAACTCGGTACAGCCAAATTAATCGCACCCTGCCAACGGGTATTCGAACCCGGGTCCAAGTGTCCGTGGATCCAGCTGGTCGCCGGCTGGACTCCAAGGAGCTTGGCGCGCGCGGGCGGGGGCGAGTGGGTCCTGCACGGCGGACACGGAGACATCAGTCCGCGGAACCCAACGACGCCGGTGGAGGCACAACAGGACAACGCATCTCACCGCGGGACAAACGGAACAACGCATCTCATCGCAGGACAGGGAGAACCAGTATCCTTTGGCACGCGGGCAAGGCCTGCAGCTTTAACTGAGTACTAGAGGCACCCGCCACGCTCCCGTGGCGCGGGAAGCCTAATATTTCGGGGCAGGGACTACCCTAGCCTGCAAGATTCGGCCCGCACTCGGGCTGGGCTGGGCTATCCACATGACCTTCGGCCGTCTCCGGGCGAAAACGTCATAAGGATAACTAAAGGGTCCGACGGGCAGGTACCTGAACCCCCTGTTACCCTGCCCCCCCCCCCCCCCCCCTGTAACGCTTAAGGGCTCTGTTGGTGTGCGTGGAGCTGTCATTGATCAGCTAGTGCGTGCGGGGTGTGAGATGAAGTTACATCCTGGAGAGTTGGCTGTTCTAGACCAGTCGTCGTTACGAACTCCTAATCCTAATTCCTTCCCCCCCCCCCCCCTCGGCCACTGGCCGTGCACCGCCTGCGCCGCCGGACCCTGGCGGCTTCATCGGGCAGGTGCATGCTGCGACCCCGTGGGGGAACCAGACGGGATTCGAACCCGCGGCCGCCGCGGCCAAGGGGGAGAAGTGCCCCGCACCCCGTGGGGGAACCAGACGGGATTCGAACCCGCGGCTGTCGCGGCCAAGGGGGAGAAGTGCCCGGTACCCCGTGGGGGAACCAGACGGGATTCGAACCCCCGGCCGCCGCGGCCAAGGACAGACGTACCCGCAAGGGCGGCGTCCGGCAGCTGGCCCGCGTGGATAAGCGAAGTTTGGAAATTTTGGGCCGCCACGGTCCCATGTTTTCAGGGCGCTAGATCCTATCCGATGGGCTAAAATTTTAGTTGAATTCGGCTGGTATTCGAACCCGATCGCTGGCTAAGTTTTAGGCGCAGGCAGTGTCTGCTAACGCTGTGGCTAAGGCCACTCTGGTGCTTGCTGGCAGCTTTCTGTCAGTTAATGCCCAGAAATAATGTGGCTAGTCTCATCGCAGAAGAGACCGAACTCGATATTTGGAGTTTTAAATTCGGTAGCGATGAAGATTGTTCTCTGGTATTTGAACCCGGGGCAACGGCACGGGCCGGTTCGACGCTAAAGCTACCTGCCTGTCGGGTTATCTCGCCGCACTCGGCTGTCTGCGGAGACCGGAGCAGTGCACCCGCCAAAACGTGGTTGAGCCTACTTGACTGTTTTACGGGTGGCACAGTTGTGCTTAAACACTGCGGCCCACGCCCTGCCAAAATGAATGCTGTTCGTGCACCGCCCGGACGGAACGAGTACCTGGAACTTGCTGGACCCTGCTGCTGGACATCAACTCGTCGCTGGACAACATTGGCTGCTGTCGCCGTTCCTGCATGTATCACCAAGCTGCGGCCTACTTCTTGGACTGCACATGGGACCCGGATGGACTTTCGCATCGCCAGGAAGAATTCCGCCACGGCACTTGAAAATGGGCCCCGCTCTGGTTACGGTTTTTGTCAGCTGTCAGGTGAAAATGGTTTACTGGCCAGTCGCTGGCCGAAAGCTACTCACTCGCTGCAACCCGCTACGGGTCTCCTAACCTTGCCATGGCCTAGTACCGGTTTAACTGTGGTTTTACCGAGTAGGCCACGCGGACAGAGCCACCCCGAGTTACCCGATCGATTAGCACGTCTTCTTTGAGAAGAGGGGAGGTAGTGTTGTGATGTGAGCTGCTTGCGCCACGACGTTAGCAGACAGGTTTGCGTAGCGCACCGTTTGTCTACCGCTTCGTATTCGCGCGGGTACTCGAGCGCGTCACTGGTGCTGCACCCTACCGGCCAGCCTCGAACTGCGCCCTTCGGCCGGCCTTCTCACCCCGCTCCTCGGGTTGACTCGGCGACTGGGCTCGAGCTGGGGCTCGGCAGGCGGTGGCTGCCGGGACGGCACGGCACGGCGCGGCTCGGCCGGCGGGCTGGCTGCTCGGCTGGGCGGCCGGACAGGCGCGGCGCGGCGCAACACAGGACATAAGGACTTGGGCTGCGCTTCGAGACGGACGTCGCCTGACTACGTAGAGCTTCGCTACGCTACCGCGCTTGGCTGAGACTGCTTGGCTGGAGAGCTACCATCTTGCTTTGAGCAATAAATATTCCAATTGTTTATCACACCCTTGCATCCTCAATTCTCCTTGAACCACACACGCTAGTAAATAAACCACCGCAATCGGGGTTTACAACAATATCGTCGGGATAGAAGTCGGCATAGCGAGGCCGGCAGGGGCCCGGCCAGGGGCGGCTCCGGGGGGGGGGGGGGGGGGGGGGGACGGATATAAAAACTTGGTGAACAGGCGGCCGGCCGGCCACGTTCACACAAGTCATGAGCCCTGCCCAACGCTCTCCGGGATGCTCGCCACACACTCACGTTTTATGATGGCGGCCGAACGTGACGCTCCTGTTAAAGCAATCCGACCTCTGCCCGGCCCCGCTGCCCGGCCCCGCTGCCCGGCCCCGCTGCCGCCGGCCAGTCAGAGCGCATCCCTCTCAAGTTGGCGCGCGCGGCCCGGCCCAGCCACCCCGACATCCGTGGGCGGCGCAGGGCGCCGGGGACACTGCGGCCCAAACGAATCCCACCGGCAAAGTTTTGTTGCGTGCTGAGCCGGATCACGCGAGGGAAGGCTGTGGGAAGACACGCAGACAGACGGACCTACGGACGGACAGAGACGCAGGCTGACAGACAGGCCCTGTGGCCCTCAGCACTAATAACACACATTCCGCACCGCGAGTCGGTTTTGATTCCCTCTCGAGAGCACACGCGGCAAGACCTACACACACACACACACACACACACACACACACACACACACACACACACACACACATACACACCCACACACCCACACATGCACAAATTACTGCGCGTAAGCCAAAGAAAAATGTCTCGAGACGACGCAGATTTGTCTCAGCTCCTATTATGGTGACGTCCTCTCGGTCAGGCGGGGCCCCGCGGGGGAGGCGGGGGGGGGGGGGGGGGGGGGGGGCACGGGCCCACGGGGCTTGCCATGCGTCACGTCCCGACAAAACGTATGCGATTTCCGGCCAACGGCCGATTTTCTCCAAAACGCGATTAGAGTCGGATCACGGCGCGGACTGAATGCAAATTGGACAGCGGGAGTGGTAATGAGTTCTGACAGGGGCTGAAGCCTCGGCCCTTCCTCTCTCTCTCTGCCTCTGTCTAGCTCTCTCTCTCTCTCTCTCTCTCTCTCTCTCTCTCTCTCTCTCTCTCTCTCTCTCTCTCTCTCTCTCTCTCTCTCTCTCTCTCTCTCTCTCTCTCTCTCTCTCTCTCTCTCTCTCTCTCTCTCTTTCTCTCTCTCGAGCGCTCGGGGCACGCGCCGATCGCCACCAAATCGGCCAGTCATGCAAAACGGACCGGAACTGGCCCGAACACCGAGGGATGGGGGCGGGGAGGGGCGGGGCGGCGGGGCGGAGCGGTTGTCCAGCGAACCGTGCCCAATATAGGGAAGGCCGGCCGGGACTGGCGGCGGCGGAGTGGCGGGGCGTAGCGGCGCGTGGCGGAGCGTGGCGGAGCGTGGCGGGCGGAGCGTGGCGGACGGGCTTTTAAGACCCGGGCCACCCTCTCCGGCCCGGCTGCTTTCCCCCGTCTTTTCCACACTGTCTGATCTGGTCCTAGACTTCATCTGCTTCGACTACCCGCGACCCTCTCTCCCTCTCTTTCTCTCCCGGGATGCACCGCTTGTCCTGCGCCCGAAACACTCGCGCATGCCGCGTCGGCCTGCTTTGATGTATCTGCGCTGGGCTGTGGTGTGTAGGGTTGCCGCCCGCCGCGACGCACTCTGGCTAGGGTTGCCGCCCGTCCCCGCATAGCGGCACGGCGCACGGATGTGGGAACGGCGGAGCCGCATCCGTCTGCGCCGCCAAACGATTAGTGTTGGTCGGCTCCCCTAGCAATGATTCATGCCAGCAACACTACTCCACTGCGGGAGGGAGGCGAGTGGACCGACATGAGGGAATAAAAATGGAGATGGCGGCCCGTAATGCGCGGCAATGTTTCTGCTCGGATGCTGTCGATTCCAATGATGGCGTCCCCCACTTGAGGACCGCCTCGAGGACCGCCGCGCCGCGACGACGTCTCTGTCCATTACCCGCTCCATCTGCGTGTTATTCCAGCCATAATCCCTGGGCGTGCGCGCGTGGCGTGCGCGTGGCGTGCGCGTGGGAGAGCACGCGGACTCAATAACGCGTCTTACTTAAAACGCTCCGCTTTCTTTCCCGTTCATGCTGCCCCTCCCCCTTCCCTTTCCAAAAGCCCTCGGAGCGAATCAAGAGCTTTGGGAGGAGAGTGCAGCTCTGGGTGCAGTGCGGGGTGCAGGGCGCGGGGCCAGCCGGGCCTGTTCCAAGACTACCGCGCCGACCGCCGACCCGAGCCTCACCCGAGCCGACGTCCGTCGTCCGCGCCTAGGGTGGCACGCGAGTTCTCCTGTATGGCCGAGGAAGTTGTGTTCCTGTAGGAGACCGCAGCCCGGTATCTTATAGCTCCCTAGCTGTCCCCTCTATGCATTTGACATGAGGCTCGGCCCTGAATGGCTCGAACGGCTCATCGCTTCAGCGAATGCAATGCGGAAGTCGACAGGGGAAATATTTTACGAAAAAAATTAATAAATAAGGAAATGCCACAAAAAGTTTCTGTCGAGGTTTTTTTTTCGTGAAAATTTTGCGACGTCTTGAACGCTGGCCGAGGAGAGAAGCAAAGTTTCCGGCCATCTGAATGAGTAGCAGGCATCGGTCGTCTGCTGCGGTCTGGGAGTTGATCCGAGTGCGCCGGGCCCAGCGCCCAGCCCAGAGCCTTGAGCCACCCCCTCCCCTCCCCTCGTGAGACCCGGCCAAAGCACTCGCAGTATTTTGCTTCTCGCTGCGGCGGCCGCGGGGTGCTGGTGGGGTGCGGCGCCGGGGTGGGTTCGGATGGGGTCCACGACGGCACACTTCTTTATGGACAACGGCACGCGTCTCCATGATGCAACAATTACAGCCCGCCCGCCCCGCCCCCGGCCCCGCCCCCGGCGCGCGTGCCGCGAGCGGCATCCCCTGGCTAGAGAGAAAAATAAGATGAGGGATCGCAAAGTCCCATTGATTCCGGTCGATTGGAAATAGAGGGATATTTTTTTTTTGACAGCGCAAAAGAGAAATGTTGTTATTGTGCGACAGTTTGGGGTTGCTGTCTCTTGGCCAGTCCGAGGGATCACTGCTGCTGCGAGGGGGGGGGGGGGCGAGGGGCGCAACCATCTCATTTTGAGGGGATGATAAAATTTGATTGGGAAAAGCGGAAGTAGTTGCGGAGGTGGAGAGGGCGGGAGGCGCGGTCGGGCCGGACCGAGGGTGGAGCACACGATCGAGGGCACCATTGGGGTGAGTGACTTCGCAGTATCGGACCACTCTTGGCCTTTTTTTTACTGTTTTACTTCTCTATTTACTTTCCTATATATTTATTTTATTTTTTTATTTTTTATAATTCCTCCTCGTACATCGACACGAGAAAGGTTTGAGGACGTCAAATAGAGTCCGATGGAATAACACCCAGAAAGTCCAGATAAGACGGACGCGAATTCGTCGATACCCCGACACTCTTTCTCGCTCGATCCGGCCGGGCCCGAGGTGCCAATTCCCCTGGTGGGCGGGCACGAGGCACGGGCGGCGGATAACGCATGGCCATCTCTTCCGCGCACCGCAAATTGTTACGTTGTGTGTAGGCTTCTCACGTTGCACTGCCCCGTAAAAGGGAGAGAGAGAGAGAGAAAGAGAGAGAGAGAGAAAGAGAGAGAGAGAGAGAGAGAGAGAGAGAGAGAGAGAGAGAGAGAGAGAAGAGAGAAGAGAGAGCGAGAGAGAGAGAGAGAGAGAGAGAGAGAGAGAGAGAGAGAGAGAGAGAGAGAGAGAGAGAGAGAGAGAGAGAGAGAGAGAGAGAGAGAGAGAGAGAGAGAGAGAGAGAGGGGGGGGGAGCTGCGTGGTTTTACTGATGAGAATAAGGCCATCACAGCAGATGGGTATGGAGAGTCGGTCCCTCCGGTTGTTAGGGCGGAATCAGTTAGCGATATTGCCGCGGTCGCTATGGGTCTCCAGGGATCATCCCCCCCCCCCCCCCCCCGTCCCCCGGCTCCGGCCCCGGCCGCTACCGCTCCCTACGTGTGGCGCCGCCCTGCTGCCCGATGCAATGCGTGGGAGCGCCCCGAGCCGAGACCGAGCTCCGACGTTCCATCTGCTATTTCGAGGGGGCGGCGCCCGGGGGCCCGGGGGCCCGGGCCCGGCGGGTAATCATTTTATATCGCGGCGGCGGTATCGGCGGCGCCTTGTTAAACAGCTTGCGGACAGCAGCGTCGGCTGTAAGCACTGTAAGCGGGCGGTGCCGCCAAGGGTGCCGTGCCGCGGGGCCCGGCGGAAGCGGAGGAGCTACGCCAACAGAGTGTAACAGACGAACTGTACTTTGTGAGCTGCTGCTGCTGCTGCTGCTGCTGCTGCTGCTGCTGCTGCTGCTGCTGCTGCTGCACCCGTGGGGCTCCCAACCCCTTGATTAACACGGACCCAGGACCCGTTTATGCGCGCACTCGACAACATATCGCGCGCGCACACACACACACACACACACCTCTTTACTCATTCATGACCCCGCACTACATCATGCTATGAATGGCTTGCATGCGTCGTACACACTTATTCCCTTTCCCTCTCTAGTGCCCTGCCCGAGGCCTGGCCCGCTCGGCGCACTTCCTCGACTACTACTACTGCTGCAAGGAAACGCAGAGGGGAGGAGTTTGGGACTGAGACAAACAGAGAGAAACCGACAGGTACAGAGAGGCAGAGACCCAACCCTCGCGCCGAACGCTGGAGAGAGAGAGAGAGAGAGAGAGAGAGAGAGAGAGAGAGAGAGAGAGAGAGAGAGAGAGAGAGAGAGAGAGAGAGAGAGAGAGAGAGAGAGAGAGAGAGGGGGGGGGAGGTTGCAGAGCAGATTGACAGCTTTGTTTACCGTCAGCAAGGCAGGCCGGCCGGGGCCACCGCGTCGGACAAAGAGGAAAGAAACACTCCAGAGCCATATCCAGCGAGAGCAATCGATGGGGCTGGTAATGTTTGCACGGCCAGCCCAGCGCGGCCCGGCCGGCCTCCGGGCCCCGGGCCTCCTCTCCTGGCTCGTGTTCTTGTCCTCACGCTCCGCTGCACAGGGCTGCGGGCCTTCCCGGACAGAGGGACCGTCGTCGGCGAGCTCATATGTGCCGAGCCCGATGGGGTCCGCTTCCGAGGGGGGCATAGGCCACCGCAACACCGCCGGGGCTGTCCGCTACTGTCCGCACCCCCGGGCCCCGTGTCCGCACTAGTCCGCGGCCGGCCGGGGCCGGGGGCCCACCTCTCCACCAGGAGTCTCTCTCTCTGTCTCTGTCTCTCTCTCTCTCTCTCTCTCTCTCTCTCTCTCTCTCTCTCTCTCTCTCTCTCTCTCTCTCTCGTCGTGATTTACATCCCGGCATTTTTTCTTCCCCCGCCACAAAGGGCGATGCGCACCGGTGGTGCTGCGGCCGCATCGGACTGCTGTCGGCTCTCATCACGCTGCGCGGTGCCCTTCCCTCGGCTCAACCCCTTTGCAGCACGGCAGGCAGCCAGGCAGCCAGGCAGGCAGCCAGGCAGCCAGGCAGGCAGGCAGGCAGGCAGCCCGCGCCGACCGCACTTTTAATTTCGGGCCATTTCACTCACGGCTCAAAGCGGCCGAGGCACCCTGCCGCCGCCCGCTGCCGCCCTCCCCTGCCCGCCCCCGTCCGCCCCCGCCGCGGCGGCCGTGTGACAACCCCGGCGTAACGCCGCCCCCACGCGATCACGACACCGGCGGCACCCCGCCCAGCCCCGCCCTCTTATCTTGTCCCCGGACATACTTTATTACTTAAGCAAAGAGAACGTCAGAGCGTCGCGCGGCGCGGCGCGGCACCCTAATGGAAGAGTGTACGACTCAAAGGGTGTGTGTGTGCGCGCGCGCGCCCGCGGGCCACAGCAGCGGCGGCAAGAGCAGGGGGTGAACCGGTACACAGCGCGTCCCCTACACCCGCCCGCCCCGCCTGCCCCGCGCACCCCTCCTCTGCGGCTTTTAACAAGTGCAGAGGCAACTCTTGCGTGTTGCAATTCTAATCCGTCTTTCACCCGCCGACGACCGGCCGACCGACCGCCGGGGAGGGGAGGGGAGGGAAGGGGAGGCTCGTCACCCCGGCTCGGCAAGCTCCGCAGGCTCCACAGGCTCCGCCAGCGCCCTCTATACATCTCTGTCAGACAGACACGCCGTCCGCTGCCGCTGGCTGCCGCCCTCTACGACTGCACTGCACACCCCCTTTCTGCCCGGGGCCGCGTTTCGCACGATGACGTAACTCGGCGGTGTGTGGGGTGGTTTGTGGACGCGCCCTCTGCAGTGCGGCGCCTGATCCGGCCGTGAGCACAACACACCAGGCTGCTGCTGCTGCTGCTGCTGCTGCTGCTGGTGCTGGTGCTGCTGCTGCTGGTGCTGCTGCTGCTGCTGCTGCTGCTGCTGCTGGTGCTGGTGCTGCTGCTGCTGCTGCTGGCGTTGTCGCCCGCCAGAGCGCAGCAGTGCGGCGCGGCGCCAGCGAGAGCCAGACAGCATCAGCCGTCACATCGGGCCGGGGTGCGGGGGGCCGGGCCAACGCAAATACTCGACTTGGCGGCATACGATAAATCTGTGTACGGAACCGCTGTGTGTGTGTGTGTGTGTGTGTGTGTGTCCAGGGGATCTGCCGCCGCCAAAGCCACGTCACGCCCCCGCTGCCCCCACCGCTGCTGCTGCTGCTGCTCCTGCTGCTGCTGCTCCTGCTGCTGCTGCGCGCGAACATGGGGAGGCCTTTTTATTTATTTTATTTAAACTGTGCGCGCGCGCGTCCGCGTGACATGGTGATTAAGTGCGTGTGAGTTCGCGTTGGTAGCGAGAGAGAGAGAGAGAGAGAGAGAGAGAGAGAGAGAGAGAGAGAGAGAGAGAGAGAGAGAGAGAGAGAGAGAGAGAGGGGGGGGTACTCTCCTGTGAGCTCACGGGTAGGCCTTGTCCTCTCCTCACAGCTGCACTATAAATACGCACACGCTGCTGCGCCACCAGCCGCGCCCGCGTCGTCTGCTATGTTTAACTTCACGAATTGCATTGACGCACATGGCGGCCTGCATATGCAGCACGCGTTGTTGTGTGCGAGAGAGAGAGGGGGGAGGAGAGGGGGAGGAGTGCGATAAATTGTCATGGGTATGATGGCTGCTCTCTCCTCTTTTCCGTTTCCTATTTCATCTGGGCACCGTAATGAAATGGGTGTGAGTGGTCCGGTGCCGGCGGCCCGCCGCGTTTGTTGTGGCCATAGCGCGGCACGGCGGCACGGCGCGGCACAATAATGGTTTCATGCCAGCAGCCAGCGCGCGATCGCATTAAAAGTGACACAAGTGGAGCGGCTGCGGCAGCAGCGGCAGCAGGTGCGCCACCACAGAATACTGGCAGCTTGATAAATTGGTACGTGCGCCGAAATGTACCTACTCGCGAGAAAGCCGCAGGTGTGGTTCCCGAAACGGGTGCCGGGACCGAAGGCTGTCCGATGCGGGTCAAGTACAGGTCCGGGTTCGAATACCGTCTCGAATTCCGGGGGCACGGCCGCGGGTTCGAATTTCACGTCGGGTCGCGTACTCCCGGGTTCGAATACTGTCCGTGCCGGGGTTGGGCAGGAGGGTGGGGACCGCGCGCTGTTTATCGCGGCTGGGTGCTCAGCTCACGTCCGTGCTCTGCTGCGGCCGCGCTGCCTCTGTGGTCCGGACAGAGACAGAGGCGTCTGGTCCGGGATTACGGCGGGTGATGGCGGTGCACGGGCGCGTGCAGGGCGCGTGCAGGGCGCGTGCAGGGCGCGTGCAGCCCCAGCAGGTGAGCGGCCCCGCCGCCCCTCCACCCCGCCGCGGGGGGTCGGTAGAGATTACACCCCCAGACGTCCGGGAGCGCCGTATAGCTCCCCTCTCCACATGGGCGGGGTCCGGCAGCGCCCCTAATAATGAGCCCGGCGACGACCCGCGGCGCACTGTGTTACTGTCAGGGCCGGCTAAAGGCCGCCCGCTGGCGCGCCCGGATTGCCACCCGTAACAACTCCCCCGCCCCGCGGACACGAAAACGGCGACCGCGAGGAGAAAGAAAACTCGGAATACGACGGATCTCAGCGGTTATCCGGGGCAGTCCTAATTATTAGCTGCGCACGAACGGCGCCTGCTGGGTAGGCAACCGCGACCCGTGTGTGCACGCGTGTCGTGCGGCTGGCCTACCCCAGCGCTCGCAGGCGCTCGGCATCACCGCTCGCCGGCATGCGAAGTATTTGAGCCCGGGCCCGGCGGATTGCAGGGTTCGATCGCAGAGCTCCAATGGGGTCGCCCATGACATGGTAGGTGTTGTAGGTGGTTGGGGCCGGGCCGCCCCGGTCAGAAGCCCTTGCATGGGGGTTGATGAGTAGGGCCGTGTTGGCGTGCTCGCACACCCGGACATGCCCCTTCTGGCCGGGGCTCGGGCCCCACATCCGACATGTACATGTTGTGCCTCCGTGGCGCACTTGGCCGCAGCCCCCGCAGCCCCACTGACGCCTGACGCCCCTGCGGCCTCTCGCCCCCACGAGGGCTCCCTCAGGGGTCGGCCAGGATGAGTGATTTCCCACGACGGGGGAGAGAGAGTGAGAGAGATGGAGAGAGAGAGAGAGAGAGAGAGAGAGAGAGAGAGAGAGAGAGAGAGAGAGAGAGAGAGAGAGAGAGAGAGAGAGAGAGACAGACAGACAGACAGACAGACAGACAGACAGACAGACAGAGACAGAGACAGAGACAGAGACAGAGACAGAGAGAGAGAGAGAGAGAGAGAGAGTGAGGTCGGACACGGGTGTGGCCGTGTTACACGACGCCTATGTCGTGTGCCCGCTGCTGCGGTGGAAACAGAGGCCGTCCATAAAATAAGTACACGCCATACCGCCGCCGTCCGTGCAGAGGCCTGCAGAGGCATTCCGGTCGACACACCTCGCGCCGTGCTCGAGCTCCCGCCGCCACGAGCCCTCCTGGAATGGGCACGCGCAGACTTCCGGAGGACCTAGAAGTCAAGTGGCGCCCCGCGACCCGCCCGCTGCCTGTCTGCGAGGAAATCTGCACTTTCCTCCCCTTTATTCGCGGCGGAGCGGCGAGACCAGACAGAGAGGACGAGCGAGCGAGAGAGAGAGAGAGAGAGAGAGAGAGAGAGAGAGAGAGAGAGAGAGAGAGAGAGAGAGAGAGAGAGAGAGAGAGAGAGAGAGAGAGAGAGAGAGAGAGAGAGAGAGAGAGGATAAAGAAAGAGCGGCGACAGAGGAAGTCGGCCGGCAAGGCAGGGCACAGCCGGTGGGGCTGCAATCGGATAGGAGATGGGATCCATCAGGGAAAGGGACGGGGCTGAAGGTACGCGCTGGTTTAAAGGTGGAGGGAGACAGAGACAGAGAGAGCGGGGTATGGATGGAGTGACAGAGAAGAGAAAGAAGCAGGGGCCGCGTCCCCCACGGCTAAAAAGGAGAGAGAGAGAGAGAGAGAGAGAGAGAGAGAGAGAGAGAGAGAGAGAGAGAGAGAGAGAGAGAGAGAGAGAGTTGGCCTTCCAATCGGCCCGCCACGATAGCACACCCCTCGTTGCAGTACGCGAGCGTGTGCGTGTGTGCGTGCGTGCGTGTAGGCGCTTGGCACGCGTGTGCGCGGCTTCGCGTGTGGTGCCGTGTTTGTGTTACGGGTTACGTATTCGCGTGTGTGTGTGTGTATGTGTGTGCGCGTGTGCGTGTGTGTGGAGTGGCTGTCAGTAGCACGCCAAATCCACCCCCTCCCCTCCATCGCACACCACAACAACACCGCCGCCACTACCGCCATACAGCAGGATATCCAAGTGGCCTGTCCGAGCGGCCCTGTGTATGTGTGTGTGCTTACGTGTGTGTGTCTCAACAGTCTTCGAGCCTCCATGCGGTAACGTTCGGTTAACGGGAGTGTCACGCTCAGATGGCTCGCTTGACGGCGCTAGCCGGTGCAGCGACGCGACGTGTATCGGTCCGCCCTGTCCCGTCCGTCTTGGGCAGGGACGTGCACGACATAGCCACAATTTAAAATAAAAAAAAGGTTTTGTGAATATTAGACGCAAGTAATGCTGGTAAAAATTATCTTGTGCCACCTCCCATAGCTAAACGACAACATTTCCAATCTGTTATTCGGCCAAAATAGTTTCTCCGTCACTCGCCATTCAAATGTGACGAGAGGATTGTCGGGGACGATCCACAAATACTATTTTCTCAGTGGAGCGCGTCCGCCCGGACGACGCCGGGCTGTGTCACTCAGAGTCCGAAAAGTTTGAGGGTGCCGCCGGTCGGCAGAAGAAGCAGCAGCAGCGGCAGTAGCGGCAGCAGCGGCAGTAGCGGCAGCAGCGGCAGCAGCGGCAGCAGCGGCAGTAGCGGCAGCAGCGGCAGCAGCGGCAGCAGCAGCAGCAGCGGCAGCAGCGGCAGCAGCAGCCCTCCACTGACACATCAGCACCCCAGTGAAGCCGAGCTGCACCCCCCGACACAAAACACGTCCCCGCCGGCGGACAGGCCCGGAGGACAGGACAGAAGGACCGGAGGACGGACTGCCGTCACCGATAAATTATTGACGTTGTTTGCACCACACACTGTCGTCGATCGTTGAGGGAGGGACAGCTCTCCGTATGACGTGGCGCATAGCAGTGGCAGCGGCAGCAGCAGCAGCAGCGGCAGCAGCAGCAGCAGCAGCAGCAGCGTCAGCAGCAGTGGCAGTAATAGCATCCGTCGGGGGCTGGCCTAGAGATCGAGGCTGTGTGTATTTGGAGGAACTGATTGAATTGTACGCGGAACAGCGGTAGCGTAGCGAGCCGACGGCGACCCTGCAAGCTAAAATGCAACGTAAAATAAAAGATACTGGGGTCGTCAAAGGTAGGAGGCGTACCCGGAACCTGCGGCCGCAGGTGGTTGAATGCTAACCACTATTTACTGAGCCACACTGGGGCACAACTGAGGCCGACGGTGGCGGTCACAGCCCTAACGATGGGGAGCATGTGGAGCCGGAGCTTCCTTGACGGAGACCCTCCTGACGACGGCCGCCTCCCCCGACGGCGGCAGCAGGACACGGAGGACGTCGCCGACGCCACCTCGCTGACGCGTCGCGCGTCTCTCTGCGGGTGTGAAATTGCGCCACCATAAGGAATTATTAATCAGCGAGAGTAGCGAACGGGGACAGACGTCGGAGGGGGGCGGCCGGACAGGCGACAACTTTTGGGCAATTGCGTTGAGGGCTGGGCTGCTGCGCCACGCTGCGAGGAGCCCGCGGCCGGCCGGGGCTGTTCCCATAGGGTGTTCCCACAGGGTGTCCCCATAGGGTGTTCCCCGGGGACGGGGTGGACTCGGCGGCTCCCCGCGGCTCGCCCGTCCTCCAGGGAGACCCCGGGCGGTCGGCTGCGGTCCGGGACTCGCACTCGCAACCCATCCACTTGCGTCGCGGCGGACGGCGGACGGCGGACGGCGGACGGCGGAGTCAGGGGGACGTGCCCTCGGACGTGCCGGGCCGGGACAGCAGGCAGGTGCCGCGTTGCCGACGGCACAGAGGGGGCCGCTGGGACCTCCCCTCCCCCACCCGCACACCCTCACGTCGTGGTGGTAGACGCCCTCTGATGTGGGCCGGGGGCGGGCCGGGGGCGGCTCCCGGATGACGTTAGCTGCTTGCCATTATTACATCTGGTGGTCAGACGACGGCGGCGGCGGTGAGGGGAGGGCGCGGCGGGGGCGGCCGGGGGGCGGAAAGCACTTATGCACCCCCGCCGGTAATGAACACCCCGTGCACCACCCTCCGCTCCAGCGGCGGCTCCAGCGGCTCCAGCGGCTCCAGCGGCCCGGGGGACGGCGGGATGAGGGTGAGGAGGGCCGGGCAGGGCAGGGCGACAGCGGACACGCCATAACCACACACGATCAGGCCAGACACTATAATGCCCCGGCGGCCGGCTCGGCTCGGCGCGCGCCTCCGGGGGTGGGGGCGGGGGTGGGGGTGGGGGCGGGGGTGGAGGCCGGCGCCTGCACAGGCTCGTTGCCAGGCTCAGGTGGCTGTCATTTCCGTCCAATTTCACCACGTCGCACGATAGAAGCGGGGCGGCAAGAGAGATGGAGCGAGAGAGAGAGAGAGAGAGGCCGTCGGCCTCGTATGGGGCGCTGCCGGGTGCGGGGCCCGGAGTAGTAACGGATGTCTTGATTATGCAGCCTGCGCTGGGGCTGGGCTGGGCCGGGCTCCGCCAGAGGCCCCGGCTCGGCGGCTCGGCTCTCCGCCCCACCAGCTGGAAGAATAACTCAGCAGAGCTTCTAATGAAGCACCAAAAGGGGCCGTGCCGGGGCCGTGCCGGGGCCGTGCCGGTCCTGCAGGGCTGGGCTGGCTGGGCTGGCTGTGCGCGGGTTGATGAGAGCTCCTGCTAGGAGGAGTATAAGAGGCCCGCGCCACGCTCCGACTACACCAGACCAGAGAACGGGGCGGGGCGGGGCGGGGCGGGCCACGGCTGAGGGCTGATTGATAACGGCTCGCACTACTTTGCATTAACCGTGCCATGTGGATGGATGTCTCGTGATCCGTCAGGGGTGAGAGACAGATAGAGAGAGACAGAGAGACAGAGAGACAGACAGACAGACAGACAGACAGACAGACAGACAGACAGACAGACAGAGAGGCAGAGACGGAGGGGTGTTGGCTTTGGCAGTCGCGGTGCACCGATATCGCCGACGAGTGCGCGTGCAGCCCAACAGCCGCGCTGGGCTGTGCAGTGCTGTGCAGTGCTGTGCAGTTGCTCGTGGCTGTCGGGGCTGGCAGCCGCTGGCGGTCCGCGGGCGTGGCTGCGGGAGGGGCGGGGAGGGGAGGGGCGCCGCAGAGATTTATGCTGGATGCTAAATTAAACTGAGCTGCTCCCAAGGAGAGCCGAAGCACGACAATGAAATCAAGTCGACTGCTGCTGCTGCAGCGGAGGCGGCGGAAGCTCTTACTCTCCTCCTGAAATGGGAGAAATAACACAAACAGCCGGCCGCGGCTGACGGGATTTGAACCCGCGCCCGCTAGGCTAGTTCCAGAGGTTAGCTATGGCGCCGATGGGGAGGAGGGAGTGGGGGGGGGGGGAACAGACCCGCCCCCCGCGCTCGGACCACGCCCGGACCCCATTCCGGGGAAAGCTATTTGAAATAATTGTCTGTCTCCTGAAAAGTACTAGTCCTTGTGAAATTAGCCTCCCCCCCGCCGGGCTGGGCTGTAAACCGTTCCGCCGCTGCAGGCCGCAGACCGGAGGAGGAGGGGGAGGGGGTGGGAGAAAGGGGTGTACTTGTCGAAGTCCGTCAGGGGAAAGGGGGAGGGGGGGGGGCTCGTGTATCATTATCGGTCGAAATTAGCCGAGTAACGGGCTGTCTGCGAGCCCCGGCGGCGCGGCGCGGCGCGGCGGGGGCTGTAAGACTTAACGAAGGGGACACGATCGCCCCCATCGGGCCATCGGCCACTGCCATGATGCTGCTAAGTGGGGGAGGGAGATGGGCAGAAAGAGAGAGAGAGAGAGAGAGAGAGAGAGAGAGAGGGAGAGGGAGCATGCAGCAGCCGGTTGTCTTTTATTTCGATTACAGTGTTTTGTATTTGTAAATGCAAACCTGGGCGTTGCGAGCTCTCGCATTGCACGCGCGCTGCGCTCTGCGCGGCCGAGCCGAGAGAGAGTGGAGTGCGGCCGTAATTTATGAGCGAAACGCGGCTGCCGCCGCTGCCGCTGCTGCCGCCGCTGCCGCCGCTGCCGCCGCCGCCGGGCGCCTGAACCACTTTCGGAAGAATTAACTTTGGTGTGTCCTTTCTCTCTCTCTCTCTCTCTCTCTCTCACTCCTCTCTGGACGGACGACGGACGGACATTGCGCCTCGGTGGACAAGAACGAGGAGGACGGACTGCGTTGAGCAACGCGACTGTGGCTGTGTCTGGAGTGACGGAGGGGCGGTCCGGGGGTGGTGGGGGCGGCGCGGGGGCGGCGCCGATGGAATATATGGGCGAGTCGCATGGCCCGTTGATCTTATGGAGCGCGAAGATTCGCCCACATAAATAAAAGGGCCAACGATGGATACGCGGCGTGGCCATGCAGCAGCCCATTGCAGTAGCAGAGGGATTGGAGGCCGCTTGCGATAGGGCAGGGCTCGGCGTCAGAGACAAGAATTTATTTTTTGGACTTTCCACCATGAAAATCTCTCGGCCCGAGCCTTGACCACGATTACCAAAATCGCCAAAGATTCGGCAAACAACATTTCAACCGAGTAAAATATTACTGGATTTTTTCTCTGCCTGACAGCGCAGCCATTCAACGACATGCACTGCGAGAGCGTGCCCAGCCCAGCCCAGCCTTCCCCGGTACGGCCCCGGCTCCCCGGTGCAGACCGTGTTCTGCAGCCACGTCTCCAGCCGGGCAGACCTCCCAGCGCCGCCCCCGGCCGCCCCCGGCCGCCCCCGGCCGCCCCTCTGGCTGGACGGGGCCAGGACCTAGCCGAGTGTGAAGCACGAAAAGAAGGGGAAGAAACGGAGAGAACCGGGGAAGAAAGAAACGTGCTCGGGTGGCTGCTGCTTTCTCGGACGTCCTGCCAGGCCGAGCCGGGCCAGGCTGGGCGGGAATCGTTTGAAGTTCGGCGCCTGGCGGCCCAGCGGGCCCAGCGGGTCCAGCGAGTCCAAAGGGCCCGGCACACAACGATTAGCTCTGCGGCGGGGTGGGCAGGTGTGGGAGGTGTGTCGGAGCCGGGACCGGAGCCCGGGACACTCAACGAGTGCGCCAACATGTGAGGCCCGGCCCGGCGCCGGCCTTGTCCGGGGCCTTGAGGACCTCGTCCGGGACCGGGACCGCGGGCTGGGTGTTGCTGCCGGACAGCAGAGAGCCAATCTCGGGCCTCGTTCCTCGGCTGAAATTGATTTTGCCCGACTGCCGCGCCGCGCCCCGGGCGACAAAGATTACGTGTTACCTGAGCCTGGCCTCGTCCAGACCATCGCGAACGCCGGCACGGGGGGGGGGGGGGGCTGACCTAGTAACCACCGGCACCAGCGCCATATTTTTCGATTCGACTTATCAAGAGGAGGGAGCCTTAAAAAAAATAACTTCTCTCTCTGCATCTAAGCCAGAAAAATGTGTCCGGTACGAAGAAAACCAAGAGGTGGACCTGTCGTGCAGTAGCTGGTGTTTGCCTACAAAGCGCCCTGTGTTCAAATACTGCCGATGCGGCAAACCGAGTAAAAAAGAAAGAAAGAAAAGTGGGGTACGTTGTATTTTTCTCACGCCTTGCTTGTGCGTTGGGTCTTCTAGCAAGCTCCCCCCCCCTCCCTCCCACCCCCGGAATGTCATAGCGTTGTCATTGTCGGCGTTAAGGATCATGGAAAATGAAATTTTAGCTGCCTCGTCGGGCGTGGCGTGGCGTACTGTACTACTATCCTGCGAGTGCGCGTGTGTGTGTGTGTGTGTGTGTGTGTGTGTGTGTGTGTGTGTGTGTGTGTGTAAAGTGTTGGGCGGATGATTGAGGACATGTGAGAGGGTGGCGGTGAGTTGATGGAGAGGAGCGGAGTGCTCCGACACACACACACACACACACACACACACACGTACACGCACGCACACGCAGACAATACGTTTCCTGGTGGTGGTGGGCGGCGGCGACGACGACGATGAGAGGGAGGGAGGGAGGGAGGGGCAGAGATAGGGAGGGAGAGAGTATCTTGGCTCGGATACATTTATCTTAGCGTAACGGGCGCGCAGTACTTAACCCATTTCCCCACTGAACATTCAGTAATTGTCCTCGCGTTTAATGGACCGTAGGTGTGTGAAGGGGGTGGGATGGGGAGGGGGGGGGGAGCAGCCAAGATCCCACCGGTGCTGACCGGCCGCCCCATATCACACGCCGCCGAAGGGTTTCACACAGGACACCCATGTTCTCATGCCCCCTGGACCTTGGCGAGGCTCTGGCCTTGCAGAGAAGGGGGGGGGGGGGGGGTTGGCGAAGGGGCTGGCGAGTCTTTGCGGAGGTCTGGGTGGTTGGCGGGGGGGGGGGGGGGGGGGGGGGCTGGCGAGGCCTTGCTCTGCTCCACCGTCAACACCGTCGTCGTCCCCCTTAGGTTTGTGGGGCGCGCGGGTGTGCGGCCCCGGTGCGGCCCCGGCGGCGTCCTGGTGTCCTGTCCCCTGCATCGCTGGGGGCCGTAAGCTAGAGGAGCTGAGTGGCCGCGGGCACCGCGGGCCCCCGGCAGCACTCGTAGGACACCGTAGGATACCGTAGGATACCGTAGGATACCGTAGGATACCGTAGGATACCGTAGGATACCGTAGGATACCGTAGGATACCGTAGGATACCGTAGGATACCGTAGGACCGCGGAAGTTACGGCGCACTCCTGGCGGCGAGGCCTGTCGATAGTAGAGATGGCCGCCGTTTACAGAATGGGGCCCGCCGGGACGACGGAGACCTCGCGGAAGACCGCAGTGGCGGATCTGGGAGCGGCTTGAGGGGGGGGGGGCAATATCCCGCTTTTTGCCTACTTACAGGGGCAATGTCCCGCCTTTTGCCTACTTGCAGGCGGAAAAGTAATGCCGGTTGCCTACATTTCCGGCGAGGGGGGGGGGGGCAAATGGGCAGTTGCCCCCCGCCCCTCAAATCCGCGCCTGGAAGACCGGGAGGAAGTGTCAACGGGGAGGGGACCGGCCGCCGGTCGGGGCCAGGCCGAGGCTGAACCAGGCTCCGTGCGCCCTAGAAATAGGTTTCGCAGCTCCCGAGCTCTACTAATGCTTTATAGATAATTTTTTTTTACCCGCGCAAGTATCGCTGGCTAGGACTGCGGCAGCAGAAGGCGCACGCGGGGGACGGGGAGGAGGCAGTAGGGGATTGGGGGGGGGGGATAGTTGACGCCTGAGGACGGTCCGCGGCACGCCAAAGTCACGCCCAAAGTCTACAACAAGAAGTCAAACCGAAGAGAGAGAGAGAGAGAGACAGAGAGGGGTAAAGGGGCCAACGTCGAAGAGAGAGGAAGTGGGAGGGAGATGGGATAGGCCGAGTGAGTATCCCGTCCCGTCTGGGGGCGGCGGGCCGGCCGCGCGGGCAATATCCCGGCCAAGGAACACAATATCCGGCAACACCGCCGGCCGCCTTGTCTCGTCAGCGGAGGGGGCAATAAGACCGGTCAGGCGGCTTTGAAATTGCGAACAAATGTATGGCGGGGGCCGCAGCCCGGCGGCAGCCGCTATTGTTTCCATTGACATGTGAGCTGCGTATTGATGCGCATCAATTCTAAAAACAATAATAAAACCAAAAAAAAATATGTGTGCACCAAAAAATCGGCTGATTCAGTTCTAATTCGCACTCGAATATCCCTCTTTGCGGACGGTCTATCAGCAGCCACGACGGCGACACCTCGAAATTACTTGACGGCGAGACCCGACGGCGTCGCTCCCGCCGCCGCTCGGGGGGTCTCTATCCTGGCTCTGTGGCGGGGGTGGCGGGGGCCGCGGGGGCGGTGGGGGTGGTGGGGGCGGCAGGCCGTGCAGGCGGTCATCTTGTGGCGCACCGCAACGCATGGCACGGCACATGGCACAGCCCGCCGGCCCCTGCCCCGCTCACCTCGGCCACCTCGGCTCGGCCCCCTTGGTGGTTAGGCCGCCCGCACGCACGGCTGTCGAGCGGGTCTGCCTATGCAAAGGTTCACAGGCGTCACGGCACGGCACGGCACAGCACGGCACGGACGGAGGGGGAGGGGAGGGGCAAGTGCGTGAGAGGTGGGGGGGCTGATTGTGGTGAACGAAAAGAGGCCGGCGGAAACACGCTCTCTCTCTCCTCCCCCCCCCTCTCCCCTTCCCCCCCCCCCCCCCCCCTCTGTGGCACGCTGCCATTCCCGCCGCTATGCCCCATTCTTTTTTCCCCCTCCGACAGGTGAATTTTCCTCCCACTTGGGTGCGTAGCGCTCAGCAGCCAATTATTTACCACACGTCGCGCGCGGCGGCCCGAATGTGACAAGGTGGACGACCCCCCCCCCCCCCCCCACCCCCCCCCAATCCCCCAACCTCCCCTTCCGCCCCGACAAAACGAGGCTCTTTCCTTTTCTTCTCTGAATTACGAGCGACATCTCACGTCGACAGCGACCTTCTGTCTGTTTTTTCCCCCTCTCGTGTGTGTGTGTGTGTGTGTGTGTGTGCGCGCGCGTGGACGGGCGCAAGGGCGTGCGTGCCGGCGGGTGTAACAAGTTTTGCTCCTTCACCGACCGCCGTCGTTCGATACTACATGCAAAAAAAAGTTGTGCTTACAATGATATTCTCGTTTCGTAAATTTCGAAATGATTACCGTGCTATCGGCGAGTAACGGCGGTGCGAGAGAGAGAGAGAGAGAGAGAGAGAGAGAGAGAGAGAGAGAGAGAGAGAGAGAGAGAGAGAGAGAGAGAGAGAGAGAGAGTCGATGATCCGAGTCCTTGTTGGCAGCTGGGCCTTGTACGCGATTATTATCAAAGTTCCCGGCCGAGGGTGGCAGAGGGATGGAGGGAGGGAGGGAGGGGGAGGGGTTCAGGCCCTCCGCGCCAAACGTCCCCCGACGTTCAATAATTTCGCCGGGAAATAGGAACGGCGATGACGATAATAATAACATCAGCGACTGTATCAGAGTTAGCGGCACCTGCGACACTGCAGGCTAATAGTATGGGGGCCTTGAGCGGGACGCTGTAAGTTTTAATGAAATATTATGAATTACTACAAACTTTACAGGGAGTCGGTAAGGGGGGGGGGGGGTATAGGACAGCGCTGGGAGATAGAGAAAGATAGAGAGCGGGGGGTGAGTGTTGGAGGGAGAGGCAGCATGTTGGCGCCTCTAGGCCTGGGATTAATTGTATGACCCTCCAGCCTTACAGGGAACGCCCGTTTCGGCGTGTCAGGGGCCATCCATTTCAGGTAGAGGCCTCGTAATTGGTTCCTTCATCATAACAATTAAAGCGTGAATGTTCCCGTGGCCGATGCAGGATAGTGAGAGAGAGTGAGAGAGACAGTAGGTGGCTTTATTCTATCGGCGCGGCTGGATCTGAGCCCGCGTCCCGGCCGGCCTATCGAGAGGTCTGATAAGAGAGGGCGAGGCACAGTTAAGTGATAAGGACCGCTGCGGACCGTAAATTCTGCGAAAATTCGAATAAGTCCCGCGCGGCGAAAGGTTAAACAGCAGTCCTTGCCCTACAAGAGTGCCCCCCACTCTTTCCTTCTCTCTTTGTACGCCCCGCGGGACATATGAGAAACGCCCCCCCCCCCATCTTCTGCTGGTGCAATCCCTGACAAAGCACACACTCACATACACACACACAACACACACACACACACACACACACACACACACACACACAGGCGGCCTCCGAGGCCCCTGTGCCCTGCCCTGCCCTGTCCTGTCGCAGGGACTTCACATCAAATAATCGGATACATTCGTTTCCCCCTCGGAACGGCGGCATTCTTCCTGCTCCCCGGCGGCGGAGGCATTCGCTCTGTCGGGAGTGGAGGCGATATACCTCCCGGAAGGAATCTCACCCCCGCCGCCCCCGCGCCGCCCCCGACGACGACGGCGGGAACGCGCATCTGCACTGCAATGGGACCGGCCCCGCGCTCTGATACGAGCGCCCCGGCTGGACCGGAGACAGCAACAACAACTAAAACTACTACAACTACAACACCAACTACAACTACACAGCGCCGACCCGCTTTCGGAACGACATCATTCAGGGAGGTGCGGCCGGGGGCAATCTGCTGAGCGCGGCTCATCGGGGACCCCGCGTCGACGGCGGCCTCGGCGTGCACGGAGGTGTCGCCTCCTCCATCCCTGCCGCCCCCGTCTAGGTCGCCCGCCTGCTCGTTGGCTGCATATGGTGCGATACTTTGAACCTCCGGCGGCAGCAGCATAGCAGCGGAAGAAGAAAAACGGGGGAAAGGGGAAGATAAAAAGAAAGCTGCGGAGAAAGAGTAGACGACGCTGCAGTGGCATTGGCCGCACACCCCTCGGGAGGCCGCTGCCGCTGCCGCCGCTGCCGCCGCCGTCGTCTCCGGCCTCTAGACGCCACTAGAAGGCCAGGAGCGGCGGCTCCCCGGGGCCCCTGTCCGGTCCGGGCCCCGGTCTGGTAGCCACCACACTAACCGCGCTCACTCTCTGCACACAGATTTTAAGTGCGCAGAGCCATGGACTTTTAGCGGGGTTACTTTTCTAGTTTCTATATTTTCGAAGAGCAGCGGGCGGCTGACAAGCTCTCTGTCCTGTCCGCCTCACAGCGTCGGGACAGAGCGCGGCTGACACTCGACTCTCTCCCCCCCCCCCCCTCCACTTAGTGGGCGCGGCGGCTCGGCTTCCGTCTCCGCCTCACGTTCCGCCGGTGATAATTATCGTCCCGGAGTAATCGTCGGGCTGCTGCATGCTAATCAGCAGCGGTCCATTTCAGAGCGGCCGTTCACACACCACGTCTGCAGTGCGACAGAGAGAGAGAGAGAGAGAGAGAGAGAGAGAGAGAGAGAGAGAGAGAGAGAGAGAGAGAGAGAGAGAGAGAGAGAGAGAGAGACGCGGTTTAAGTATTTGGTTTCCTGCCTACACTCTTTTAGCACGACGACCATTAGGCTAGTCAACGGGCTTGCCTACGGACTTTTTTTTTATTGTTTTTTTTTTATTTTATTTTATTTTCAGGAAGAACGGTGAAACGCTCTGGTGCTGCTGGGTGCTGCTGCCCCGTCAACTGGAAACTGCTGTTGCAGCGGTGCAACAACGAGAAACAAAGCATTTAAAAAAATGCAGCCACTCCGGTACGGGGCACACGAGAGTAGCCACCGCGGCCTCTCTCTCTCTCTCTCTCCTCTCTCTCTCTCTCTCTCTCTCTCTCTCTCTCTCTCTCTCTCTCTCTCTCTCTCTCTCTCTCTCTCTCTCCCTCTCACACTTTGACGTATGTAAAAGGGGGCGGCTTCTCTGAAAGCCCCCCTGGGCCGTGCCGTGCTGTCGCGGTGTGGGGAGGTGCGCTCCCTAGCAATGTGATGCGATGCGTTTGTGGTAGCGAGACAGAGAGGGGGATATGGAGTGAGAGAGCGCAAGTGCACTGCCGCCACGGGTAAGGGGGGGGGGAGGCAAGAGAAAAGGAGGGGTCAAAGAGCGTCACAAAGTAAAATGAATGGGAGAACGACGTGGGTAGAGCGAGAGAGGACGAGAGGCGGGACAGAGAAGGAAAGAGAGAGGGGCTGTGTGTGTGTGTGTGTGTGTGTGTGTGTGTGTGTGTGTGTGTGTGTGTGTAAAGGAGGGAGGCGGCGGTGAGAAAGAGAGGGGGATAAGGGATAGGATGCGAACGCGACCAGGCAGAGGCGGCAGGCTGTCTGGCTCGCTTGGTGCGTTTCAGCAAAATAGTAAGGCCGAGGATGGGATGGGGGTCGTGTGTGTGTGTGTGTGTGTGTTGCTGAGAGGGCCATGTCCGGACCGAGCGGAGCGCGAAGAAGAAACACAAATCAGAAGTGATGGCTGAAAACAGGGGCCTGGGGACACACACCCACGCACACCCACCCACACACACAGACACGCGCTGCAGCGAGGAAGGAGCAGCAGGAGACTTGTAAACTCCTTGTTCCTCCCTCCCCCCCCCCCTCTCTCTCGCTCACCCTGTCCCTCTTAATTCTCTCTCCCCTGTTCCTCGTTCTCTGTCTCTGTTGCGTATGTGCCAAAACGAGAGGGGAGAGGGTCTGTGAGCATTGTATGAAAACGTTGGCGACAAGATGGAGCGTGATTCAGAAACCCCGAGCCGTCCGCAGGGAAGGGGACGTCCACAAACCACGTGACCTTCTTCGCCAGTCCGGAGGGACGGTGCTGGGATCAGACTGTCATTGGCACGGGCCGGAGTCCCCCGCCAGGCCCGCCAGGCCCGGTGGGTTCGATTCCCACGGCCGGTTCCCGCGCCACACTGTCCCCCGGCACGGAGAAAAAATATTAGTGGTCACAACTAAATTTTAAGTTGATTTTCGGACAAGCAGTAAATTTTTGTTCGGAGAACTAATATTTTGTTGGGGGAACTAAATTTTAGTTGCACCAACGGAACGTTAGTTGCTCCAACAAAAGAGGTTCGTTGCAGACACAATATTTTTTCTTCTGCTTTTTTGCTCCTTTAGCGAACCTTACGTTGGTGCAGCTTAAGTTTTTAGTTCTTCAAACAACAATTTACTGCTTCTGTAAATCAACTTAAAAACCAGTTGCGGCAACTAATATTTTTTTCTCCGTGGGCAGCCCGGCAGCCCCCAGTGACCAATCATGTGGTTTGTGAACGGTCCCGACACGATCACGTTCACAGTGACGCAGTCCTTTACTCCTCTTGTCCTGAAAGGCGGAGTTTCACATAGAAAAATATCGACGCTGCGGGTAAGAACTGAACCCGGGACCCGCGGCGGTCCCAGGCGGCCATTCGGTCCGTCTTCAGAGCCCACTTCTCCTCGCCCCCACATCTTCTCATTGATAAAGCGGCATCACAATGGCCATCTTTACTTTCCGCGGAAACTTTTCCCGCGCTTCTGTTCTCTCATCACTTTTTCTCCCATTTTTTTTTTCTCTCACCCCTCCCCTCCCGCCCTCCCCTCTCTGTCCCTCCTTCCTCTCTGATAGCGGCATCACTTACTTGATCGCAGCAGACACAGGACATTGTGTCACGACAAATTTTCCCTTCCCCGCTCCCATTTTTCGCCTCCCTGACAAGAGCAAGCCGAGGAAAGGCGGCGGTGGACAGCCGCGCGGCGTCGGGTCCGCGACCGTAAAGTTAGGTCCGACGGAACGGATAGAGCGCCAAACAGCCAGAGGCGCGCGAAAAGCGAGGCGTGGCGAGGCGAAGCGAGGCGAAAGCGAGGCGAAGCGAGGCGAAGCGAAGCGAAGCGAGGCGAAGCGAAGCGAGGCCAAGCAAAGCGGCTCCGGGGATAAAAATTCGCCGTCAATGTTGCAACAAAAGTCGAGCGGCGCCAATAAACTTCAAGGAGGAGTCGTGATGCCAGCTGGGACGGGACGCGTTCGAAGAGGAGACGGGACGAGACGATCCGCCTACTCAGCCTGTTTTTTTTTCCGTACTGTCATTTTCAGACGTAGACCGACCAAGAGTGATTGAGAGATGGAAAGTCCTACGAGAGTACCAATGTACCGGTTTTTAAATACAGACAATCCAGTTCAACAAAGCAAAATATATAAAGGGTTAAAAGAGGGGTTAAAGAGGTAAAGAGCAGCGAGAGACACAGAGAGAGAGAGAGAGAGAGAGAGAGAGAGAGAGAGAGAGAGAGAGAGAGAGAGAGATGTAAGATATGTGTGGCGGAGAAGCCAGCAGAGGAGCACTTGGGATGACCCATTGCGTCAGGTGAGAGAGGAAATAGAAAAGAGCGGCAATCCGCCTCTTTTAGACCCTCCCCCCGAGCCTACGCTGCGATCCCCGTCCGGAAAGAGCGAGTTTCACTGACAATCGCCAGTAAAACGATACCGACTTGCCCGAGGTGTGACATGCGGCGAGTTCGCGAGCGTGCTTCACAGTTCGGGCTGGCATGTCCCCCCAGGGGGACGGACGGGTAGGTACTTTTACTCGACTGACGGCACTCTCGGAATGGCGGTGGTCCTAGTGGAGAGAGAGAGGGGGGGGGGGGGTACCTACGCGAGGAAGGAGGGTTGAGCAGAGCAAAGAGAGAGATAGAGAGAGGGAGGGGGCGAGCGGGTTGGCGTGAGGTAGGTCAGGGCTTGATATGGCACCCATGTCCGCTTTGCTCTGCAGTGTCAAATCCTAACCCCGCCCCACCTCCGCCCTCTTGTCCACACCCTCAGGAGAGGAGCACAGCACTAAACAGTACTCGCGCGGTAACGCCGAGCCAAAAGCCCCGACAAGGCCGCGTTACACGGAGCGGGCCGGGGAGATAGGCAGCCCGCCTGACGCGGCCGTGTCCATGCCGGAAGATAAACAGCTCTGCCCTGCTGTGCTGCGCTCTGCCGTATCGGCTAAGGAACGGCAGTCGGGCCGCCCCGCCCCGCCCCGCCCCGGCAGATTACGCTTTCCGAAAGCGCAGCTGGTACCCCGCCAACGCCCCGGCCCGCTCCGGCCCGCCCCGGTCTGGCCAGGCTGGGTACCCGGATACATCACCGCGCCCAGAGTCACACACTCTGACGCCCGGATTTAGCACCCGAATTCTAACTTCGGCGCTAGTCTCGAGAATCCGGGGTTCAAACACCACCCCAGCTGTGGGTGCTGAGGCGATTCGGGTGTAGGCCACTTTGCCTACCATTTATTCGTCCTACCTATTTTAATCGCAACTTCCCAAGGAAATGCCACTCGCTGGGAACTGGTTGTTATGCCGAGAAAACGAAACGCCGAGCAGGTATGCAACCGAAACTCGCCAAAACTACACCTCTCGCCAACCGATGGATCCCGTGTTGCTACTGAGGAACTGAGGCTGCTCCAGTATATTAATTTTATTGTCCGCTGTACCACGTTCACACTGACATTAACAATAAATTTTACTTGTGCCTCACACATTATTCTGACACAACAAACTTATATTTTCTCAATATACTGAAAGAACGGGTGTCCTAGAACGCTAAAGCGTTCTGCATCTGCATCTTGCTAGAGACGGGTATAGCTGGTAACCGAGTACCCGCATTGCGTCCAAGTCCCCGGGGGTCCTGCAGCGGTGACCGGTGCCCCGGTGCCCCCAGCGCAGCCTGCTGTCCTCTGCGTGAGTTTGTGTGTGTGTCTGTGTGTGTGTGTGTGCGTGCGGGCGCGCAGAGGGCTGGGGGTGGTGACGCGGCGCCATGCCGAGCCGCCGGAGCGGGGTGGGGAGGGTTGGGGAGGGGTGGGGAGGGGAGCGCCCGGAGCCCGGAGGATGGATCCCGTCACGCCTTTTGGGGCCTCCACTGGTACCGCTGGTACCCCCGGCCGGATACCCATTCACTGCGTCGAAGTCCCCGGAAGATCGTCCTCGTACCGATTTGAGGGGTACCGGTCCCCCGAAGACCCGGGTTACATCGTCTCGGTTAGTCGGTGAGCAGGGAGTAGTTATTCCGGCGGGTACCTGGTTCCTGGTTCCGGCGGGTAGGGCCGCCGGTGCTTCCGGAGGTCCCCGACGTTCGCGGTGCAGGTTGACTGCCGGCGCCGTGAAGCCTCCGTCGGCAGCTGCGCGGCGGGGTGCCCCGAAGCCGACGGCATCCTTGACACCGCAGGTACCAGAGGCGCCCGGAGGCGGCCCGGAAAAAGCCCGGGTTACACAGGGGCATAAGCGGCCCGGAGCGGGCCAGAGCCACAGGATGCGCGAGGAGGTCGTCCCGACTCCGGCCGTGGGGGTGGCGGCCGGCGGCGGTGGCGGCCGGGGCGGCCGGAGGGTGGTGATGCCCGTCGGGTTAGCCATGGCGGCTGGAATGGGATGTGCGCGGTCGGCCTGTGCGGGGGTGGGGGAGGGGGAGGTGCCGCCGGCTGCCGAGGCCGCCGCTGTGACCGGCGTGTCCGCGACGGCGGCCTCGCCTCCGGTAGGTACGAGCGCACGCACACGCACACCCGGCTCCGCGCGGTAATTCTCCTCCCCCAGCGTCGTGCTCTGGCAAAGGGCGTCGCTGCCTTGGCGTTGGCGCGGCGTAACGGGGCGGGGCGAGGCGGGGCGGGGCGGGGCGGGGCGGGGCGGGGCGGGGCGGGGCGAGCCGCGACCGCGTCATGACAGGCCGTCACAAGTTGGCGTGACGGGTTCTGCTCCCCGCAGACCGCGCCGCCGCGCCGCCGCCTGTGATGGCGTGGGGGTCGGATTCGTTGCACCAGCGCCACGTCGGCGACGGCGGCGGGAACACATCACGTGACCAGCCGTGGCCCCCGTATCGCCCCACCCGAAATGTCAAGTGGATTTCATCACCGCGCGACCGCGCCTGCCGAGAGAGAGAGAGAGAGAGAGAGAGAGAGAGAGAGAGAGAGAGAGAGAGGGGGGGGGACAGACAGACAGAGACAGAGAGGGGGGGAAGAGGGAGGGGGGGGACTGAATCGAAAGACTTCATTACTTTTAAAGGAAATATCGGGAATATTACTTTTTACTCCCTCCATTCGTGCATCTGCCTGTCTGCTCTCTCTCTCTCTCTCTCTCTCTCTCTCTCTCTCTCTCTCTCTCTCTCTCTCTCTCTCTCTCTCTCCCTCTCTCTGGCTCCGTCTGGGGTTCGGCTCGCCGCCTGTCCCGGGCGCCCGCTGAATCTTGCACGGCGCAGCGTATGACGCCGTCGTTGGCGGGCTGTGGGTTGCGGCGGCGGCCGACGCGACGTTGACGTCGTTGTCCGCACCGGGCGGGGGAAAAGAGGGAGGGCGGCGATACCCGGGTGACAAATGTGGGCGCGGGCAGCCTTAGGCCAGCCTATGGGGGCCCTTGGGGGCGCAGCGCGCAGCCCGCGCAACCCGCGCAGACCGCGCAGCCCCTGGGGCCGCGACACCTGCTCGCCTGCTCGAGTTTTCCGCAGGAGGTGACGCGGTGCGGTTACATGCCGCTTGCTGTCATGGCTCCCCACTCGGCCCACTCGGCTCGGCCCGCCTCGGTCGACCTTCCATGCTTCATCTTGATTTATGGACCGGGTCCGTGGGTCCGGCCGGCGCGGCGCTGCGCTGCACGGAGCCGTGCCCGGGGCGCCGCCCGGCTCTCGGCCGTGTAGTTTGCAACTCATGTGTGTGGAGCGCGGTGCGGCGCGGCTGACCTGGAAAGCGATCGAGAACCGGAAGGAAACGTCACGTTACACGTCCGTTACAGCGGGTAGGGCAGGGCAGGGCAGGCCCTGCCGTGGGCATAAACTTGTGGAGTAAAGCGGTGGTTGTCACTGCCGGCCCGGACCGCCATCGGTGCTGCACACTCCGTCAAACAATCAGAAACCCCGCGCGAGCGACACACCAAACAACCCGTCGTGTTCGTTGCGACCGTTTTGCGACCGCAACACGCTGAAATGCGTTACGGCGACTTTCTCATAGAAAACATACAAACGAGAAGAAACAAAAAGAAAAGAGAATTGCACAGGTTAAAACACACTCCTTGCTTGGCCTTGTTGTGGCGTGTTTGTCCAAGTCGGAGCGGGGTGCTAGTTAGCTGGGTGAGGTACTCGGCGAGGTGCTCCGGGTGTGCCCCTCGGTGTGCCCCCATCCCCATCCCCGGCTCTGCCCCAGTGCACACCGAGACGGACCGGAGCCGAACTGGGAAACAGGGGGCAGGGCAGCTGAGCGATGTAGCACGTCCTCAAGGAACGGGGGCGGGGAGGGGAGAGGGTGTGGCACGCATCATTAGCCCCGTCTGGGTGGCCCGGAAGGATCTCCGAAAGGGTCTGAAAGGACCCCCCCCCCCCCCCCCCCCAACCTCGGCTGACTGAAGGCAAGGCCAATCAAGGACCCAGAGCAGAGAGATGCAATCAACCTGCTCAAATATGTTAATGAGTGATTAGCATTTTTCCCCCATTAGCTTTCTCTACTCGTCGCTCTCTTTGCCCTTTTCTGTCGAACGGACAATTAATGTCCCTCGGGAAGAGGGGTACCTTTTTTCTTCCTCTTCTTCTTGTCACGGCGCCTCTGCCGTGGCGCCTGCCGATGCTTGAGCGCCTCTTTGGCTTTTGATGCGCCACGCAGGACTTCCTTTCCTTTTTTTGCAGTCAGGACAAAAAGCGCCCCCCCCCCTCCCCCGGCCGCACTCTTTTTCTTCTTTGATTTATTTGCATTTGTGGAGGATGGGACGCTCTGCTCTGCTGGGGCGTTTTCGTTCGGCTTCGTTGGTAAAGTATGGACCCTCTGCAGCCCTGCACCATGCTCAGACAGTTCATCCAATCTTTGAAAAAAAAACGCTCTTTCTTTCACTCTCTTTTCCGTCATCTCTCTCTCTCTCTCTCTCTCTCTCTCTCTCTCTCTCTCTCTCTCTCTCTCTCTCTCTCTCTCTCTCTCTCTCTCTCTCTGTCTCTCTCTCTCTGTCTCTGTCTCTCTCTGTCTCTCTCTCTCTCTCTCTCTCTCTCTCTCTCTCTCTCTCTCTCTCTCTCTCTCTCTCTCTCTCTCTCTCTCTCTCTCTCTCTCTCTCTCTCCCCCGGATTGTACACACCTAAGGTCCTGGAGGTGTGAACCGTTTAAACCCCACGGATCACATACTTCCTGCGGTGAGCGCCGCCCTGACTGCTACCGGAGGCCACTTAAAAGTTGCGGCACGCACTCCAACTACTGCCATCGCAAGTCGGCTTAGGAAGGCGCGCGCGCTCACACACACACTCGGCCTTTGGCCGCGCGCTGCGCCAGAGTGTGTCATGAGAGTTTTGCCACTACTTCTTTCGCTGCTTCGGGCTTAGCCTTAAGACCTCTGGCCTGCTGCCGGCGGTGTGGCGGCGGGCGGACGTAACACACGGCCCACTCACACACACACACACACACACACACGGGCAGCGCGAACAGCACGGCAACAACGCCAAGCGTCCACAGCAGCAGCGCAGAGAACACACAGCCTCGCCCACAGTGTCGGCTCCTGCCGCCGCTGCTGCCGCTGCTGCCTTGGCGCCTGCGGATCGGAGATAGGCAGTCCCGCCGCGCGCCGCTGTTCGGCGGGCTGGCCTACCCGGCGGGCGTTCCGGCCGCTCGGGCCGGCACGCCGTCCCCAGCCTAGCCCGCACTGGTTCTGCTTCCGCTTCTGCCTACGCAGCCGTCCCCTATTAGGCTGCTGTGTCGGCGGGCCCAGTGCCGTGCCGTGCCGTGCCGTGCCGTGCCGTGCCGTGCCGTGCCGTGCCGTGCCGTGCCGTGCCGTGCCGTGCCGTGCCGTGCCGTGCCGTGCCGTGCCGTGCGGGCTTTGCGGAGGGCCGTGCGAGCTGCGCGGGCCCAGTGGGCGGATGACGGCTACGAGGAAAACCCCCACGCACCGTATCGTTAGGAGTTTCCGATGGATCGGAAATATAATATGATCGTGGGGGCGGCGGCGGCGCGTTTTCTGTGTGTGGGTGGGTGGGTGTGTGGGTGGGTGGGTGTTTTTTCCTCCCCGTCTCGTTCTGCTCACTCCTGGTGTTTTGGAGGCAGCTCAACATGCCAGCCGCCTCGCCGCTGGTGCCCACTCCACCGTCACCAACGGTACGAATAAGACAGGCATGGAGAATGTTTAGCGTTCAAGGACAGACTCGTTCTTTGAGTATCGAGAGGAAATAAGTTTGTTGCGTGAGAATAAATTGTGAGGTACAAGTAAAATTTATTGTTAATGTATAGGTACGAACGTGGTACTGAGAAGAATAAAATTCATATTTTGAGTTACATAGTTGCCTCAACTTTGGTTGGGTGTTCCAAGTAATAATAAGGTACTCCCGAGGGTACTACGCGCTTGTATGTAAACGACAGGGATAAAGTTGTGGCAAAAGTTTGTGTTACAGTGATAGTTACCATTGTGGGTAACGGTTGGTGGTCACGATTGTGGGTCACGCTTTGACCCATGCGTGACAAACGAACAAAGAAGTAACCGAGTTACTGATGGCGCTTCTCCTCGGTTGCGAGCGCCTCGCTCGCTCCGCGAATAATACGATCGTAGGGGCGGCGCGTTCTGTGTGTGTGCGTGTG
The DNA here is from genome assembly GCA_038380765.1 of Odontothrips loti. Classification (NCBI taxonomy): domain Eukaryota; kingdom Metazoa; phylum Arthropoda; class Insecta; order Thysanoptera; family Thripidae; genus Odontothrips; species Odontothrips loti. Next base: position 8,239,631 of record CM076252.1, read on the forward strand.
TGGGGGAGGGGGGAGGGGGGGGGGCGTTCCTCCCCGTCTCGTTCTGCTCACTCCTGGTGTTCTGGAGAAGCACTACAATGCCGTGTCACTATGCAAACTTTTTCTATTTTGTCGCTCGCGCTTGCTGAAATATCAGGGGATTTTGGAACCAATTTGGAAAAGTTTGGAATACTGCTGGAAAGGCAGGGGGTCGGGTGTGTACTCGGTTTCCACACAACCACCGACGCCTCTCTCTCTCTCTCTCTCTCTCTCTCTCTCTCTCTCTCTCTCTCTCTCTCTCTCTCTCTCTCTCTCTCTCTCTCTCTCTCTCTCTCTCTCTCTCTCTCTCTCTCTCTCTCTCTCTCTCTCTCTCTCTCTCTCTCTCTCTCTCTCTCTCTCTCTCTCTCTCTCTCTCTCTCTCTCTCTCTCTCTATTTTTCTTTCCCCAAACTCGCCTCCTTTTTTAGGCCAGGCCCCCTCCCGTCCTTGTTGTACGCACGAGTTGGACTGAGACCGACACAATAATTCAATTCGACACCACACTTCTGGGCTCTCTCTAGACAACTTGGGCCGGGCCGCCGTGTGCGCGGCCTGCAGCGGCACCATCGGCTGCGGGAGGGAGGGAGAGAGAGAAGGTGCTGGCTGCTGCCGCTGACAGAGACAAACACTCGGCGCGCCTCCAAGGATTCCCATATTGTGGTGTTTGTCTTTCCTCTGGTTCGCGCGCGCTCGTCGCGCCCCCTGGCGGCCACACTGGCGGCCCTCCGCTGCCCCCGACAGCCTTTTGGCGGCCCTCCGGCGGCCCCAGCGAGCGGCACAGCGGCGGCGGCGTGTGGGCGGGTTGTAATGGTCGTGGAGCCGGGCGTACACCAAACAGGCGGACAGATGAGGGCACACACTACACCGCACGGGGCCGGTGATGGAGGGAGAGAGGGAGAGAGGGAGGGAGAGAGAGAGAGAGAGAGAGAGAGAGAGAGAGAGAGAGAGAGAGAGGAGAGGAGAGAGAGAGAGAGAGAGAGAGAGAGAGAGAGAGAGAGAGAGAGAGAGAGAGAGAGAGAGAGAGAGGGAGGGAGAGAGAGAGAGAGAGGGAGGAGAGAGAGAGAGAGAGAGAGAGAGAGAGAGAGAGAGAGAGAGAGAGAGAGACCCAGTGCACCATGTGCAGACCAGGGTGTGTGGAGGAAGGATGTGTGCGCAAGATCGCAAATTTCGCCACGCGTACACGTGAAATAACTCCACTGGGGAAATGGTACAAAGTTGCGAAGTCGATCCCACACAATGAGTGGAAGGGGTTTTCGTGCGTCTTGGACTGATGCGGGCGGACGGGGGAAACAGAGGCCGGTGGCACTGCAGGCATAGAACAGCAGTACATCACACATGGAGAGGGTGGTGTGTCGAGGTGACACCCGGCGGCGCAGGGGGCGGCGCCCCCCCCCCCCCCCCCTCCCCACGGTCCGGGCTCGGCCGCCAATATGTTGTCATTACTCCGGCGACGTCATTTGGTGCACCGCTTATAGATCATGATACGCCCGCCCCCAGTCCGCCCCCAGCCCGCCCCTGACCTGGTCTGTGTACGGAGGCAGCAGGGGCAGCAGCGGGCGCCGCCCCTGCGAACAAGTCCATTACCGCCTGATTTACGCCCACACATGACGCGTCGGATTAAAACATTAAAAGCTCAAAATTTCATGCTGTTTATTTTTTGTTTTGCTCAAAGAAATTATTCTTTTTCAGAAAACCATCTTTTTTATTTATCCTTTGCCATTTCGAAAAGATTTTAACATTTCTTTCGGAGCCATGAGTTCTTCGTCCGCGTTTCTTCGTGTGCTCCAGTCAAACTCGCCGCCCAAAATAGCCGTCCAGGGCAAACTTGACACAAGCAACAACAGAGGGGCAGAAAGTCCCTCTCTTCCTCTCCCGGGGAGAGAGACAACTTTAAAATAAAGGCAATTCAAAGAGATTCAAGCAGCAGCAGCAGCAGCAGCGGTGGCAGTGGGAGGCGGAAGAGAGTCAGGCCGGGGCAGGCGAGGCGACCTTGCAGCGTCCTCCGGGAAGGGACGGTCCCCCCGGAGTACGGAGCGGCGGGAGCGGCGAGAGCGGCCCGGGAGGAGAAACGGAGCGGCTCCGGCAGAAAAAGCCGCAAGGGCGCATTTTAAACGGGGGGCTACGGCCCCGGTCGCTGTTACAACTACGCGGAGCTACAGTTGACCTACAGCGCAGCACTACAGACTGCGGGACGGGCGCGGCGGAAACAGCCGCTGGGAACGGCTGAGGCCGAGACGACAAGCACACTTCCGCGACGCCGAAACTCGGACCGGAGCCGGGCTGGGCTGGGGCCGGCCGGATGCTGCGGCCCTATGCACGCGCGGGAGCTAGGCGGAGCAGGGCGGAGCTGGGCGGGGCAGGGCGGAGCTGGGCGGAGCAGGGCGGAGCAGGGCGGAGCAGGGCGGGGCAGGGCGGAGCAGGGCGGAGCAGGGCGGAGCAGGGCGGAGCAGGGCGGAGCAGGGCGGAGCAGGGCGGAGCAGGGCGGAGCAGGGCGGGGCAGGGCGGAGCAGGGCGGAGCAGGGCGGGGCAGGGCGGAGCAGGGCGGAGCAGGGCGGAGCAGGGCGGGGCAGGGCGGAGCAGGGCGGAGCAGGGCGGGGCAGGGCGGCAGATCGAGGCCGAGTATCAGGCGGATGCGATCTGTAACCACCACGCCGCCGAGGCCTCGCGGGGGGCCTTTGCCTTCCGGAAGCCGACCTCCGGGGAGTCGTCGAGGGGCACGGCGGCGGGCGTATATTTGAGGTTTCAATGGCGGCCAACGGGGCCGCGGGGGCGCACTTGCAATAAGGATGCCCCCCCGCCGGGCCCCGCCCGGGGGCACGAATAACTGTCCCCAGTTACGATCTAGTTAGCATTCAGATTTCCTCCGCTGATGTCGCCGCCCCCGCGACGGCCCCCGACGGCCCCCGACGGCCACCCCCAGCCACGGTCACGGCTTGGCAGGCACACCGTGCGCACCAGTTTCACTTCTTTTCTCTCCTCCTCCTCCTCAGAGAGAGAGAGAGAGAGAGAGAGAGAGAGAGAGAGAGAGAGAGAGAGAGAGAGAGAGAGAGAGAGAGAGAGAGACTGCCCTCCGACAGTACTTTCGGTCGGCGACGTTGGAGGCCCGAGGCTGCTGCTGCTGCTGCTGCTGTTGCGGCGGCGGTAGTGGCGGTTCGGTTCGGTCGAAGCCAAATCGCATTCTGATGCCCCCATTCCCATCCGCTGGAGCGCACGCCGCAGTGCGCGTGCTTCTGCCCCTGTGCGTGTGTGTGTGTGTGTGTGTGTGTGTGTGTATGTGTGTGTGTGTGTGTGAGCCGCATACCTGTTGACGTGTGTAGTACCCCATCATGCAGGTACCGCTGACCAGGGTGTCCCAATGCGGATCACTCGGGCGGTTATTGCCTTATGGAGCCCAGCCGCCGCCGCCGAAGGCCGGAGGATATTCCTGGCCGGGCCGGGCTGGGTCTCGGTCGGCTCTCTCAGGCTCACAAGGCTCAGCTCCGACTGTATATCGCCAGGCAGGCAGGCAGGCAGGCAGGCAGGCAGGCAGCCACAACAGAGCCAGGCCGCGCTCCTCCCGCCCCGCCCTCCGCGCCCCCCTCAGGGCGCAATCTCCAGGCCTCCTCCGCCGCACGCCCTGTCCCAGAGATCCACTCGCCGCCCCCCCCCCCCCCCCCCCCCCCCGCTGCCGCCCCCGCTGCCGCCCCTCTGGGGGCGCGCGCGGCTCGCAGGAAGCGTCGCCCGGCTTTTGGCCCCCACTGCGTTGCGATTGTCTTTCTTTTCGTGTGTTATACGAGAGTGGGACTCTGGCTTTGCATGCGACACCCGGCGGCGGCGGCGGCGCCTTCGGGGAGCTTTGGAGGGTAAGCACCCCTGGCCGGGCTGCGCAGGGCTGCCGTCGTGGCCGCTCGGGGGCCCCCCGCTTCCCCGGGCGCGGGGGGGGGGGGGGGTGACCGGGGGGGGGGCGTTTTCTATAAATAGAGGGGGGCTGAATTCCCTGCTCGCCCGGCGCTCGAGGCTCCTGAAAATTGGCTGAGACAGTCGCTGTTTGCTACTGCAGCCTGCTCTGCGGGGGTCTTTAAGCGGGTGGAGGTGGAGGTGCACCATCCACGGCACACCAGCCCCAGCCCCAGGGACCGTGTGCCCTCTGCTGACCGCCTTATGGGTGCATATCAGGGACGTTCCTTATACGCGATGATTGAAACTGATAACAGAAATGTTGTTCTTGTAATATCTTGAATGTTCTTAAATATTTGTTGATTAATTACAATCAAGCGAGCGAGCGACGCGAATTTCGAACCCTAAAGGACTAAAACTACCACTACGAAACACGTGACACAAATTCGCCCGCGTTTGGCCTTTAGGCAGCCTAGTTATTTCCTCATGGTGGTAAAATTTGAAGTCCAGGTCGTCACTGCGAAATTCATTAAGGAGTTTTCCGTCCCGGTGGCTTTCATGGGGTTGTAAGGGAGTCCGGTGCGGGTTCTGGACGCTGCCCGCCGTGTGGCAGACACCCCCCTGCAGGCCCTGCAGGCCCTGCAGCAGCCGCGGTCTGTGACAGACTGGGGGACTCGGATGGGCATCGGGAGGAAACGTTTATACACCGCCGAGAGAACGAGCTAATCTAAAATGCAAATTGGGGCTCGGAAAACGTATGCTCTTTAAGGAGAAAGCTTCCTCCAGCAGCAGCGGCGGCGGCAGCGGCGGCAGCGGCGGCAGCGGCGGCGGCAGCGGCGGCAGCGGCGCACCAGGCCAGCGCACCAACGGCAGCGTGGGAGGCGACTGCTTGGCGGCGGCATGGATCTCTTAGCGCTTGCACGAGATTTGGCTTACTTCCCCAGCTCCGTGCTGCTTACATTGCGGGACAAACCAAGAGGGTGAAGGGGGGGGGGGGGGGGAGGGCTGTTGCAAACGTGTTCTTTTCCATTTCAATTCTAGTGAGTTCGCCCGCTGTGCTCCGAGTAGAAGCATGACGCCGTGACGTGCTTGGTACGGTGGGTGCCTACGCTTCAAGGAAAAGAGAGAGAAGTAGAAAACTGAGAGAGAGAGAGAGAGAGAGAGAGAGAGAGAGAGAGAGAGAGAGAGAGAGAGAGAGAGAGAGAGAGAGAGAGAGAGAGAGAGAGAGAGAGAGAGAGAGAGAGACAGAGAGAGAGACAGAGAGAGAGAGAGAGAGAGAGAGAGAGAGAGAGAGAGAGAGAGATTTGTTTTAAAGATCGGATGAGACCGTCTAAGGCAGAGAGAAAAAGCTGGAGGCACGCTCAATGTTCAAGAAAAATTCTGACCTTCGAATGATTCTGAATGATATCGGTACGTCCAAATTAAAATTAAAATCGTTGTACTACACTTTATGCACACATAGATTGTACCCAAGAGTTGAGAGCGTGCAGCGCAGGGGGTGTGCGTGTTGGCGTCCACCCCCTGTGCATGCTGCTGGGGATGACATGCCGGCACAGCGTATTAAATGGGTGTCGGACAGAAAAGGTGCCGGCGGCGGGACGGGGGCCCACGGGGGCCGGCCACGCCCCCAGCCGTGCCGTGCCGTGCCGTGCCGTGCCGTGCCGTGCCGCGCCGTGCCGTGCCGTGCCGTGCCGTGCCGTGCCGTGCCGTGCCGTGCCGCGCCGTGCCGTGCCGTGCCGTGCCGTGCCGCGCCGGGCCGGGCAGGGCTGCGGAAGACGAGCCTCTTAGCCCGTGTCCGACGCTAACGATTTCGATTCAAGCGACAGGATCGGGCGAGGCGCCAAGAGGGTCCCGGACCCGGGCCGGACGGTGAGGGAGCCGAGCAGACCGCCTAATAATGGAGCTGTCTCTCAGGGACGGTGACACTTATGCCGGCCCCGTAATAAATGGTCGCTTCTTCAGGTGTCGTTCGCTGGCGCTGCTGCTGGCGCTGCTGCTGGCGCTGCTGCTGGCGCTGCTGCTGCTGCTGCTGCTGCTCTCTTCGGCTCTCCCCGATAGGGAGAAAGGCGACGGGCCGTCCCGTCAGCCCGCCCCGCCTCGCCTCGCCTGGCTCCCCTTGCCAAGTCATTACTGTCTGAGAGATAGTCCCGGGCCGGGGCCGGGCCCGGTCCCCCACCGCCAGGCCGACATGTCCTGGGCAGCCAGCGCGGCAGCTCCTGTCAAACTTTGGCCGCGTGGAGCTCGCACTTCGTCACAGCATCGGGGACGGCCAGGAAGAAAAAAGGAGCCGGTGACGGCGCTGGTGCGGGGGAGTGTGGGGGTGGGTGGGGGTGGGTGGGGGTGGGTGGGGGTGGGGGGCTGCACGTCACGCGTTCCACAGTGCACACCAACGAGTACACAAGCGCCACGTCATTTCCGAACGGCCCCCGACGACGCCGGCGAGAACCCCGTCCCGCGGTCAGCGACCACCACCCTGCTGAGCCGAGCCGGGCGCCTCGCGGGCCCGGAGGGGGTATCGGGGGCCGCTGCTGCTGCTGCTGCTGCCGCTGCTGCCGCTGCTGCCGCTGCTGCTGCTGCTGCTGCTGCCGCTGCTGCCGCCCCTCGGTGGACGCCGGCCACCCCTTTAATAGTGACCAATGAGGCGGGGGTGATGCGTCTCACTTATAGGGGGAATCAAGACGGATGTGACACCAACGCGGCGCCACGCCACGGCGATGCGACACGCCGCCGACCACCCAAGGCGGATAGGACGCACACACACACACACGCACTCACTCACACACACACACACACACACACACACACACATCCTCCACCTCGCTTCGTCCCGCTCCCCTTCCGTGACTGCCGGCCGTTTTAATAAATGAAAAGAATCAAGGAGAGACCTGGCAGCGCTGGAGGGGGTGGGGCGTCAGGGGGTAAAAGAAACACGTCACCGACCGGACCGGAGCCGGGGCCTAAAATAAAATGTAAAAAACAAGCGATTCCACTAGCAGTTTTCGGCCATGAATAGCATTTCCCGGCGGTGGGCGGCGGTGTGGTGCGCTAAGCCAGACGGCCCGAGGCACGGTGACTGCACCGCTTAGCAGGCCGAGAATCAGGCGGCGCACGGCGGCGGCGGCGTGTTCGCGGGCCGTATGAGAAATTGTGCGCGCGTTGCTGTTACTCTTGAGCAGCCAAGGGCGGCGAGGATGCCGTTCGGTTTTCCCATACGCGCTCTCGGGGCGTTTCGTTTCCGCTCCCCGGGACAGAGCGGAGCAGAACAGCTTCTCCGTGCTCGCGGAGGCCGGGACGCTGTCGACGCCGACCTCGACGCCGATCCCATCCCCGGGGGGAGTAACTTCTACTACGGTGGAGAGTACCGGCGCCTCCCCCCCCCAAACCCCAGGCCCTGCAGTACCGCACTCCTTTCCTATCAAAACTACGCGCGACGGTTTTACCATCGGCGGGCTCACTAGAGGCTCACTCGAGGCTTACTTTAGGCTCACAGGAAGGGGGGAAGCTCGGTTCTGCTTTAAAAGCTCCGCTGTCCAGATGCAGTAGGTAAAAGTAAAGGAGGACAGACGTTTTCAAGGTTCCCATCCGAACACCGAAGTTAGCCAGGACCGGTTACCGGACGGAAGTCTGGGATGATGTAGGCCCACCCTTCTTTACCATTTATTTTTCGGATGAGTTCCCGAGGGCAGCGCTTGGCCCCGCGACGAGGAGCTGCCACCTCGTCTGTGTGTCTACCTCCCGCCTCCCCCGGTGTGTCAAAAGCATGTCCCCCCGCCCCCGCTCCGCCCCCGCCCTGCCCCCGCCCCGCCCCCGCCGTGCCAGCGCTGTGCAGCTGAGATGCTGCGGCTGATATGAATTTTTTAAGTACAATTACGGGACGAGTGGTTGAAGGGGTGGCCGGGTCTGCATCGCGGCCAGGTCCTGAATATCGCGGTGCTCGTCGAGGCCGTCGCCGCGCCACCGCCGCCGCTGCTGCTGCTGCTGCTGCTGCTGCTGCTGCTGCTGCTGCTGCTGCTGCTGCTGCTGCTGCTGCTGCTGCTGCTGCTGCTGCTGCTGCTGCTGCTGCTGCTGCTGCTGCTGCTGCTGCTGCTGCTGCTGCTGCCGCTGCTGCTGCTGCCGCTGCTGCTTGGCAATCAGGGGAGGAGCGGCGCGACGAGCCGACGTGTTTGTTTTGTCGCCTGATGTAAACCCCTCTGCCCGCCCCGCCCCGCCCCGCCCGCCCCTGCCGGCCCAGCATGTCCCAGCTGCAGCGCGCCTCCCCATCGGTAGCGCGGTTCTGTTCCCCCGGGGCAGTGTGTCAGCACACACCACGCCAGCACAGTGCGGCACAGTGCGGCACAGCGCAGCGCTCTGCGGGATGAATGCGGCGCACTGCATGGGCACGGGCAACATCCTCCATGCAGATGCGGAATATAAAAGCAGAAGCCCGCTCGGAGCGGCGCCGGTATTTGAACCCGCGCGCGCCCGCTTGCCACGCGTCGCGCCCTGCGTCGTGCCTGGCGTTTGTGTTTAGTGCCCGCCGTTACAAGACTGTCTGCTTGTAGCCAAATTGTGCGCGCCGAGTGACTGCGGGGGCCCGGATGGCCCCGGTACGGCCGCGGTACGGCCCGGCCCGGCACCGGAGTCCTCCCCTGGGTACCTCGTCAACAAGTTGTTGTGCAGAGCAGTAAGCAGCTCGCAGCAGGGCGGGCGGGAACCACTGTTGTGACAGCTGCCGGTACACGTTTTGACTACCTGTTGGCTTGTTGTTGCTATTCTGCTTCAGGAGCGATGAGACGTTGAAGGGGGGGGGGGCGAGGGGGCTGACTACCCAGGATGCCCGGGGGCCCTCGGGGGCTGTGTGTGTGTGTGTGTGTGTGTGTGTGTGTGTGTGTGTGTGTGTGTGTGTGTGTGTACACAGGGCGAAGGAGGGAGGGCACCCTTCCGAGCCGAGGCCCGAGCGCTCTTCCGGCCACTCCCCGCTAAATGAGGTTCACAACGTGAAAGCATCCCTTATTCAGTCTCGAGGGGGTGCGAGAGAGCTGGCGGGCGACGGGGGGCCGGAGCCGGTGGGGGAGCCGGAGCCCCGGCCAAGTACCCAGATGCAAACGTTAGATACTCTGTATGCATGGGGCCGTGCCGTGCCGTGCCGTGCCGTGCCGTGCCGTGCCGTGGGCGCTGCGGCCGCTCTGGGCGCCGTGTGTGGCGGGAGGCGGCTGCCCGCGCCACCTCGTCGTCATACCTGGTCTGGAGGCCCCGGCGCCAGCAGGGTAGGCAATCCCGGGTCTTCCAAGACACGCGTGTAGCGCGGGCTGGCCTACCCTGGCGATCGCAGGCGTTTCCCTCGGGAAGAGAGGGTGCAAATGCTGGCCACAAAGGTGGCGTTTTCCTCGTGGTTCCCTGTCTCGCCTTGACGACGCTAACTTGCCGCCGATCCATCGCCGTGTCGGCGGCCCCTGGCAGCGTGCCGAGATGCCACCCGCCACGCGCCCATATGCCTTGGTTTTTGGCATCGTTCGGGCCTGTATCTGTACATGCGCACACACACACACACGTGCATGCATGCAGCCGGGCGGGCATGTGTCGCTCGTGACAACGTCGGTGACGAGTCATCAGTCACGTACCGTAAGGCCGCCGCCGTCACACGTCACACACACACGCACACACACACGCACGCACACGCACACAAATAAAGAATAAGGCGGCCCGGCGCCGCACACGTCTTTCAAACCCATGCTATACGTCGCCGTCGCCGTCGGTCCTTTGAATTATGGCGCGCCGGAAGGAGAGAAGGAAAAGGGCCGTCGCGTCGCGTGTGTCGTACGATGTTTCGATACGCGGCGCCAAAAAATACACTGCAAATTATTTTCAGTTGATTTTTTGTTTTTAAATTTAACAAGACAGGCATGGAGAACGATTTACCGTTCTGACAGGCTCGTTCTTTGGGGCTGTTCAGATACCACGTGGACACTTAGAGGGGAAAGGGGGTTCACTAAACGTTCACAACTGTCCAGGTGTATTCAAATGGTCAAAAGTTTTTAGGCACGGAGGAAACGGAGTTGCCTTATAGTTTCGTCAGATTGGACTGTTTTTTTTTTTTTTTTTCTTGGAAGCATAGACCCATATGGCCCTCTGACAGAAGTTTTTCAAACTCTCCAGATTATCGAAGGGTACTCATACAAGACACGCTGACGTGTTTTTACACTTCAAAACTATCACACACCGTTTAAAAACGAGTTTTAAAGTCGGCTTTCTCACTCCTTTCAATGGGGAAAGTAAGAGACAGAGCACCTCGTCCACAGGTACCAATGGTCCAAAATCAAAACGATCTAAAAAATCAAAAATCTGTCTGACAGAATTACGGACAATAGTCGTATTAAATGGTCTAGCGTGTTGTTACAATCAAAAAATATCATAGTGATCAGAAAAACCACTTCAAACTTCAGCTTGCTCTCTCCATCCAATGGTGATAGCAAGAGACAGAGCTACTGTTACAACGCCTCTAGACGAGCTATGCTCGACTCGTCAGCAGGCTGCATCAGCAACCTCTGCCTGACTCAGTATCATTCTGTCCTTGTCCAGAGCATAGCCAAATCGGACGTCCTTCTTTTTTGTTGCGTAGCCTTTGCCGGGTACCCATTGTCGATGTGGCGAGCCGAGCCGAGGCACGCCGAGGCCCCGCTAGAAGGGAGGCGACTCAAGAGTCAGAACCGTTTGGGACCGGTGGGGGGGACAACAGTGCGAGAGCCTTGCAGGAGGCTAGCGCTAGGCGGCCCGCGTATGAGAATGCAAGCGTTACAATGACCGCTACCTGGACGCCCTAGCTCTTCAACTACTCCCTCTCCCCCTCGAAGGAGATACAAACCACCCCGAACCACCCCAAAACTGAAACAAGGTTGAACCAAAATCCTCATTCCATGTATTAAAAAAAAGAGAAAGCAAACAAAACCAGAAAAAAAATATAAACTTAACTTCTATAACCACCCCCAAACCACCCCAAAACTGAAACAAGGCTCAACAAAAATCCTCATTCCATGAATTAAAAAATAAAAGAAGGCAAACAAAACAAAAAAGAACAAAATATAAACTTAACGTCTATTTGAACCAAACCCCCGTGAAACTCCGGGCCTACCAGTATCTCACACAGTGGGATAGTATTTTTTGTTTTGTTTTTCAAAGTGATGAGCTCGTTACACTCATGCACTATTGGTCGAATTTGTTTTTTTCGCGGTTTTCCTCTTTTCTCTATTCATTGGTAGAAAGCGTTTCATTTCAATAATTTTTTTAAAATTCAAAAGTATATTGAATCCTCAAGATTCAGACCCTGCAAATAAAAAATACAACAACAAAAAACGGCAAAAATGGGTGGGTCCTACCTCGTCCCAGACTTCCGTCCGGAACCGTTCCTGCTTAACTTCGGTGTTCGGATGGGAACCGGTGTACCAGGAGTTGACCGCCGCTAAGACACAGGCACGACGCAGCCACCTTGGTAGGCAGGCTTCCGCAACGGCCAACATCGCCCCTTCCGCTGACTAGATTTCAGGAGTCAGCCCCCTTCGACCAGCCAGTTGGTCTGTGGCCGTGAGGCCACTCCCTCGCGGATTGAGAGGGAGGTAGGATGCCCAGATCGTACACGGCCGAAGCCGATTGTACTCTACTCTTCTACGCCATGTATCCAAGTAGGTGTTGCCCGAATACTCCAGATTCCGAGGCCTTACGCTTGAAAAATGTAGAAGGCCGAACCCTAGGCCTCTACATTTAACTTCTGCCGAGTCTTGGCAAGCACCATTCCCCTGCTCGGGCGTCGAACCACTGAGTTAACGAGTGTATTCAACCTCCGGGGAATGTCCGCGGCCCAACGTCCGCGGTCACTCAGACAACACACTTTGAACACGTTTTTGGTATATTTTACCCACCATCCTCGGTCGGCAGACTTCAGAAAAATTTTTACTCCGGCAAAGAGTTGAACCCCGGACCTTGCGGTCGCCGACCGGTCCGCTAGCCCACTACGCCACGGAATTATAGTGGAGGGGAGCAGCGCGCTATTGATACTTTAGCCACTGTTGTCCCGCAGAGAGCAGCACCGTTAGCTCCGAGAGATGGCGCTAGTGGTCAACGGTGTTTTCTGGCTCGCGCTGCTGCTATACATACAGCAAGTTACTCTAGTCTCCGGGCGAGTCCCCTCCGCACGTACCCAGAGATGATGATCTGTGGACATTCATTGGGCATGTTTGAAAGGTTCGACATATTTTTCTTACTGAAACTTTGGGAAGCGAAGTGTTTTGAGAGTGTTGAATTTTCTAGGTAAAAAGTAAAAACAGAAAGGTGAAACGTGTGTAGCTTTAGAGTGGGGGTTGAAGTTGTCTTTTTCTCTATTTTTTTCATGAACGTGTCAGGGTTTAAGGGACACTTCACTTCCATTTTTGTATCCTCTTTATTTGAACGTGTCGTAGTGGTGAAATTGGAGCCCCCCCCCCTCTCCCCCAAGCAGACGGCGTGGAGGCAACGCCATGGCGGTGTGCGCGGGGATCATCTTGTGTCTCGTGACTCGGCAGCGCCTCGGCGCGGCGCGGTCGGCTTGTCTCTCTGATTGAGTGCGCCATGAATAATGGATAAACATCCCGCGAGCTGTTTTTGTTTTTCCTTGCATCGGAGGGGGCGGGGGCGGGGGCAAAGGAGAGGAACGGATTTTAAATAATACAATAAAAGAAGAAGAAGCAGACGAAGAAGAAGAAGAAAATGTGCGCGATCGAGTCGCGGACTGAGCAGTCTTCATCAAAGTGGTTACCATCGGCATGGAGGGCTGGCCGGGGCAGACGGCGGGGCTGACCGCTACGCCCTCAAGGAGGGGCTGCTCCGCTCAACTCGTTCTTTATTCTTCTTCTCTTTGTTTTATTTTTTTTTATTTTCCTCCTTAAGAGAAAAACCTCTGTCCTCTGCACGACGACCCTTTTAGTCCAAAGTCACCGCCCGCAGCCCGCAGCCCGCAGCCGCGGAGTGACGGCACCGTGAAGGCGCCGGCGGCCGGCCGTGCCGTCGGGGGTGCGCCGGCCTGGCGTACTCCGTACTCCTCAATCTCTATCCATCAATTAAATTCGTGTCAGCGGCGCCCCCACCGCCCCCGCCCCATTACACCACCTTACCACCCCTCTTTTCGTTTACCCAAACCCTCAGCCCCCGCAAGCATGTCTTCTGGGCCGTGCGGCGCGCCGCAGCAGCGCCGCACCCTCCGCACCGCACCCTCGGCAGCTAACGCCGACGTGTTCTGTTCGGGGTGATTTTTCATTATTAATTATTATTTTTATTTTACCGTAATGGGCGCTATATATTTTAGAGGTGCAATTCCTAAGCTGTGTGAAAAGGCAAGTCTTCATTCATTTTGTTCGATTTTTTAAATCCATTTTTACTCTTTTTTGCTGACTGCTACTACTGCTACGACGTAGAAGCAAAAAAGAACGAGTACAGCGCTCGCCCTGTCCGTAAAGACCCCCCTTTCGATTCGAAAACCGCTTAACGCAAGTGTTGCGTTTACGCGAGATTTTGATCGGTTCTTGATGTAGTTTCGAAAATTTCGACACCTTTGTGCTCCACGTCAGTACCCCCCCCCCCCCCCCTGTACTTATACCTCACACATCATCCCACAAAACTATGTATTTTCATTCAAAACTCAAAGAACGAGTCTGTCCTAGAACGCTAAAGCGTGCTCCATGCCTGTCTTGTTTTTGCTGCTGCCACACAGACAGAGAGAGAGATGGAGAGAGAGAGAGAGAGAGAGAGAGAGAGAGAGAGAGAGAGCGCTGCCAGCACCTCCGCTCCGCCTTCCGCGGACGGCTTCCGTTCCGTTCTCTTCGCGCGCCGTGCGCCACGCCAGGCCAGCCTTTGCGACTTGCGTGATCACGTTAGCACCATTAACGTTACACTTCCGCTACCAACAACTTCGGACAAAGTCTGTGCTCCCCTTCAACTTTGCTTCGTTTGGAACGAAAATAATGCGCCCAACGCCCCTTCCCTCCCCTCCCCTCTCCTCTCGGCCCCTCCAGCGCCGCTGCCGCCACCGCCGCCGCCACTCCGTTTGTCACACCACGGCGGCATGCGGAAAAAAAAAACACAAGAAAAACTATTAAACTCGCGCGTGGCGTCGCGTCTTCTGCCCCGCTCTCCCCAACGGCCCCGGCTGCCGGCCAGCCGGCGTGTGCGCCGCTGCCGCTTCTTGTGCCCATCAACGCCATCAAGGCCAGGAAATTGCACCGAGATCGCCCCGAGGTGTACGACAACGCGAGTGGAGTGGGGCGGGCGTCACGACCGTCAGGCGAAAATTATAAACTAATTTCGACATCCCTTCATCCCAAGCCAACCACCGCGGCATGCAGACCAGAGTGAGTGCGAAAGAGAGAGAGAGAGAGAGAGAGAGAGACAGAGAGAGAGAGAGAGAGAGAGAGAGAGAGAGAGAGAGAGAGAGAGGGGGGGGTGTTTGTCCCTACCCGGCGACGCGGGCGGATGATGCGAGTCGTGGCGCTCGCTCCCGCTCGCTGCCAAAGGCCGTGTGCACCTCTGGCACGGCAGACAATCGCCCCCCCCCCTCCCCTACCCCCGCCCTCTCTCTCTCTCTCTCTCTCTCTCTCTCTCTCTCTCTCTCTCTCTCTCTCTCTCTCTCTCTCTCTCCCTCCTCTCCCCCAGGAGCTGTCCGTTCAAACAAACAAAATCTTGGTGCATCTGATAGCCGGTAGTCATACGGTGAGTGCAGGGTTGGCCGAGCCCGCTGGGGGCAGACAAGGACAGAGCAGGGCAGGGACAGCGCGGGGGCGGCGGGGGCGGCGGCCGGCGGCTCCGGCCCGGACTCCGGTGGCTCTGAGGCTCCGGGACTCCGGCCCCTCTGATCCGGAATTTAATCAGCGCAGAGCCCATCATGTGGAGTGGAGGGGGAAATGACGCCTGTAGTTAATCAAGTGCCTGATTCAAGTTTTATCACGGCAACGGGCGGCCAGCGTCTTGTTGGTCTCATAGGATTGGAGGGGGAGGCGGTGGCGGGGGCAGCATTTGAACAGAGAGGCCCAATCACACGGGGAGGGGGAGGATAGGGGGAGGGGAGGGGGAGGGGAGGCCTGTCCCAATGATCCGCCCCCGAACTGCCAGCCGGATCGGGTATAGGTCACGCGGCAATACGGTGATGTTGTATTCCGTTCGCCAGATCGTCAGAGCCGCGGCCCGGCCCGGCCCGACCCGGAGGCGGCCTTCAGCCGTCAGCAGAGATGCCATGAAGCAATGACTGTGTGAGGAGAGGAGTGATCGGACGGATGGATCGGCAGACTGGACTCGGACACGAGGACGCAGCACGCCAAGGCTTCGGCCACGAATACTGAAGCGCAGGGCAGCGCTGGGCAGCGCAGGGCAGGACCGGCAGGGCACGGGGGCAGAGTGTGGGCGACTCAGTGTCTCTCATGTAACAGGTACGCAAAGTCCCACGCAGGCGTTTTTGGCAACGAGACAGAAATGGCACACCAAAAAGCAATCCCCTCCCCACTCTAAAAAAAAAAAAAAGTTTTGCTTTATCACATGGCGCCACTTGGTGGTGTTGGTTTCGCAGCCCTTGGCGCAGAAATGACTGACTAGTGATCCAGGGCCATTTTTTCTCCCTTCTTCCTCCTCCCCGCGGGGAGACCAGCGAAAAGTATCATTAGCAGCGTACAAATTGCAGAGGTCCCGGCCCCGGCCGGCGGCCGCGGAGGGAGAGAAGAGGGAGTAAAGTTTCAGTCGGGCGACGGCGAAAAATATATTCCCGCCCACTTTGCACGAAAGAACGTGAAATGAATCAATTAATCACGACGCCCGGTCCGCGGTCGGTATCAGGGCGACTTGTTCTCGTACTTCGTACGCCTTGAGCTGCGGCCTGTAGCCCCGCCCTTTGTTCACACCGTGTTCTCTGCCCGGGGCCGGGGCAGGCCGGGAGGCGCCGCGGAGCTGCCAATCTCGACCTGACAGCCGGAGGGGAGGGGAGGCGCTGATCCCGGCCGCTACCGCACGGCTCTAAATCAAGATGTCGCAGCCGCACGGGCTCCCCCCGACACACTTGCACCGCGGGGGGGGGGGGGGGGGGGACTCACTTGAGCCGTGTACGAAGTACTAAGGTATGAGGTATTATTCGAGGAGCGAGCGGGCGGGCATTAGCGAACCGCGAGGCGTAGTGGTAGTTTTAGTCTTTTAGGGTTCAAAATTCGCGTCGCTCGCTTGATTGATTGTAATTAATCAATAAATATTGAAGAATCAGTTTCAATCATCGCGTATAGGGAACGTCACAGCTCATATGCACCCATAAGGCGGTCAGCAGGGGGCACACGGGGGCACACCTGCCAAGGCGAGGGGTGCATCACATGGCAAAGTCACTGTACACCCTACGGAATAGTGTCATGTGCAATCACGTTCAGTCCCTTCCCAATCATTCCAATCACCGAAATGATTCCGAAAAAAAATTCAGCGAGTAAAAAAAGCCTGATGAAATGTTTGGCCGCTGTTGACAAAACCTATGTCGTCCCGGCTTCCGCCAGGACCCCTGCCTTCAACTTCGGTGATCTTACGGGAACCGGTGCTTTACGGCTGCTAGTTGGCCCCGGGACACAGCACTAGAACCCGCTACCCGGCTTGCGCCGGACGGATCTCCCGGCAACCCCTAGCCCGCGCCAATGCGCGAGGCCCCCTCCGCTAACCACGGCCTCCGGGACTCCATCATACTGTAGT
This sequence comes from Odontothrips loti, assembly GCA_038380765.1. Taxonomy (NCBI): domain Eukaryota; kingdom Metazoa; phylum Arthropoda; class Insecta; order Thysanoptera; family Thripidae; genus Odontothrips; species Odontothrips loti. The sequence continues at coordinate 8,256,232 of CM076252.1, forward strand.
GCCCTTCAACCGCAGTCTGGTTTGGCCCCACTCATCGTGGGAGTCCGCCCCTGCGAAGATTTGGAGGACATAGGTTCCCTTCGTACACGGCCGAAGCCGCTGTACTCTACTCGCTACGTACCGAGTAGCGGCATGTCCGCACCTGCCAGATTCGGAGGAAGGAAAACAGAAGCTTCGAACCCTAGAAGCTCTGCACATCTCCCGAGTCTCCCCCCGGGATTGCTCCCGAGGCACAGAACGCCCCCCCGGGCGGGACCCTCGAATCTAGGGAATCGAACCCTAGACCCTCGGGACCGGGGGTTTGTGCCGGCGGCGCCTTAGCCCGCACGGTCGCTTGGACAGCCATACCTACGTCACGTTCGGAAGTATATTTTAGGCACTGTCCGCCAAGCTGTGTCACAAGAAAAAGTTGGGCGGCCGGCAAGAGTTGAACCGCGGACCTGTCGGTTTCCGACCGGTCCACTAACCCATGCGGCTACCGAGCCACAATGGTGCCTGCTGCGCGCTCCTGGTACTCTAGCTCCACAGAGTAGAGCTGAACATCGAGAAAAAAAATTGGAGGCGTAGGCAAGAGTTGATCCCGGGACACCGTCTGTTAGAGAGCTGCGCCTCAACCGGTACGGCTACAGCTGTGGTTGGGGGGGGGGGTACATGGCCCCTAGGGATGGTGTACCCCACGGGGGGTACATGGCCCCTAGGGATAGTGTACCCCGAGTCGGTTGGTGGGGGGTACACGGCCCCTAGGGATGGTGTACCCCCCGGGGGGTTCATGGCCCCTAGGGATCGTGTACCCCCGGGGGGTTCATGGCCCCTAGGGATGGTGTACCGGGGGCACCTCCTCCCTGGGGGTATGCCATCACTGCCACACCGGGCCGGGTAGCCCGGGTGAGAGTCAGGTTAGTGTCGCCCGACGCCAAAACAGCAAGTGCTGGATGTGTTGCCTATCTTTGCGGCGCGCTGCGAACGTTTAGAGGTCTGTTTTGTCCCTAAACCGTCACATTTGGGGAATTTTTCAGGTGCGGCATCATTGCGTAGATCTAAACTGGATGTCAGTGCGGTCAAAAATTGTCAAATAACGAAAATAGATCCGCCGGCGCTGGTACTCGAAGGCACGTCATCCGCGTGGGCTCTCGGCTGGCGCAGCCACAGGCGACGTGTTGGCGGCGCTACTTCGAGTACCAGCATCGGCCAAAAGGCTATTTTCGGTCGGGTATGGCTTGAATTTCACGCCTGCCCGATATGGAACACTGGTAGCTGTAGCCGTACCGGTTGAGGCGCAGCTTTCTAACGGACGGTGTCCCGGGATCAACTCTTGCCTACACCTCCAATTTTTTTCTCGATGTTCAGCTCTACTCCGTGGAGCTAGAGTACCAGGAGCGCGCATCAGGCACCATTGTGGCTCGGTAGCCGCATGGGTTAGTGGACCGGTCGGAAACCGACAGGTTCGCGGTTCAACTCTTGCCGGCCGCCCAACTTTTTCTTGTGACACAGCTTGGCGGACAGTGCCTAAAATATACTTCCGAACGTGACGTAGGTATGGCTGTCCAAGCGACCGTGCGGGCTAAGGCGCCGCCGGCACAAACCCCCGGTCCCGAGGGTCTAGGGTTCAATTCCCTAGATTCGAGGGTCCCGCCCGGGGGGGCGTTCTGTGCCTCGGGAGCAATCCCGGGGGAGACTCGGGGGATGTACAGAGCTTCTAGGGTTCGAAGCTTCTGTTTTCCTCTCTCCGAATCTGGCAGGTGCGGACATGCCGCTACTCGGTACGTAGCGAGTAGAGTACAGCGGCTTCGGCCGTGTACGAAGGGAACCTATGTCCTCCAAATCTTCGCAGGGGCGGACTCCCACGATGAGTGGGGCCAAACCAGACTGCGGTTGAAGGGCACTACAGTATGATGGAGTCCCGGAGGCCGTGGTTAGCGGAGGGGGCCTCGCGCATTGGCGCGGGCTAGGGGTTGCCGGGAGATCCGTCCGGCGCAAGCCGGGTAGCGGGTTCTAGTGCTGTGTCCCGGGGCCAACTAGCAGCCGTAAAGCACCGGTTCCCGTAAGATCACCGAAGTTGAAGGCAGGGTCCTGGCGGAAGCTGGGACGACATAGGTTTTGTCAACAGCGGCCAAACATTTCATCAGGCTTTCGCGGAAAGCGGAGAGACGTTGGCCGTTGCGGAAGCCCGCCTCCCAAGGGGGCTGCGTCGTGCCAGTGCATGGCGGTCAACTCCTGGTACACCGGTTCCCATCCGAACACCGAAGTAATGCAGGACGGTTCCATGGTGGCCACTTTTTCCATTCAGTTTTTGGATCAGCGCGTTTCCCGAGACACGCGTTTCTGTAACGTGTCCGGGAGCGGGGCGGCGCGCGGCGCTACGCGGGGCCGAGTCCGCTTCTCATCGCGCCATTTCTTACCAATTGGGGCCGCGAATGATAAATGACCCCGCTTCCGGCCTCGCTTCCGGTTCACGTCGGCCGAACAGCAGCCAGGCCTTCCGCTCTATCGCCCTGCGAGGCCCGGCCCCCGCGGGGCCCACGGCACGGCACGGCACGGCACGGCACGGCCCTCAGGCAGCCTGAGGTCTGAGGGAAGGATCCGAACCAATCAGGCCGAGGCGGGAGACTTAAAACAAATGAATGTCATTACGGGAGCCAGGGAGCGCATCGGATTGGTTAGGAAAGGGGAGAGAGAGAGAGAGAGAGAGAGAGAGAGAGAGAGAGAGAGAGAGAGAGAGAGAGAGAGAGAGAGAGAGAGAGAGAGAGAGGCTGTGTGCATTACAGCATTGTCTCTACGGTCTCTCGCAAATAATGCGGAGAGTGGTCGCTTCTCTTTTGCTCTTTGCTCTCACCCCGTCTCTCTCTCTCTCTCTCTCTCTCTCTCTCTCTCTCTCTCTCTCTCTCTCTCTCTCTCTCTCTCTCTCTCTCTCTCTCTCTCTCTCTCTCTCTCTCTCTCTCTCTCTCTCTCTCTCTCTCTCTCTCTCTCTCGGCGAAGAGTTCGGACGAAAATGTTGATTCAAATGCGAGCTTGATGAAGCGGCCCGGGGAGTGGTTTGTTAGCAGCCGCTACATTCACGCCTTAATGCAGCCCTCGAGGGGCCACAGGAGGGGAGGAGGGAGGGGGGTGAAAGTAAAGAGAGAGATGAATTGAAGGAGCAGGGAATTACACACAGTGGGAGAAGCAGAGGGGCATATCCCCCGCGGAGGACATTAAGGATTGGCCATTCCATGCAGGCGCTGTGGTTGGCGCTGGCTACTCCTGCTGCACCGAACCCTGCTGCAAGCGACACGTCGGCGCCCGCACACCCAGAAGAACGTAGTCTTAGCAGCCTTGAACTTAGCAAGGAAGATTCAAAGCAAGCTTGGATCAAAGTCAGAAACCTCGGTAAGTTCAAGACTAGAGTTTTGAGGGGACCGGAGGACCTGTGGAGGACCGTCCCCGTTGTCCGCCGGTCGCACCGGGAGGGTGCCCGGCGGACCCCCTCGGCGCCCCTCCGAGGGCACGACGTCGCCGACGGCGGTGGACAAGGCCGAGGGCCGAGGGCCGTGCCCAACTGCTGAGCGGGGCTCGGGGGCCGCGGGGGCCGCGGGGGCCGCGGGGGCCGCGGGGGCCGCGGGGGCCGCGGGGGCCGCGGGGGCCGCGGTCGTAAATGATCGGCAGCGATGCACTCACGCCCCTCCGGCCCCGGCCTGGACCCCTCTAACGCCCTGTGCCCAATCAGGATGATGGCCGGGAACCTCTGCCGCGCCGCCGCCGCCGCCGTTGCCGGAACGGCAAATAAAAATAAGTCGGACTCGAATCGGCTTCGGCCTCGGCCTCGGCCTCCAAGTGGCGGACGCGGGCTGCGCGGCCATCCGTCCCGATGGGTCCCGATGGGTCCCGATGCGGCGGGTTTCTCGCCCCCTCCGCCTCCGCCGCCCTCCGCTGCCCACGATAATGTTTCGGAGAAAGGTCACGTGGTTTGCGAACGCTCCCTAAAAGCAGTCTCCCGTGGGGAGGGGAGAGGGGCGGCAGCAGCGGGGGCGGGGCCGGCGGGGCAGCCACGGTGGGCGGTGTCTGATTTATGCGAGCGACATGCTGAGAATGGGATCGCATGTGTTACATCTGGTTTCAAACTTTGTGATCAATGAGCATACCCCGAACTCTTATTTCCCCCCTTTTTTCCTCGTTCTGTGCTTTCTCTGTGACTCAAACAAGACCTCACGCCAAACTATGGGTCCCGATCGAGGGGCACACCAAGACTGAAAATTTTGTACAGAGACTGACTGAAAGACCAAATGACTGGATGTGACTGGAGAATTACTGGAGAGTAGACGGAATTACCAAAAGAGACTGGAAAGAGAGGTTCAATATTTTTCTTCATGTTGTGCTTTGGGGACAGATGACAGAGTATATGAGGCATCGATTAATACATGTGAGTACCGTGGCACATAACCGTATTGGATAAAGCGCTGTCATGCTACGGGCAGTGTCCCGGGTTCAACTCTTACCTCCGCCTTCAAATTTTTTCTCGACGTTCTGCTCTGCTCTGCTCCCCCTGAACACCGTACCGTATTGCCATGAAAATTGTGTCTCATAATGCTCACGATGGGGTGCACGGGAGCCGTGGGTTTCCCCGTACACCTCCAAACAGTCTGCTGGTTGCTGGTTCCGTCCCCTCCCCTTCCCTATCCTTCTTCACCCCAATCACTCTCACCACACCACACTTGCGCAACTACTCCGCGTTTTGCCGCGACCCCGCGCTTGCAGCTACTCCCTGCACGTCCGGTGCATTTCTGCATGGAGTATTTCTAGTAGAACAAATTGCATTCCCTCCTCGTAAAGTGAGGTGTGCATTCTGAATGGGACTGTGCCTGTGAAACTTAGATGTGCGTACGGAACACGTTCGGAACACGTACGGAACGCGTACGGAACACGCCCCTCCTCCCCCACGTGACTCTGTGTGCCAAGGCTGCGGCCCCTGCGGCCCGGGTCCCGCCCCGCATGAAGGCTGCTCATTACTGCCCTGCGGTCTGGTCCTCGGGGTCCTCGGGGTCCTGGCGGCCCTTGGCGGCCCTTGGCGGCCCTTGGCGGCCCTCGGCGGCCCTCGGCGGCCCTCGGCGGCCCTCGGCGGCCCTCGGCACCCCCGGCCCTTCCCGTGCGTATAAGAAGGCCCCCACGCACGACTGCGCGCACTCACGCACCGCCAACATGCCTTCACTGCCAGCTGCCGCCCTGCTGTTCGCGGCTGCAGCGGTGAGTCGCTGACGGCGTGCCCTGGGGGCGGGGGCCTCCGCCATGGCCTCCACCCACCATGTCCTCCACGACGGCCTTCTCCTCGACCTGCCGCTTCGCAGGTGACGGTGGCCGCAGTGGTCGCGGGGCCCAGCGGGGAGGCCAGGGTGTCCGAGGTCAGCCCGGAGGACGGTGCGGGCGGCTACGGGTCCGTCTTCGCGCTCGGCGCCTCGGCCGCCAGTATGGACGACGAGGACGGCGTCGACTTCAACCCGGAGGACTACTCGGAGGTGAGCAGAGAAGCGCAGATGGCGCCTGCTGGGTAGGCAAACACGCGGGCTGACGTGAACGTGGACGTTGGCACTCGCAGATGGCGGCCGCGCTGTCAGACCAGGCCGACGACGGCGACCCCCTGCCGCTGGGCCAGGGTCCCGGGCAGGGCGCGCCCACCACGGCGGTGGCCCGCAGCCTGGCCGTGAGCGCCGCCATCAAGGTGCTGGACACGCAGCTGTACGTGGTGCGGGGGCTGGCCGTGGCTGCCATCAGGGCCGGCCAGGCCGTCATGGTGGCCAGGAACAAGGTGAGTGGAGCGGGGACACGGTCGAAAGACTACAGCCCATGTGATGGAGCCCGTAAGGCGCTGATAGGCAAACCCGCAGAACTGCGCGGTATGGGCCTGGACACCCAGTACTACATACTACATAGCCTCATTAGTCGAGTTGGAACATTTACATCCGTGTTTTGTACAATTTGATAAACCAATTTAAAACTGGAAACTCTGAGCAGGTGACGGACGCCCGCGCGCAGCTGGCGGCTCGCCTTCTGTCGTCGCGCCTCCGCGCCATGCGCAGCATCAGCAACGCCGGCCTCCGCGCGGGCGCCGCGCTCGCGGGGGGCGCCCTGGATGCGGCGCAGGCCAAGCTGCGTGCGCTGGACGCCGTGGTCCGGATCGGCCTGGCCATGTCGCGGTCCCTGGGCAGCGCGGGGCTGGACGCGGCCGACGCCAGCAGGGACGTGCTCGTCACCGCCGTCGCCGCCCGCCTGCAGGCCATCCGCTCCGTCGCCGAGGCCGGGCTCACCTTGGGGCGCACCCTGCTGCAGGACCTCCTGGGGCTTCCGCCTAACTGAGGGGGCCCCGTCGGCCACTGCCCCTCTGGATGAAACGCATCGCGGTGCTGATAGGCGCCGTCACACAGAGAGAAAAGATTAATAGTCGCAACTAATTTTTCAGTTGATTTCCAGACAAGCAGTATTTTTTTTTGTTCTGAGAACTAAAGTTTTGTTTGGAGGGAACTATTTATTAGTTCAACCAACGAAAAGTCAGTTGCTCCTACGAAATGTTCGCTGCTGCAATGAAAATGTTTGTTGCGGAAGCAAAAACGTAGTTTTGCTCCGGCAACGCACCTATTTGTTGGAGCAAACTAACTTTTCGTTTGTGCAACTAACAAATAGTTCCCCAGAGAAAATTTTAGTTCTCAGAACCACATTTAATGCTTTTCTGGACATCAACTGAAGCATTAGTTGCGAACACTAATCTTTTTCCTCCGTCGTGTGCACGTCACATCCTCCCCGAGCGCTGCGCTGTGTTCGCCGGTCACACCGCGGCGGCCTCGGGTACGGGTTCCCGACGCCGTCATACCGAACGAGGCGCCCGGCTCCGCCCGGCTCGGTCGATGCGATGGGTCACAAGTCAGGTTCGTGTTCTCCGCGCCTCGTAAAAATGTTAACTATCATTTCCACAAACATTCGGACATAGGAAATAGGGACGAATTCAGCGCCAAATCGCTCTCGTGCTTACTCGCTCGGTTTAGTAGTAAACGTAAAATCGAGCGGGTCTTTTGTGATTACGAGTTGTAGCCTTGGTTTTTATAAAGTTTTTATTGATTTGATTGTAATTACTAGTTGTAAGTATTTATACAGTTTGTGTTACTTAAAGTGAGCTTCGAAATAAAGGTGATACTGTTCAAATCCCTCGCAACATAAATTATTCTATGAAACTGGTACAACCGTGATATTGAACATGGTAAAAAAAATCCCCTGCAATAATAAGTCGAATACCCGAAAATTAAACAAATTTATGACTAGTTGTTTAACTTGAACGACAACATTTTTTATTGTGCTACGTTCACTTTGGCACGGAGAACTATCAGTCTCGAAAGTTCGGTCACACCACACCAGGACACCTGGAACAGCCGGTCCCAGTGTCACAGGCAGATGACGAAGGTCCAGTACACCACGTTGAACAGGAGGAAGGCCAGGGGGAAGAAGACGCGGCTGCGGCGGTCTATCCAGTCGGCGACCTCCGAGGCGGACATCCGGGTGAAGGCGGGCGTCAACGTGACGGCGATGCGGCGGCCGTTGCGACGGCAGCTCGCCATGCGCTCGGCCAGCCCGCTGGCCAAGCTGGCACTGAGGCTCTGCCTGCGGGTGCCGGCCACCTGGTGGGTAGGGACACCGGGCGGATGAGGGCATGAGACAGGCGTGACAAGGTGGGAGTAGGAGGGACATTCGCAAACCTCCGGTCGCAGCTTGGGCCTGGACTCGTGCTTCTCGGCGGCCAGGGTAGCCGTGCTGTCGAAGGTGACCCCGACCGAGCCGGAGCTGGAGGCGGAGATGGTGCCACAGCCCGCCGTGGACCCGCTGCGCCTGACCCTGGCCGCGGGGCCGGGGCCGGGGCCCGCCGCCCTGTCCTCCTCCTCCTCGACGTCGGTGGCCGCCGCCTCGGCGCGCTCGCACACCGAGGCCAGCTTGGACAACCGCATGGCGGCGCCCTGGAACCGTCAGAAGGCCGTCAGTATCCGGGAGACCATGAACAGCTTAGCTCAGCCCCGCACTCACGGAGTGGATGGTGTTGTAGTACGCGTGGTGCGAGTCGTTGGACGTGGATGGCCCGAGGCCGTGGCCGTGGCTCTGGGCGACCTGCTGGGCCTGGTGGGGCTTGAACAGGTCCGGCAGCGAGGACGTCCTCCGCCTGGCGTACCTCTCCTGGGGCAGCAGGCGGCGGCGCGGCGGCTTGGGCGTGCCCAGCGTGGACCGCAGGATGTGCTTCGTGGTCACCTTCTTCAGCTCCACGCACTGGCTAAAAGACGCGGGTTCGAATACCATCAGGGTTGTGGACGCCCAATAGCTGACGAGCAGCCAGGCCACACTCACCCGTGCCGCCAGATGGTGTTGACGAAGGCGAACTCGACCAGCGACCCAAATATGAAGGTGCAGCAGCCGACGAACCAGATCTCACTGGCCTTGTTGTAGGACACGGGGAGCGCGCGGTCCGTTTGCACGGCCAGCGTGATGAACGTCAGCATGGTGCTGGAGCCTGCCGAGAGAAACAGTCCCAGCCAGTATTCGAACCCCGGACCACACCGTGGGGTCCGGTCCGGCGCACGTACCCAGCAGCACTCGCGCGGGGACGACGTCTGGGTCGATCCAGAAGGTGACCCAGGAGATGACGACTAGCAGGACGCTGGGGAAGTAGTAGTCCATGAGGAAGAAGCCGTACTGCCGGGACAGCGAGAAGGTGAGCTTGAGGCTGGAGTAGCGGCAGCCTGGGGACACCGCGAGAGGAGTAGAGCGTGTGAACACTTGTACACCTGACAAATCTAACTACCACAGCTACTTCCAGTCCCTTCCAGTGTTTCCAATCAGCAGTCGCCGACTTGTTTCTGTCGGGCCAGGGCGGACGCCACAGCTCACCGAAGCGATCCCGGTAGTCGTCGTCGCTGATGTTGATCCTGGACTTGAACTCGCCCTCGGGGTTGCAGCCCGTCAGGTGAAACGAGTCGAGGGACAGCTTTTCGCTGCTCACCCCCGCCCAGTGCAGCGCGAGGTCATCGGAGTCGTCCAGCCCTGCGGATGCGGATCGCCGAGGCAAACGGTTGGCCGTCAACTACGTCACGCCATCGCCGAGGCCGAGGCCGCGATGGGGGTACTCACAGCTCTCGAGGTACAGCGGGCACTCCTGCTGGTCGAACGGGAAGCGTCCCACCTTCATGGTGCAGACGACGCTGACGGTGAAGCGGGTCACGAAGAGGACGTGGCCGTCAGGACGCACACGCACCATCACGTCGTGGTCCGGGCCGGAGCCCAGCAGCGTGGAGCGCTGCTCGTTGGCCAGGAACACGTGCGGCGTCCACAGCGCGTGCAGCAGGTCCGCGTCCCCCGCCAGCTCCCACGTCCCCGGCGACAGCTCGGCGTAGCGCAGCCGCGGGTCCACGAAGCCCAGCTCCTGCTTCATGGTGAGGCGCAGCTCCTGTGGGCCGCACGCCACACGCGGGCTGAGCTGAGGGCGCCGTGAGGGTAGGCCGCCGGAGCACACCCCTGCTCGGCGGGCTTGCCTACCCTTCCCTCGGCAGGCGCCATCGCTCAACGTCCCCGAATATCCCTACTGACCCCCACGACCTTGCTCGACGGCGTCGCTTTTCAGAGAGGCGTCGTGAAACCAGTCGCTGACGGCGCTGATGCCGCCAGGTGCTCACCAGGTGCAGCCGGCCCTCGATGGTCTGCGCCAGGTAGATGTAGGAGCGCGCGCTCACGTTGAGACGGCTCTCCCCCTCCAGCGGCCGGATGTACTTGTTGTAGCGCTCCCTGCTGGTGAGGTAGCGCACCAGCTGTCCGCGGCTCATGTGCCCGACGTCGAGGGCGACGCCGGCGCCGGGGCTCGAACCCTGGCCCTCGGCGGGCAAGCTCGGCCGGGACCCGACGTCATGGTCTGACCTGTTGGCGCAGTTGCGAAGCGCGTCAGTCTCGAAAGAGGAAGGTCGAGGGTTCGACAGCCGGTGGCGGCGGAGGTCGCCGGTTTTCGTGTTGACAGCGTGCTACGTCCGCGTATGCGGCGCGCCCCCTGCCGCGTGGGTGCTAGAGGGACCCATCGGTGTCTCATGAATCACAGGGCATTATGCGCGCTCATGGGTTCCTTGCGCCAGTCCGCATCGTGTGGCGGGCCGGGAGGGCGGGGAGGGCGGGCGGGCGGGGCGGGCAGCACGGCACAATGGAGCATCAAAACGTTCCGCGGGCACCAGAAAAATGTTTAATCGGTTCATTTGAATCGGGCCATGAATCGCAAGGTGAGGCAGCGAAGGATTTTGTCAGCGGGAACCATTTTAGCAGAGGCAGACAGGAAAGAAGCCCAATGCCAAGGAGCCGTGCCACGCCGCGCATCTCCGTGGCAAACAGGGTGGAAGCGCAAACACCACGGCCGCCGTCGGCCTCCGTCGGCCTCCGTCGGCTCCCCGCCGGCCCTCGTCAGTCCTCCGCCGAGCTTATCACGCGGCGTGTTATCACTGTTCAGCCGCGGCCCTGCAGCCCCTGACAAGGCGAATCCTTGACGGTACAACTCGCGTGTCACATCACAGGTAGGGGGGTGGAGGGGCGTGCAGCGTAGGCCCCCGAAGTATGAAGTCCCCTCGGGAGGGGTTAGAAGTCTCCCGGGGCGACACTTGTACAAGCAAAACTTGGACGAGACTGGGGGGAGTGGAAAAGCTGGCGGGCGATGGCTGCAGCCGCGGTGGTCGCGGTGGCACTCACTGGGGCTGGGCTCGGGCGGACGGCGGGGCGCTCAGGAGCAGCAGCAGCGGCAGCAGCAGCACGGGCAGCACGTCGTCCATGGCGTTCATGGCGGCTGCCGTCTCAAGTCTGCAGCCGCCCGGCCTCGGCACAGCCGCGGCCCGCGGCCAGGACCGCGACACCGGCAATCACTGTACAGGCGGCGGTGCGCCCGGGAGTGGGGACCCGGGGGACCCGGGGGACCCGGGGGACGGGAAGGGGACTACCGCAACAGCAGTGACAGCGGCAGCGGTGGCCGCAGCTGCAGCGGCGGCGGAGGATCCACCCTCAGTTTTTGGACTTGCTCCGGCAGCGCGACCAGGATGGGCCACTGCCACGGGATCAGGCCCCCTCCCCGTCACACCGCGCCGCGCCGAGTGCTGGCAGTTGTGTTGTACAGAGTCACGGGTTCGAGTACCTTGACGCCCAGTGCCGCGGCGGCGCGCCCAGATTAGTGTTCTGCATCGGGCGGACATGGCACGGCAAGGCTACCGAGCGTCGTCTGTCTCTCTCGCACTCAGTAGGTTCTTACGAGTAGACAGAGATAGAAGATTTCGGTTATGGGCAATGACCGAGCCAAGCCCGGCTATGCCCGCCCGATGCAGAACGTCGGTCGACGATCGGTCCGCTAACCCTTGCAGCTACCGGGCCACGCTGGTGACAGCAGCGCGCTCCCAGCACTGAAGCCCCGTCCTTCCGTCAAACCTCGGTGCCTCGGCCACCTTGTTCCGGTCCGCAGTCGTTAAAAACCCCGGGAGGCGTGCTCAAAACAGTAGGCCCTTCAAAACAGCAGGTCCTTCAAAACAGCAGGTCTCTCAAAACAGCAGGTCGGCATGATCGTGAGGGCCTGCTGTTCGTGCCGCACGAGAACCGAACCTAACCCAGCCTAACCTAACCTAGTCGAGTCTAAGCCAACCTGACGCCAGTCCACGTCGACCTCACCCCGAGTGGTGACGCACTGGTGACGCACTGGCCACGCGGTCTCTGCCCTGCCAATAAAGCGTCTCATGGTTATGAGCATTCTTTTAAGGCCGTAGCCATTTTATTTCATCATATTTCTTTCTGAGAAGCTATCCTTCCTGGTAAGGGGCCAGAGTGAGAGCAAGGTAGAAGCTGGTGTGTGGCGCGGCACATTCTTCCACTGCACGTTGGCGAGCCTCGCGTCTCTTGTTTTCGTGGTCCCTTTGCCCTCCCGCCCTCCCCCTTGCCTTCTCCCTCCCTCCCTCCCTCCCTCTCTCTTCCCTTCCCTCCCTTCACAGATACCGCGCGGGGCGTGTTGGTGTCTGCAGATAGCACAGAGTCACGACAACGATGGTTTGTGCGGCGTCTGCCGACGACATGCCCCGACGCTGGGCACGCTGCACGCTCCCCGTGCCCCTCATGCTCCGCACAGCGCAGACGCGTGCAGGCCAAGCAGGCCGAGCCCGCGCCCGGCCGCCGGCCGCCGTCGTGGACCCCGAGGCCTCGAGTCGAGCAGCACCTCCGCAAGGATGAGGATCATGATGAGGGTGAGTAGGACGTCGTTGCTTCAAAGCCCGAAGCGAGTATGACAAATTGTCCCGTCGGTGTGTTTCCGCGCACAAGGCCGTGGACGCGGGAGACGCCATGCACACATAGTTGCAGTGGCGATGTTTGTCACGAATGACAATGTAGTAGGCCCTTATCGGTGACAGCTGCCTCCGGATGTGTGCAGCACGGCGTCTTGGTGTTCTGTTGCAGCGCAAGTGGCTGGACAGGCTCGGCAGGTGGCTGCTCCCCGTCAACCTGCGCCGCCTGCTCAAGGCGCAGGGCGCGCTGGACACGGTGAGTGGAGGACGAAGGGGTCCTGGAAGAAGCTGAGGCCGGGACTCAGCCGCGGGGCTCACCAATCCTGAACATTTGGATCAAATGACTCGATGTGACGTTATGCTATAGATATAACCTCCGTTTATCGTTCTCTATCTCTTTTTAATCATTTGACAATATGTAATTACAACATTATCAGAGTTTTGGGATCCAACTCACTTTCCTTTCATTTTCTAAACCTTTAAATTCATTTGCTGAGGACGGCAAATATCAGAGTTTTGGGACGTTATGCTCTAGATATTCACATTTCAACTCACATATTTTATAAATCTGTGATCATTGCTCTAATTGACCCCGGCACGAGCCGAATAAACTCATTTGAATTTCACTTCCGCGGCCCACCGCGGCCTCTGACTCATTGCCGGCCCGGTTAGGCCACCCGCTCAGGTGACGCGCTCCTGAGGAGCGCGGCGCCGGGCTTTAAAAGGGCCCGCGAGCCGTCAGTACACTAGTACCACTCATTGCGACCACTCTTTGCGACTACTCTTTGCGACAACTCCTTGCGACCACTCTTTGCGACTACTCCTGCAAGCGACCACTCTACTCCACGCCTGACCGCCAATCACTGTCATCTCTAACTTCATAGTCCAGCCATTAGATCGAGCCATTCAAACAACGTCCTAGGATATCTAATCTTCTCCGTCTTCAACTATCAGCGTACTACACCTGTACAATGAGTTGGATAACCAGTGATCTTGCATTATCTGTAAGTGATTTTTATTAAAGAGCACAGTTGGTGAAAAATATTAAGTGGTACTCCTTCAGATCAAACCAAACGTATCTACAACATAAAGGAACAGTGTGTGGTTTCGAACATATACCGAGTCATCCCTATCCAAAACACCATACCCCCCCTAACGGTGACTAACCATTCAGATAGAAACATATGTGGCGATCACTTCAAACATGCCCGACTGGTGGCCATAGATCAACATCTCCGCGCACATGTAAAGGGGACTCGCTCGGAGACTAGATTAACTTGCTGTATGTATAGCAGCAGCGCGAGCCAGAAAACGCCGTTGACCACTAGCGCCATCTCTCGGAGCCAAGGGTGCTGCTCTCTGCGGGACAACAGTGGCTAAAGTATCAATACCGCGCATCTCCCCTCCACCATAGCTCCGTAGCGTAATGGGTTAGCGGACCGGTCGGCGACCGCAAGGTCCGGGGTTCAACTCTTTGCCGGAGTAAATATTTTTCTGAAGTCTGCCGACCGAGGATGGTGGGTAAAATATACCAAAAAAACGTGTTCAAAGTGTGTTGTCTGAGTGACCGCGGACGTTGGGCCGCGGACATTCCCCGGAGGTTGAATACACTGTTGAGGAGCAGTGGTTCGACGCCCGAGCAGGGGAATGGTGCTTGCCAAGACTCGGCAGAAGTTAAATGTAGAGGCCTAGGGTTCGGCCTTCTACATTTTTCAAGCGTAAGGCCTCGGAATCTGGAGTATTCGGGCAACACCTACTTGGATACATGGCGTAGAAGAGTAGAGTACAATCGGCTTCGGCCGTGTACGATCTGGGCATCCTACCTCCCTCTCAATCCGCGAGGGAGTGGCCTCACGGCCACAGACCAACTGGCTGGTCGAAGGGGGCTGACTCCTGAAATCTAGTCAGCGGAAGGGGCGATGTTGGCCGTTGCGGAAGCCTGCCTACCAAGGTGGCTGCGTCGTGCCTGTGTCTTAGCGGCGGTCAACTCCTGGTACACCGGTTCCCATCCGAACACCGAAGTTAAGCAGGAACGGTTCCGGACGGAAGTCTGGGACGAGGTAGGACCCACCCATTTTTGCCGTTTTTTGTTGTTGTATTTTTTATTTGCAGGGTCTGAATCTTGAGGATTCAATATACTTTTGAATTTAAAAAAAATTATTGAAATGAAACGCTTACTACCAATTAATAGAGTCCCCTCGGTGAACGAGACCATTAGCCCATCATTTTTGAAATCTTAGATTGTGGATTGAAAATAGCCAGCGCCATGGCCAGCTCACTACTCGCACGCACGCTCGCGACGCTTGCAAATCGCTAAGCTGTACATACCCTTAGGGTCTGCGGCTGCGGTTTTGTCATGCAAAGCGCTAGACATTAGGTGTAGGTGTAGTTTGGGCTGCCTACCTTCTGGGCGTGGACATGTTTTTCGTCTTTGCCGGGGTCATGTATATCATGAGCCACCAATTTCAGCACAAAACCCATGCCGGGACGATATAGGTTTTGTCACCAGCGGTCAAATATGCCATCTGTCAATTTCTCTCTCTGAATTTTGTTTTGGAAATATTGCGGTGACTGGTATGACTGGGAAGGTCCTGGACGTTACTGCACATGGGACTGTTCGGTTAGGTGTACAGCGACTTTACCATGTGATGTACCCCTCTGGCCCAGCGGCCTGCCGGCCTGCAGCTCCCCGACCACGACCACCGCAGCGACTGCCCTTTCGGTTGCAGGTCCTCGCCTTCGCCTTCACCGTCGCCTTCTTCTCCGAGCTGGCACGGCCCGGCACCTTCACGTCGCGGGACGCCCTGCAGCTCATGACCCACCACGAGCTCCGACGTAAGTACGGGCTGAGGTGAGGGCCGGGCCGCCGTGCCCCCACGCTGCGCTGCCACTATCGCGTACGTGTTCCCGTCCAGGTTACCTCGCGTTCTACCTGTGGTACGCCTTCATGTACCTCACCCAGCTGACCGTGTCCCTCCTGATGTACATGGACGTCCGGAACGTGAGTATATCGAGATCCCTCTGAGCACCCCGTCCCGTCTGCGTCCTGCAGTACGCGCGCGTCGCGTCGGTGCTGAAACGGTTTTTCGCCCTCCCCTCAGGTGAAGTACGACGTGGACGGACGCCGCCGCATCATCTTTATTTTTCTCGTGTTCTCGCCGACGCTGGTCGTCAACCTCGTCCTGTCGGCCGCCAACGTCCTGTACTTCCCATGGGCGCCGCTGGGACTGCTCTACGTCCTACGTGAGTCCGCCCTGGACACCCGTTAACGCTTAATTAGGAGGGACTTCCCTGGATGGCTTTGTCCTTTCAATATTTTTTTTTCAACTTTCAAAATGGATATTTATCGAGCTGAGACCGTTTTTGCGCCTTTTCCACCCTCAGACACACTGTTCGTGGCCCCCTATTGGCTGTATGCGTTCCGGTACTACCGCTGGCTCGGTGACGGCGAGCTTGTGCACTTCGAAGCCCCGCTGGTGGTCGCTGGTAGCGCGAGTGTGTCGGGTAGCAGGGCCACGGGGACGTCCACCACCACCTCTCTGACGCCGGAGCCGAGGAGCTTGGAGGTGGCCGTCGCCGGCCCCTCCGGTGTGTCCGGGAAGGCAACTCTGTACGACGCCGCTGACAATAAGTGCCCATCACCGCCGAGGGTGAGAGTCCTTGTGGGGCGGCTTGTGAGCATTGATGACGATAATGATGTCGCTTTATCATAGCTCATACTTTCTATGTGTTTTTTTTTTTTTTTTTTTTTTCCTTTTTTCTTTTTTACTATTTGTGGGCTGTTAGTGAAGGTCGGAACCCATATTTGCACCATTGTCAATTCTGGCTATTATCTTTATCATCCTTATCAGACTTTGTACCGACGATTGTCAAGGGAAAAGTGTAAGGTAGGGAGAAAAAAATCAGCGCTAAGGTATTAAATTGATTTATTAAGTATGATACATAAGGCTGGTATGTACAAAGTGCCTCACGGCTTCCTAGACACTAAAGCACACCACATTCAGCATGTATCTTAAATAAAATTAAATAAAGCCAAACAAAAACATATTCAAGCAATAATAAGCAAAATCTGTATACAGAACAAATTGGTGATTCATAGGCCTTATGCCTCACTGGTTGCAAATAAATAAATTCAGTCATCTCTCACAATAAAAACATAATAAAAGCCCGTAGCAATATGAATTATCACTGTCCTAACTTAAAAAGTACTCTTGAAATTCAGCAAATCTGGCTCCCCCACACCTAGTACAATTTCCACCTCATCCAACTTGCCCAAACCTAAAGTATAGAAAAGTGCTGTGCGGCAGTGCTTAAATGGAAAGAAAACTTGGAACTCAGTTAGTACTGACAGTTTTCCTCTGGCGGGAAGCAGCTGGCCCGCAGCTTTGATACCAAGACAGGAAAGGAGAGGAAAACTAGGACGTTATTGGACATATCACATAGATTCATGTGCTCACACAGCTGCAGCATAGGACGTAAATAACCAGTTATTTGCTAAAGAAACAGAAAATACATTTCTAAGCATACAACTAAATTAACTGTGTCTACATGTTCTTCAACTTCATCAAAACTACCTAGCATTTAAAAATGGGCTACACATATTTAGGCCTACTACTTAATTGATCTCTCTTGAAATTAGCATTATAATTTAAAAACTTTTGCACCCCATAGTTGTTTTGAAACATCAATGGAGTTTGTCCTACAACATTTAACTCTGTTTTTCTTGTGGAATAACGAAACAATAATAACTGAGGATTGATGAAGCATATTTACAGGAGTCAGTTACGGCAAAAGTTCATTAGAGGAAAACTGCTACAGCTGATTGTTGCAAAAGCAATTCATCATCTACCTTGAAAATAATTACATCGAGAAAATGTGTTACTAAAACAATTTTGGTATACAAATTACAGTATAAAAATGTAAAATATAGAAAATCATGCAAACAAATTTCAATCTTTTCTGCACACAAATGACATACTCTCAGCTTACCCCTCAATTCAGATGAAAAGGTAAATAAATACTGACAGACATTACTATGTATTTCACAGAACTTGAGGAAAGATTGTAGAAAGTTCATTACTGACCTTGTGAAAACACACAATTCATTTAAATCCGTGACTTCTCACAGTGGCATGGTAAAATGGACTCTACTTCTCATCTACTCTACTTGTTTAGAAAAGATGTGTATTGCCTCAAGTATATGACATGGAAGTATTTGAAACACCATGTTGTCAGTCTTGGGTAAATTAAACATGGACATTATGGGAGGAAAAAAAAAAAACATATCACATATGGCAGAAACAGATTTTCTCTCCTTCGTCATCATTTATGAGAAGAATGGAAGAGATAAAATTCTTTCTGAGTTCTTTTCATTGTCAAACAAGGCATCTGTTACAAACTTAATTTTAACAAAGCTTTCAGAGAATAAATAAATCATCACTGTCCGGCACTTTAGACAGGATTATGATCCATATCGAAACTTCAATTTCCAACAGTAATATAGAGGACAAGATGTTTGGCAACAGGTTTAACACAACCAAAACAAAAATAAATCAAAACTCTTTTAAATCTTGACTAGTTTTAAGTAAACACACTATCTGTTTTGAAAAGAGATAGTGGTAAGGTAATAAGACATTTTATAAAGCATGACCTTATGAACTGTAAGTACTGCAAACAAAACATGGATGGCTGGCCTTTGAAAAAAAAAAAAGTACTGTGAAACGATTTACACTAAATTGTAATGAAGTACTTATACCTTAGTTCAAATAGATAAGTTTGAAGCAAAAAAAAAAAATTAAAAAAAATTGAAGTTGGGGAAAGGCATTGCATGAATGGAATGATGATGCATTGCCATTCAGTTCCATTTTGATCTAGTACTCCCACTTCGTAGCGTTTTCATAGTTGCTGTCTCCAAGCCGGAACATGCCATTTTTGCAAGCAACCAGATACTCTCCAGTCACACTCTTGATGCAAATCCTGGTTGGTTCTCGCAGCTCCAGGAAGAATCCCTCTTGAGCATCAGAGTCGGCAGAGATACCTTCACCATCTACATGCCAGTATTTGCCATTTTGACCTGAAAATCCAACATAAGCATGATACCATTAAAATTGGGTTCAATCAATCAGTTCAGACAAAGAATAACAACAAAATCAACAATCACTACTTACCCTTGAAATAGACAACTCCCTTCTCGCTGCGTTCAACCTGGATTGTTTCATATGATGCTTTATTGCACTCCAGCTTAGGAGACTGAGGGCTCTTGTAGCCTACAAAGCCCTGTTCACACTTTAGCACAAGAATGGGCCTGGAAACAGATAAAACAGAAGTTTAATTGTTATATCCATGTACCCAACAAATTCAACCAACATTATTCAACACATAATTTAAAAAATAAATAAATATGTCTCACCTGTTGATCAAGTAGAAGAAGTACTTGGATGGTTCCTCGACAGCATCGGCATTGGCATACAGGTGCCCAGAGCGCTTCGTAGCCACAAACTTTCCATTGTTGGCCCTGAAGCCAACGGATCCGTCTCCCTGCCACACCAGGTCGAAGAGTGCGTTGGACGACCTGTGGCAAGAAAAGCACACAATGTTGATATTCGTAGGCGGCCTAGTCACGGCTCCCCGGGAATACTCCTCGCGAGCAGCACAGCGCAGATACTCCCGCCCGCGCAGGGAAGTCCGCGCGGGGTATCGCCGCTGCCGCTGTCTGGGGTATCGACAGCTCTTGAACTCACTTCTTGTCGCCGGCCGCCTGGATGCCGCCGCCGCTCTCCAGGGTCCAGTAGCGGTCCTGCATGGTGCGGATGTACCAGCGCTTGGTGCTGTTGTCGAACTCGAGCTGGAACGTCTCGTGGTTCGAGATGTCGTCCTGGTTGGCGGTCACGTCCACACCTGGAACAGAACACGGGCTGGGGTCAGTTCAGGCGACGTCAGGTCAGGTTCAGGGCACACGTCACAGACACGACACCCGTCAAGTGCCGGCTTTCGAACACCAGGCCAAAAAGACCCCCCCCCCCCCCCCCACACACACACACACATTCATTGCAGAATTCCCTAAGAGAAGGAGACGCGGGTGTTGCCGCCAAGGCTGCCAACGTCCGTCGCCCTCTCCGTCCCGTCCCGTCCCCGACCAGACCAGACCTTCCTAATCACTGCAGCGCCCGCCCTGTGTTATCGCCAGGGCCTCTCTCTGCTCCGTCTGGAACGGGAAGGGTCATGTCCGAGATAGCAACGGGCGCAATCACAAAACACGGACCGAAAGCCAGCCAAAATCCCACACTCCACTCCACACTTGTCGGGGAGAACGGAGCGGCGGACTCGAAAATGACGAAAAAATAAAATAAAAATGGAACGTGGAGTAAATGGATTGGTAGTTATGACGGACGCGTTGCTAGCGGTGCGCCGCTAACGCTGGCTGCTCCACACTTCCACTGCCGCAGCCGCAGCCGCTGCCGCTGCAGCAGGAGCAGAAGCAGGTGGATCCAAACCGGTCACTGGGGCGAGGCGGGACGGAGCGGACCGGAGCGGACCGGAGCGGACCGGAGCGCGGCGTGTCCGCTGCCAAATGATGTTCCCTCTAATCATTATCACTTGCATTCCGGGGAATCGAAGGCACAGAGAGCAGTCATGAGGCGTCCGCGAGGCGTCCGCGAGGCGTCTGCGAGGCATCCGCGAGGCGTCCGCGAGGCGTCTGCGAGGCATCCGCGAGGCGTCTGCGAGGCGTCCGCGAGGCGTCTGCGAGGCGTCCGCGAGGCGTCTGCGAGGCATCCGCGAGGCATCCGCAAGGCGTCTGCGAGGCATCCGCGAGGCGTCCGCGAGGCGTCTGCGAGGCATCCGCAAGGCGTCTGCGAGGCATCCGCGAGGCGTCTGCGAGGCATCCGCGAGGCATCTGCGAGGCGTCTGCGAGGCATCCGCGAGGCGTCTGCGAGGCATCCGCGAGGCATCCGCGAGGCGTCCGCAAGGCGTCCGCAAGACGTCCGTAAAACGTCCGCGAGGCATCCGCGAGCATCCGCGAGGCATATCGGTAAAGCAGGGCAGGCCGTGAGGCAGCACACGGCACAAGGCGATGAGCGGCGCGTCATTAAAAATATTAGCGGCCGAGCGTAACGCCCGGCCCCGCCCGGCCCCGCCCCGCCACAACGGAACTAACTCGGACACGCAGGGCCGTCGAGCTCAGCTCCTGCAGCGCGCCGAAGTTCCACCGCTCGTGACAGGTAGGCTGCCGCCACCACCGCCGCCGCCACCGCACAAAAGCCAGCCCCAGTAAAAACTTTTCAGATTTGTAAAAAAATTAAATTAAAAAGCTTGTAAAAAGCCAATCATAGTGGCTGTCTTCAAAAATAGGGGGGGGTGTAACAAAGGTACGTGTGTGAAAAAGAGGATGCCCTGCCGTGCTTTCATTTGCCCCCCCCCCCCCCTCAATTAGTGAGGGTATCCGACTGCTCCGTAAATAAGCGGCGTGCCAGTGCCGGCGGGGCGGCGGAGTGCGCGTGAATCATGGGGATGCCGCTCCGATCCCCCCGGAGGACATGGAGGGGGTCTTCTGGTCTGACTCAAGGGCTAGGCCACCAACAGGCTCCGCGCATGGCTTCGCTGTGGCTTCCCTCCTCCGGTATGACTCACAGGGAATGTCGGCCTGGAACACGCATCACCACACGCTACCTCCCACACCGCTACCGCCGCCGCCGCCGCCGCCGCCTGCAACGAGAGCGGGAGCCCGGCGCGCAGCGGCACGTTTCCAAGGAATCAAAGGCGAAGAGGACACGTTCGCGTGGCCTGTCCTGCCCGGCCCGGCCCAAGCGCCTGCGAGTGCCGGGGTAGGCCAGCCCGCACGGCACGCGTGCATGCCCGCGTCGACAGGTTGCCTACCCAGCGGGCGCCGTCTGTGCGCAGCCTCCGGCCTCCGGCTGCTCCGGCCACAGGATTAGGTTCGCGCACTGAGACCCTGTGACCCCTGGAGCTCTCACTCCTTCGCTGCAGGGGGGTGCTGGTCGAGTCCGAGGCGAGGCGAGTACAGCCGGGATGGTGGCAACTCTAGCACACGCGGCGGCCGGCCGGCTCCGGGTGGGAGTGGGAGAGAGAGGGGCGTAGCGGGGAGGTGAGAGGGACTGACTCGGACAGGAGCGGAAGGGAAAGGGGGAGGGGGGGGGGATCGCCGTGGTGGCGGTGTTGTTGGTGGGGGCGTCGGGCGGTGTGATGCGGTGCACTGCCCTGTCGTGCCGTGCCGTGCCGTGCCGTGCCGTGCCGTGCCGTGCAGCGGTGTGGCGTATAGCAGGTCGCGGTGAGGCGAGCCGAGGCAGAACAGAACCGGCAGAGCTCGGCAGAGCAGAGCTAGCGTACCGGCACGACCGCGGTCTTTCGCATTGTTGTTATGACGCACGGACGGACACACGGACAGACAGACAGACGGACAGACAGACTGCCAGGTCCTCTCTCCCGAATGTCCGCGCCAAACGGGTCCGATGCGGGTCCGAGAGTATAGCGGTCCGATCTGCCCATTTGTCTGGTCTTGCCCCCGGAGGCGCCCGGACCGGACCGGGCCGGAGAGTACCACACCACACCACCATGGAGCCCACGGAGCTGAGCGGGATGCTGCACCCCTCCGAGGCACGGCACGCGACAACACAAACTCGTCGCTGATTGGTGGGGCTGGCCTTGGCCTGTCTGTTTGTCTCTGTCCTGCAGGAGGAGGAGGAGGAGGAGGAGGAGGAGGAAGAGGGAAAGTGATCGGGGAGAGGGGGAGACACACACACACACACACAATCCCTCCGACTGATTGAATGCGTGTCGGCACAAGTGTCTGTATAGCCGCCTAATGCGGCGGATTTGTGGAACATCGCCGTCGCGGCCACTATACTTTATCCCTCCCTGTCTCTCTCTCTCTCTGTCTTTCTCCCTCTGTCGTGTCGTGTGGGGCGGCGCGTTTGTTCGGGACAAACGGCAGTAAAAACAAGACGGGCCCGCCCGGACGCGACACGGACACGAGAATACGGGAGCATCAAGATCAGGCCGCTGCGGCGGCATCGCAGCGATACCGGGCCGGACCACACAAACACAAATCAGGGGCGGGGCCGGGCGGGGCCCAACGACTGCTCTATACTGCGGTTCGGTTTCGGTCCCGTTCGCCTCCGGTTCGCTGCAGAGAGGCCCGATCAGACCAAATGAATTCGGCCGTAAAAGTTTGTGCGCGGAGCACGTCGTGTGGAAACGAGGACTTTGGGTGAGCGCTCGGTGTCAGCACCAGGCGGGGTTCGGACCCTGCTGGGTTTGGGCGGGTGTCTGAAGCGCTGGGTTGTCTTAAGCGCCAGGGTGTCTTAAGCGCCAGGGTGTCTTAAGCGCTGAGGTGTCTTAAGCACCAGAGTGTCTTAAGCGCTGAGGTGTCTTAAGCGCTGGGGTGTCTTAAGCACTGAGGTGTCTCAAGCGCTGAGGTGTCTAAAGCGCTGAGGTGTCTAAAGCGCTGGGGTGTCTTAAGCGCTGGGGTGTCTTGAGCCCTGAACACTCCGACACCACAAAGACACGGCGCATGCCGGGTGGGAGAAGAACAAGGCGACAGAACAGCTCCCTGCATCGCCCCGCGCCGTCCTGCCTGAGGTGTACGGCGTGTGATCCCCGACGAATACAGATGGTCTCTCTCTCTCTCTCTCTCTCTCTCTCTCTCTCTCTCTCTCTCTCTCTCTCTCTCTCTCTCTCTCTCTCTCTCTCTCTCTCTCTCTCTCTCTCTCTCTCTCTCTCTCTCTCTCTCTCCACTTCCGCGGCAGGGGGAGTGGGGACACAAAAGGTGCACGGCGACACACGCTCAGACTCAGACAAGGAGGGGGCGCACTTGGTACGCGGCTCACGGCTCACGCATCCAAAGCAGGCAGGCTGAGGCAGCGCACGGCGGCCACGGTGCGACAACACCGACGGCGGCCCTCCCCGACCCGACCGCAGACGCACGGCATTGTGTGTCCACCACACTCCGCTCTCACCCACAACAAGCCACACCACAGCCTCGACATCTCCATCTGTATTGCGACGGGAAGATTCTTCCAAATTATATATATATATATATATATATATATATATATATATATATATATATATATATATATAATATATATATATATATATAAATGTCGGCCCCTTTGGCAAGGCGGCGGCCCGGCTACCGCTTCCTGGGCTGAACCACTCACAACGTCGGCACAGTGCTTTGGGCTGCGCGTCACGGACAGGCCGCACGGAAAGGAAATCCGCTTCTCAAGGCGAGTATTCGAACCTATGTCCTCTCACCTTCCTCTCACGTATCTCCGTTGTTTTTTTTTGGTGTTTTCTTTCAATGTTCTTTTTTATTTTTTTATCTTTAGCAAAGCCGTAACAACAGAACAAACATTTGTCCCCAGCCTGTCCGGGGCAGCCCAGCCCAGCCCATGGGGGTGGGGGATGCGGCCACAGCCAATAATCGAACGGGAAAATCGATATTACTGATAGGGATGGGAGGGTCGTGCGCTGGCGTGGGGTGGGGCGGGCGAGAGAGACAGCGCCATCTGCTGCCAACTACACGGCAGATTAGCGGCCGAATCATCCCCCTATGTGCATTTCCGGCCCGGCACGCCCTTCCCCCGCCAAGATCAGCACCTGGGGGCCTCTGGGCTGGGCTGGGCCGGGCGCAAGGAAGCCTAGCACTTGTTGTAGTCAGGGCCCCGCTTGGTCCGCACCGTGGAGTCCGCGTAAGGCAGCCCTGGGCGGCAGCTACACAGGCCCGCCCCGCCCCGCCCAGCACGCCGGCATCCGACCGAGCGCGTTTAAAGCAGCGACCATAAAATCGCGAGTGAAGTAGCGAAAGTTTTCGCCCGCGCGTTTGCCTCTCCTACTTTGACGAGGGCGGTGTACCCGGCCGAGGTTGTGTGAGGCGGACCATAGCACGGGGCGACATCACGCAGCACGGCGACGGCCTACTTATAGGCCAGGCCGAGGCCGCGGCAGCACGGCACGTCTGACGGCGCAGATATCTACGGGCGCGGAGACCCGCGATATTTGAGAAGAGCCCCCGCCGGGGCCGGGGCCGGGGCCGGTCCGCTCGGTCAGGCGCTGAGGCGCTGCGGAGCGTGGCGGCGCCGCAAGGTCGTGGCGTCAGAGCCGGAGTATAGGACCGGAGGATAGGACCGGAGGATAGGGCCGGAGGATAGGACCGGAGGATAGGACCGGAGGATAAGGCCGGAGGATAGGATAGGACCGGAGGATAGGACCGGAGGATAGGACCGGAGGATAGGACCGGAGGATAGGACCGGAGGATAGGGACGGAGGATAGAACCGGGAGGATAGGGCCGGAGGATAGAACCGGGAGGATAGAACCCAGAACCCGGAGGATAGGCCCCGGAGGAAAGGGCCGGAGGATAGGACCGGAGGATAGGGCCGGAGGATAGGGACCGGAGGATAGGGACCGGGAGGATAGAACCCAGAACCCGGAGGATAGGCCCCGGAGGATAGGCCCCGGAGGATGGGCTCCGGAGGGTAGGCTCCGGAGGATAGGCCAGAGGAGAGGACCGGAGCGCCCACAACGGCACAGAAAGGCCCCCAGCAACAGCGCGGCCGCACGGGGGCCACGAGCCGATGTACACGGCGTCGGCCACAGCCACAGCCCGCCCGACCCGCATAACGTCCAGACAGATGACGACGCCGACGACATCACAACTCTGGCGGTGCGTGACGGGCGTCGCCAAGGCCGGGCGGGGGCGGGCGGGGGCGGGCGGGGGCGTGGATCATCGGGTGCGCGTCGCGCTGCTCCAGTGCCCCAATCACGGCTCCCCTCCGCCTCCCAGGGGCACCCAGGGGCCGACCCGACAACAAGTCGCCGCCGAGAACCACAAAAGAGCAGCATAGCTGCAGCGCTCATGAGCGGGGAGAGCGCGCCGCGACAAGAGAATTCGGGCCGTGCAAAAGTACCCCCGCGGAGGGACGGGGCGGGACGGCGGCGGCCCCATTGCGTGCAGGGCGTGGCGGACAACTGCCTTGCTCCGGCTGCTCCGTGTCCACGCTCCGCTCCGCTCGCCATATGCTTGACGGCAGGTCCCGTTTTGCCGGGGTACTCTCTTCTCCTCCCCGCGGGGTCCGGGCCGGGCCGGGCCGGGCCGGGACAAGACGCGCACATCAGCGGTCGACAGCAGCGGGCAGCGTTTTCGCGGCGCCAGGGCGTCACGGGGACGGGAGAACAAGGCGGAGGGCGGGGGGGGGGGGGGGGGGGGGCTGCAGGCGAGCAGGGAAGAAGAGCAGAGCAATCAACGACAACACTACACAACCAACGCACCGGCACCGGCACCGCGAGAGAAAGTCCGTACCCGACACGACGGACGCCTGGCAGAGACGCTGCCGCTGGCCGCTGGCCCGCAGGCCGGGCCCAGCCTCCACCCACGCCAGGCCCACGGCCCACTCTCGGCAGCAGCGTCAGCAGCGCTGCCCTGGACATGAACCGTTCCGTCATGCCGCTGTCACCGCCGCCAGGAGGAGCCCGGAGCACTTGGGGCGCGGGGCTCGAGCTTGACTCCAGCCGCCGACGGCCGCCCGCCACGCCTCGAGTACCTGAGCCGGACTCGAACCGCGCGCGGCGCGAGCGTGCGGCGGTATAAAGGAAGGCCCGCCATTACTCCGGGCAAATCTATTATCATAATGGCGCGCGGAGATAAAAATGAAAAACATGTAGTAATGCCATGCTAATGAATGCGTGCGCAAAGAGAAAGAGTGTGGCAACGCGGTCGTTGGGCTGGGGCAGCTGGGGAGAAAACCCATCCGGCTGCATGCCTCCTTAGCGTCCGCCTCCGCCCAGAGCGGGCAGTGAGCAGCGAGCTCTGTGCGCTGCGTGAAAATGGGACCGAGCTCGGCGACAATGTCCGCGACCACGGGCCTGCTTCCACCGAGGAAGAGGATGTGCCCTGTCCGGAGCCAATTACAGGGCGCGCGATGCTGGCTCCGGGCTCCGGGGGCTCGAGTCACTGCAAAGGGGTCCTTTCACTCGTGATGCAAGAGGTACCATGGTTTAAATTCAAATATCTGGTTTTAATTATGATTCGAATTTTTTTTTTCTAATTCTTATTCTCTGATTTTTTTTTCTGTCCTTTTTCTCTCAGATTATTTTTCTCAATTTACAGGAAACTAGACGCGGCGGAGGCTCTCCTGGTGCACAGAATCGGGGAGCATTTTCCGACATCTCGCGTGCCTCGGGGGCGCCTCAGGCCTCGGGCCGGGCCCCGGGCCCCGCCGGATACACCGAGATCGCCGACCCCGAAACAATTATCAACTCACCGCCGCGTGGCGGGGCGGGGCGGGGCGGCGTGTTGGCGCGGAGGAAGGGAAAGGGGAGGAGAGGCGAGTGTGTCGCAGGGATTAAAAGGCGAATCGGCACGCGAGCGTGGAGCCCGAGCAGAGGCACGTCCCGGAGCACCGCCACGGAGCTCGGAAGAAAAAAATGAACCAACAAAAGACATCCAGTTTGAAAAACACGGGCGAATAAAGAGCTCTGAAGGGGGATGAGGTCTGGGACGGGGAGGGTGCATAGCATTACGGCCCCGGTGTGCTGCGCGGAGTCCTCACGGAGCCCCGCGCACCTCGGCGTGCACGGACCGCACCGCGGACGGGGAGGGAAACTTTTGCAAAGCCCCGCGCACGCGGCACCACGGGTTTACGAAGGGAGCTTATTGGGCTCCCAAACTTTGGAATTGCTGTCGCGGGGCCGTGGCCATCAAGGGCTGCTGTGAGGTGAGGGAGTCCTGGTGCCCGGCACACCGCACCGCATCCTGCAGGACGGCGTGCTCGGGGCCTCCGGCCTCCGGGGTATCTTGGGCACCGCGCGGCGGCAATGAGGCATGTCGGAGAGGAAACGCATCGCTAATGGAGGCCTCATCGCCGCCGCCGCCGCCGCCGCCACCCGAACCGGCCGGCTCCGAGCCATAGGCTCCACGATGAGCCACTTCCCGGGCGGGGCGGGGCGGGGCGGGCCTAAGGAGTCGGCGGGGAGGCAAAAAGTGCCCGGGGAAGGGGTTGGGGGGCGGAGGAGAGGAGGACAAGGTCAATCGGTGCACCGCACCGACACGCCTCACCGACTGGGGCCGCCGAGCCGGAGAGTGACCCGGCCCGCCTCCTGACGTGATCGTCACAGAGCAGCCCGGACAGGACGAACCGGGAGGCGCCGCGGGGCACCGCGAGCCGAGCCGAGCCGGCTGTGAGGTGAGCCGAGCCGAGCAGAGCCGAGCCGAGCCGGCTGTGAGGTGAGCCGCAAGCCGCCGCTGCCAGCGTCCCGCCCCGCCCCGTCCCGCACACTGTTTTTAATTTAATTAATTTGCCACCGCCACGAACGACCGGACCGGACGGGCACCGGTGTGGCAGTGATGGCATACCCCCAGGGAGGAGGTGCCCCCCGGTACACCATCCCTAGGGGCCATGTACCCCCCCACCAACCGACTCGGGGGTACACCAGCCCTGGGGCCGTGTACCCCCCGGGGGGTACACTATCCCTAGGGATGGTGTACCCCCGGGGGGTACACGGCCCCTAGGGATGGTGGGGGTACACGGCCCCTAGGGATAGTGTACCCCCCGGGGGGTACACGGCCCCTAGGGATGGTGTACCCCCGAGTCGGTTTGTGGGGGGATACATGGCCCCTAGGGATGGTGTACCGGGGGGTACAGTTTCAGGGGGGGGGGGGGGTAAGTGGTCCCTTTTACACCGGCACCGGCACCGCCCGCGGAGGCGCAGGGCTCGTCCATAGAGTACACGAGTTACGTCGTCATTTGTGGAAGGTCCCCTGCTGCTTCGTTGTTCCTAGAGATGCGAATCAGGAAATTTTCACTAAAATTTTCAGTCAAATTTTATATTTTTCGGAAAATTCACATCTTTAGCTGTTGACGTTTGGGGAACAGGGGGGGGGGGGGGGAGAGCTCAACGAGCGAGATGCACGTGAGCTCACCGCAATAAGCGACCCATCCGCACAGTGAGTACAATGGCAGGAAAGGCCTAGACCCCCCAAAACAATGAGGAGCCGGGAGGCGAGATGTCGACGCCGACGTTCCATAAGCACCCGCCCGGAAGTCGGAAAACAATGTCAGAGCGGAAGGAGCGGAGCGGCGGGGGAGGGGTGGGGGCTTGGTGGTGCCTTTCGCGGCTGCAAACTGTTGTGCCCCGCAGCCGGCCCCGCCCTGCTGATTAGATTCGGGTTCAGATTCAGATTCGCGGACCCGAGACCCCCCTCAGAGAACGCCCCGCGGGGAGCCCGCCGAAAACAACCTCCGCCCTTACCGCACATTCTCATATCTTCCGGCAGTGCTGCGGGGCTGGGGCTCGGCTGCAGAGCCGGCAATGTGGTTCGGTACGTACCCGGCAACCGGCACGCACGCACGCACACGCACACACACACACACACACAAGTTCAGTTCCAGTGGTCGGGCACGCCGTGAGCCGAGGTGCCAAGCAGGCAGCAGCAGGCCCCGGGTACACTCACCCTGCTTGACGGAGACGTAGCGGCCGTTGAGCGCGGCCACGAAGCTGGCCTGGGGCAGCGAGTCCTCCAGCGAGAAGAGCTCGTCCTTGGTGACCGTGTTGGAGCGCGACTTGAGGACCGCCTTGGAGCCTGCGGAATACGAGGCAGAGGGAAGGTAAGTAAGTGTCTCTCTCTCTCTCTCTCTCTCTCTCTCTCTCTCTCTCTCTCTCTCTCTCTCTCTCTCTCTCTCTCTCTCTCTCTCTCTCTCTCTCTCTCTCTCTCTCTCTCTCTCTCTCTCTCTCTCTCTCTCTCTCTCTCTCGCACTCTCTCTCTCGCACTCTGTGGCGCCTATACGTACCGATGGGGGACAGGTAGCCGCCGGCGCGGTCGCGCAGGGCCAGCATGCCGGCGTGGTACTCGGCGGAGAAGAGGCAGTTGGGCGTGCACGTGTCGGCCAGCTTGCCCTCGCGCGACAGGTACTTGTTGTTGCAGGTGTGCAGCGCGTACTTGCCGCCGTCGTCGGCGCGGAACTCGAGCGTGAAGAGCGTGTCCTCGCCCCAGGGGATGTTGGCGTCCACGTGGATCTCGTCCAGGTTCTCCGACAGGTGGGCGAACCGCTTGCGGCCCACGGACCGCAGGTTCACCTGGAGAACGCAAGAAAACTGCGATTACTAGGCGGGAAAGAGGGAGGAAATGGAGACTCATGAGCGAAGCGAGCGCGCGGACTAGCGCCTGCACAGCCGACAGGTAGGCAACCCGCGCGCGGGGCTGTGTAACGGGACGGCCTACCCTGCCCCTGCCGCTGACGAGGCCGGTGGGAACCGCAGCACGCGGCACGGGCCTTCGGCCGACGCAACCAAAATAAAAGTGAAAGTGTGACAAGGGCGATGCCGCCGCGACGACGCTCCAGTCGTCAGGACAGACAAGCCAGGCCAGGGCAGGCTCTCGGGTCGGCAGCAGGCCGCCGTCGTGGTCTGGTTTTAACGCCCCAACTCACTGTCACTACGAAGCCCGGCCGGTACCAACATAGCGCACACCACACCACATCACCTCACCGGCAAGGCTATCTGCCCCGACTTTCCCTGATCCACACCGCGGACCCCTGCTGCTGCTGATGCACACAGACCGCTATGATAAATTGCTGCCCGAGTCGGGAGTCAGCTAAGCCGGGCCGGCACAGCGGCAGCCAGCGGCAGCCGGCGGTGTGTCATCCTTCGATCACCGCCCTGCTTGCTCGCACAGCAGGAAGTTAATTAGCAGCGAGTCAAAAAAAAAAAAAAGAGCTAACGCCGCGGCGTCGGCTGCTGTAACGTGATGGAGCCCCGACGACTGAATAACAGCACCCGATTTCATCCCGAGAGCCGCTGCAGGAGCGAGACAAGAATAAAGACATTTTAGAATGAAATTTCAGAATCTGGTTTTGCTGCAGTTTACCGAACCTGACATAGCAGGTGCGGCGAGGCCTGTGGTCAGTCAAGGTCAGCACAGCACGGGGGGCGCTCGGGTGGACAGCGCCCGTGCGCCGTGCGCCGTGCTCGAGCTCCCCCCGCCCCGGGTCCGGTCCGGTCCGGTAACGGAGCTCCACCTCATCGTCATTGCATCCCATTCAGAGCGGTGCACTGCCCGGCTCCAGCTCCGGCTCCAGCTCCAGCCGCGGCCTGGTCGCGGACGGGCGCCGCGGGCCCCGGAAAATGAGGTGGAACCGAGCCCCGCCGCGCCGCGCCATATTTCATCAGGTTAAATGTTCTCCGACGGTATTTTTCATGTCGTGACGTTGATGGCACGCCCTGGGAGGCGGCGGGACGGGGCGTGGCGGGACGTGGCGGGCGTGGCGGGGCGTGGCGGGGCGTGGCGGGGCGGGGAGGTGACTCAGCGCACAGCGGCCCCGGGTGGCTCGGCGCGGCGGTTGTTGTTGTGCTGCGCCCTACCCCAAGGGGCCCAAAGCCCCCCCCCCTCCCTCTTTCTCCCTTTCCCTTTTCCCTCCGTAATTCCCTTGGGCAGGGAGGCAACGTGATGCGACTCGGCGCTCGCCGGCGCGACGCTTGGTATTTTCAGTCGAGACAGTGACACCCTGCCGTGCCCTGCCGTGCTGAATGTCAGGCACTTCCCCAAAGGGCGCAGCGCGCAGCACAGCCCGGGGGCACAGCGGCACAGCGGCACAGCGGTGGAGCTGCACGGGGCACGGCGCCACAGACACGAGCCTCTTTACACTACCCCGCCGACAACGACTTGGCCATCACAGCAAACAGATGGACAAATGAATTTTTAAACAAATGGTTGTCAGAGAGTGAAAATATAGTAGTGCATCCCATTTCTTCAGCCCAGCTCCTCAGGCTGAGATCCCAGCCCAGCGCGGAAAAGGGACAAATCTGGTGGCGCTGCCGGGCCGGCGCTGCCTACAAACTGCCAAACGGAAACAGGTTCCTCGGCACCGATCCGCTGACAGGATGCTGTGCTCTACCCAATGCCAAGGCGCGCCGGTCAAGTTCAGGCTCGGGCGGGGCTGGGCGGGGCGGGGCGGGGCGCCATGTCCACTAGAGCCGGGGGCCCGGGACACATCTGATGAAGCCATCGTCCTGGATGCCAAACCCCTCCCGACGCGGCACGGCAGCCTTCGCCAAGAGCCACACCAAGCTGTGCTGCTGCTAACACCACTACGACGACACCCGAGAGTCGGCGAGTCTTTGCCCCCCGGGGCCCGGCCGGCGGGGGGCCGCGGGGGGCTGCGGGGGGCCGCGGCTCCTCCGGCCGGCCGCGCGCCACGACACGCGTTCGCCAGAGCGTGCCAAACGCACACTGCAAAAAAAAAAAAAAAAAAGCACGGCAGCCGCGAGCCTGCCCGACGACGACGGGTCCCTTACCTGAGGGCGGGCGGCCAGGTGCACGAGCCAGAACTCGTTCTCGCCGGGGGCCTTGGCGGTGCAGGTCAGCTTGTCGGCGGAGGCGCCCAGGAAGTAGCCGCGCACCACGTTGCGCAGCGCCCAGCGGCCAGAGCCGTCGTCCGCCACGCTGATCTGGAAGCGCGAGCCCGCGTCCTTCTCGTCCGACTCGCACGTCACGTTGCCGAACGAGTCCACGGCCAGGTACTTGTCCAGGTGCGAGCGCAGGTAGATGACGGAGTCACCGCCCGACGCCGGCTCCAGCGTCCACACCTGCGGGCACCACAGAGCGCATGTAAAAAGGAGGTTGGGGGGGGGGGAGATTAGTGCACGGCAGGGCACCGACCTGCTTCTTCTTGAGGGAGGCGCCATTGGCGTTGATCTTGAAGCCGAAGGTCTCTGCGGTGAGGTAGCGGAACTTGGAGTTGATGAGGCCGATGGTCCAGCAGCCCTTCTGGTTGGCGCCCAGCTCGCCGTGCCCGTTCAGCTCGTTGTGGCCGTTGACGCCGTTGCTGTGGCCGTTCATCTTGGTCCTGTCCCAACAACACAAAACAGAGAGAGAGAGAAAATAAAAACTCTGTCAGCACAAGTCGTGTGTCCGAGCAGGACAAAAAAAATAGTTGAAAGTAAAAGAAAAAAATATGTCCGCGGTGCCCCACATGCGAGATTGAATGATCGCAAATTCCACCATCGTCGTCAATAATGATGATTAATTTAAATAAAAAAATGATCGGAAGAGCTATCGCGGGCCGGTGATTGGGATCCGGCCCTCGGAGGGGATCGGAATGACTGGATCGGATCGGCACTCGACCGGAAGTGGCCGCTGACCCAGGTCAGGTCGTGGAGGAGAGAGGAGGGGCGTGGTCGGAGAGAGAGATAACACCGAAAGCAGCTGCGCTAGCGATGACTGGCGTTGTCGTGGGGCCCGGAGGCTCTGGAGGCTCCGGTCCGGAGGCCGCTGGAGCCGCTGGAGCTGGAACTGCAGCCGGAGCACGACGGAGATAGCGCCGCCGGGACCACGACCCCGGACAACGCTGCCGAGCGCCTGCGATGTATAGGGTAGGCCAGCCCGCACGACACGCGTGCATGAACTGGGCGGGGTTGCCTACCCGGCAGGCGCCATCCAAAAGGTTTGCTCTTCTTTCCCCCAAAAAACTTTATTTCATTTTTCTTTTTTAATCCGCTTCCCGCGTATCATATTTTTATATAATTTTTTTGTGCACGCATAGTCTAGTTAGGGACCAGTCCTGTCAGGCGGGGGCCGGAGGCAAGGCAACGCCGGCAAGCCCAGCGCACGCCGTGGGAGCGCAGCTAGCGCCGGCAGCCGGGACTGGGACTCCTCCCTCCCTCCCCCAACTCCCCCGCGGGGACCACGTGACCAGTCCAGCGCGCGGGGAGCAGAAGGGAAGGGCGCCCCCGAGGGCCCCGAGGGGTTCCAGGAAGCGCTAGCCGGCGGCCATGCTAATCGGCGCCGGCCCGGCCCGGTCCTGGCTGCGCGGACGCCGGCCGGCGCCGGACGCCGCTCGCCTCCCCGCGCGCCCCCGTCCTGATGGAGTCATCGGGGGAACAATGGGTGGCCGCTGGCCGCCGCCACCGCCGCTGCCAACCTGATCGCTTCGCGTTATGCTACACATGCACCGTGCTGCACCAGGGCAGCCTCCTTCTGCACCTGTGTGTGTGTGTGTGTGTGTGTGTGTGTGCGCACAGGGCGGCGCTCACAAAGTATACACCGTAAAGTGCATTTGCACACGACAGTGGGTCCGGTTTCCCGCGGGACTTCACACTTGTTCACCGAGCCGGACAGCCGGACAGCCGGACCGCAGCCCGCCGCGCTACCGTTCGGTGTGGGAATCGTCCTCCAAGTCCCCACCTCGATGCGACGATGAAACGAGTTTTTAATTGTGCGGCGCGGTGCGGCGAGGCGGCCCCGGCCGGGCTTAAACACTTTATCCGGGCGCGGCAACCAGAGCGCGGTGCGGCGCGGTGCGGCGCGGTGCGGCGCGGACAGGCGGAGGGAGAAAACCGAGTTGGCAGCCGCCAAATTGGAAGAAATTAACGAGTTGCTCCTCGGCGGGGCGGGGCTGGGCGAGCATCCCGATATCAAAGTGTCGCATCACACACTCACCACTCGAGGCGACCGGTGGCTGGCGGCACGCGAAAAAAAAATTAATCCAGGAATCGTGCGTGTCGCG
This sequence comes from Odontothrips loti, assembly GCA_038380765.1. NCBI lineage: Eukaryota > Metazoa > Arthropoda > Insecta > Thysanoptera > Thripidae > Odontothrips > Odontothrips loti. The sequence goes on from CM076252.1 coordinate 8,290,035, forward strand.
ACCATTTCGCATCCTTGTTTTTTGTGTGTGTATTGCGAGGGAAAGATTGATGAAGACGATATTACCTTAGAAGAGCTCAATCTACGGGGAGCACAGAAAACGGGTCTTTATTTCTTGCGGAGACGGCTGGCAGCTGGCACCGCGCGGCATGGCACCGACGGGGACCCTGGGCCTGGACGGGATGGGATGGGACTTGGCACTGGGCTCGACGCCGCGCCGCAGACACCGCTTGCTGGTGCCGCAGGCCGCAGCACACGACTCCATCCACCTGCCTGTGCTCGCCCTCATCCAGATAGGCGCCCTCCGGCCCCGGCCCCGGCCCCGGCCCCGGCCCCGGCCCGGAGTCACGGAGCCGGACTGATTAGTCCGCAGACGCACGAAGCTCATCCGCGCCCAGCCCAGCGCAGCCCAGCACGGCCGCCGTCGTGACACGCCCATCTCCGCTCCGCCGCCCCACGGCCCGCACTGCGAGCGAGTTTTCCGCGCCTCTGACTTATTCTGGGCTCCGGGTCTACGGGCTCCATCGGCACCCCCGCGGCGGATGCCAAACGTAAACAAACACTCCGGCCGGCACGGCAGCAGACAAAGGCCCCGCCGCCGGCCGCCGCCAGGGGGTGGGGCACGGCCCAGCTCGCCGTAGAGGTGGGCAGCCTCAATGAATATTGATCACAGCGGCTGCCGGCCGGCGGGGGGTGGCGGGGCGGCGCTACGCTGCGGGGGGGGGGGGGGGGGGGGGGGCGGTGCCGGGGGCGGTGCCGGGGGCGTGCCGGGGCTGCCGGGGGCTGCAGGGGGTGCGCGGCCAGGCCGTTCACTTTCGCCGTCGGCTGGCTGCATACAGGGGTGAGAGTGCAGCAGCGGCGCAGCGGAAGGGCGAGGGCGCGTCTGCACTCCTCTCCCGCCCCGTCCGGGGCGCTCGAGCACGGGGTATCGACTGCACACTGCGCGGCGTTACGGTGCAGCCTGGCCCCCCGAGGGGTCGGCGGGGCGCCGTGCCGCAGCCGACGATGACGCCGTCCTGGCCGGTCCCCGCCTCAGTTTCTCCAGCAGAAGCCGACCAGCAACAGCAACAGTGTTTGCTGTCCGCGCTGTTGTGAAACGGAACGGGCGCCGTGGCGGTAATAACCGACTGGGGCTGGGCGGGGCTCCCGGGTGTCGGGCCTACGGTTACGTGCAGTTGGTGGATAGGCCCGTGGCGGCCGCGGATCCAAGAGGACCCCATTGTGCCCGTCGTGGTCGTCGTGGCCGTGCTCCAGGCCGGCACAGCCGCGGTTGCAGGGTTGCGTCACCCCGATGATATCACGGCCAGGCCTGGGCTGTGCCGGGCCGCCGCTACCGCTACCGCCGCTACTTTTGTGCCGCCAACCGCGTGAACCCACTTACAGCAGCGTAGCCGGATAGCAGGAGAAAGCCCCCGCGGCGCAGCCCCGCGGCGCCGGCGCCGGCCCCTCCGAGCCCTACGCGGGCCAAACACGTAAAACGGCTGCATCCCGTGGGGCAGGCGGGGCGGCGGGGGCCCCGGAGAGGCCGGTGACGCGGCGGGGGCAGCGGGGGCAGCGGGGGCAGCGGGGGCAGCGGGGGCAGCGGGGGCAGCGGGGGCAGCGGGGGCCCGCCCTACGCGGCCGCACCGAGGCCCCCAACGACCGCAACGACCCGGTAGGTGCGGTGCGGTGCGGCGCGGCGCGATACCCTTTGCTGCGCGCACATCTCACTCGCGGCCCGTGCCCGTGTCGTTACGGCAACAGCATGGCGGTATAATACAACACACTACACGGCGGTTTGTGGCGTCGCGGCCGACCTGCGCCAACATCGTCATCGTAATGCCCCCCTGGCCTCCCCCCCCCCCCCCCCCCTTGGCCACCCCCCGGCACCGGTGCGGACGGCGGTGGGCGCTGCGGTCGCATTCGGCACGGATGTCGGGCCAGGCCCCAGAAACACCATTGAAATTCGGAAACCGAAAACTTCCCCCATATGCCCGATTTTATTTGATTTTCCCCCATGCTTTTCGCCCTGAAATTTATTTTTATTTTTGGTTAGGAAAAAATTGCAGTCAGGAAAAATCGTGATTTGGAGTATTAGCGCGGCCTGGCCTGGCCTCGCACGCCCCGCCTGGCCCGCAGCGCCGTCACAGCGGGAATCCTGGCGAAACGAGGACGGCGAAGCGTGGTCCCGAGCCTCCGGAACGGCACCGCTCATTGAATTATCAACCCGACGGGGTAGCAGAGCACGAGCAGCAGCAGCAGCAGCAGCAGCAGCAGCAGCAGCAGCAGCAGCAGCAGCAGCAGCAGCAGCAGCAGCAGCAGCAGCAGCAGCAGCAGCAGCAGCAGCAGCAGCAGCAGCAGCAGCAGCAGCAGCAGCAGCAGCAGCAGCAGCAGCAGCAGCAGCAGCAGCAGCAGCAGCGGCGGTGGTGCAGACAGTACCGCCAGGGCGAATGAGCGAATCAAGCCCGCTCCCCCCCAGCAGCGCGGCGGGGAGTGCGGCAGTTCCAGCTCCAGCCTGCTATGCTCCAGCACGGCTCCAGCGCTTGCTCCAGCCCTCGTGCAGACAAATTAACAAGCCGTGCGACCATTTACCACCCGACTTGGCCAACTCCGCCAGCGGCTGCACCTCACGGCGCGCGCGGCCAGAGTTGCGTGGGTCAGCGCCGGGCCGGGCCGGGCCTCCTCCGGCCAGGAAACGCTACGCCCCTTCCTATCTGCCGCAGTGCGCGACGATGCGGCTCTGGTCGGGGAAAGACGACGCCCCGCCGGGCCGGGGAGTGTTCGGGGGCGGGCCGGGGGCGGGCCGGGGGCGGCGGGCAGGCTCCAACCCCAGCCGTGAGGGGTGCCGACAGGGGTGACTGCACAGGGACTCACAAACCCAATATCGTGTCAGCTTCGCTCCTCGCCCAACACGACCAGAACGGGTCCGGCGGTGTCACCCCTACCCCGCAGCCTGACGCAGCGACGCCAAGCGACTCCTTGTCCGTCCCACCCGCCCCCGCCCCTGCCCCGCCCCCGCCCCCGCCCCCGCCGCGAGGTTCATCACACGTCCGCACACACTGACCCGACACTGCCCCGGCCAGGCCCCGCCCGACCCGAAGCGGCAAATAGCATTTTTTCAGCCTCGTCGAGCGCGTCATTGTTCTTACGTGTTGTCGCCCTCGGCGTGCACCTGACACCCCGGGGGGTCGAGCGCCCGCACGGCACGCGCCAGTCGCATGCCGGCCGCGTGCCAGACCACCGCACCGCGCGCACAGTGTAACACGGCCCTTCCGGATTATTTACCGCTTTGACAAAGAAAGTGGCGCGCACGGCAGCAGACGACTGGCAACCCGTTACAAACAAACACAATTACTTCAATTACAGGACGATGAAAAGTTGCACCGCGCGGACAGAAGCGGCGGTAGCGGCGGTAGCGGCGGCCAAACTGCCGCTTCTGACGACTCGTTTATATACGTGCTCAGAGAAACAATAATACGGATTATAGCAGGCGATCACCGGACACTATAAAAATAAAAGGAAAGAAAAATAGCATCAGGGCCGCCGTGAGTCGACCACGCCATAAGTACGGATGGCCGTACTAATACCGGAACTTCCGCGCGAAAGTGGTCGTGCGAGCAGGGCAGGGCAGGGCAGGGCAGGGCAGGGACAGCCAGCCAGTTAGGCACAGACAAAGCGTCACGAGGCCGCGGCCTCCCAGTTAGATTAAATTGAATTACGGGCCGTGTGTGGGGGCGTGAACGGCAACAGCAACAGTAGCAGAGTGGCAGCAACAAGACAAGCCATCAGCGAGCAGACGAGTATGGTCTAGCGGCGGAGCTGCGGGTTATATGGTTGTGGAAGGTCAGGAGGGGGCCGCGCGGCCTGCTGTACGCTCCGTGTGTGTGTGTGTGTGTGTGTGTGTGTGTGTGTGCGTGCGGACGCCACAGGCCGATCGCATGGACTCCAGCGGCGCAGCGCACGCTTGAGGAGAGTTTAATAATAGGCGGCTTCTAATGAGGCATAAGGCACAAGGCGCATGTGGTGGCGTGGTGGGGACAGTGGGTGGGGAGGGACCCAGCCCGGCCCGGTGCACGACGCCGATCGGTTGGTCGTCGACGTCTTCCTTTTACGATCGCCCGGTAGCCGCAGCGGCTCGGCTGGGCTCGCTACCGTCACCGCGGAGACCTCGGGTGCCAACGACACGGCCACACCCCGACAGGTGTCACGTGGCAGCGCGCGGGCCGTGACGAGTCACGCCACAGAGCTGAGCAGGGTGTCACGACGTCGTCACAGACCGGTGACTCGTGACGAGCCCCAGCTCAGCTCAGCTCAGCCCACCAGCCCCCGGGGTCCCAGGGCGGCGGGGGAGTCGGGGGAGGTCGCCGCTGCTCCTGCTCAGCTCGGAGCGCGTCCAGCTCCAGCCGGCAGGAGCGTCGTCGCCATGACAACCGGCGGGGCTCAATCGATACGCCCCGCCTCGCCCAGCCCAGCAGCCGCGCCCGGTCCCGGCAGCATCCCGCCCGCCCCGGAACACACCCACGCCGCGCAAGCGCCTCAAATTTTAGACATGCGTAGACATTTTGAAGAGTGTTGAAAAAATTTGAAAGAGTCCAAGAGTAAAAGTTCTGGTGTTTTTAAAAAAATTAAAAACAGAAAATTCAAGTAGAATTCAGAAATTTTTTTCTAGAAAAGTCAGAAAAATTCTAGAACCGTCGAAAACAATTCTAGCACCGTCAGAAAACAATTTATAGAAAGTTCAGAGTTTGCATCGACGCATTCCAATGCAAGTACGAAATTGCACACCACCGACTGCATTCAGTGTGTGTGTGTGTGCCCCATCGATCACAGCACAGCGCCAATTACCCCGGTCTGCGCCCTAACGAGCCCAGCCGAGCCGGTCCCTTCGCCTTCAATGTCTGGCCTGGCGTGCAGCGCAGCGCAGTGCAGCGATCACGGGAGGAAGGCCGCGCCGAACACCCTACTGCACAGCCCTGCACTGCACCGTGCGCGCACAGCCTAGCGCCGCCTAGCGCAGTCCGGCCGTGGGAGAGGTTCCAGCAGCGGCTCCACACGGAAGGACTGGACTGGACTGGACTGGACGGGACGGGACGGGACGGGACGGGATGTTTGCTTTGGACAGCGCCAAGCTCACCTATCAATTAGGCGCCAGCCAGAGAGCTTTCGTCCCGCGGCGAGGAACAGGACAGCAAGAGGGAGAGGGATGCAGATGCGCTCGCTGCTCCCTATATCCCGGCACCGACGTTCCCTCTCCCAGTCGCCCGGACTGCAGCACAGGCGTTCCCCAGGGAACAAAAAAGGAGAGGACCACGGCCCGGGTTCGAATACTGGACAAGAGAGTCATATTTCAGCGCAGAAAATTCAACTTTGACGAACATCTGATCAGTCCCGCTCTCTCTCTCTCTCTCTCTCTCTCTCTCTCTCTCTCTCTCTCTCTCTCTCTCTCTCTCTCTCTCTCTCTCCACCGGCCGCACATCTGTCAGGTGTTGGCCGAGCCAGGAGCCCGCGGCCATCCGTCCGGCGTACAGGTGCCATTCCAATCCATCCCGGCCGTAATGACCATGTTAGTAGGCCGACGGGACTGGGGGGGGGGGGGGGGGAGCAGAGTGCAGACGACGGTCCCCTTTATCAGGGCAGCAGACGTGTATACGTGTACGGGCCCAATTGGCACGGCTCTACCAGCGATTGATATCGTAAATCGTGCCACAAATCTGCGCGGGCACACACACACACACAGCAGCTGGAGTCCCAGCGGGGCCCCCAGCAGAGATAGGCTCCGCGGGCAGGCAGGGATAGCAGTCGCAGCTCCAGGCCAGAGGCGGCAGAGGACAGCGGCCAGAGGGAACCGTTCGTTTTTTGCTGGAGTTCGGCCAGAATGCTAACGAGATACGACCGCTCGCGGGCCCGGGGCAGGCAGCCATCAGTCCGGTGCCCGGTGCCGCTGCTGCTGCTGCTGCCGCTGCTGCTGCTGCTGCTGCTGCTGCTGCTGCTGCTGCTGCTGCTGCTGCTGCTGCTGCAGTAGCAGCATGTCCTAAGACCCCCCGAGACCCTGCGGACCGATGACCGGCGAACACGCCCGGCCTGACCGACGCGCCTGCCAAGCCCCGGGTAGGCAGTGCCGCTCGACACCGGTGTGTTGCGGACCCGAGCAGGCGCCAGGGCGACACGCGGCAGCACGACGGCCGGCACTCAGTGGCGCGTGCACACACACACACACACACACACACACACACACACACACACACACACACACACAGCTAGGGCATCCTCCGGACCCGCTACCCGGACGCCACGCCACGCCGCGAAGAAAAAATCATGCAAAGAATTGACCGATCATGTTTCGAGGAAGGGAAAAGAAAGAGAGAGATAGGTTTTGCGAATAAGAAGCGGAGTGTCCAGCAGTGCAGCAAGTAGGGGAGTGAGAGAGGGGTGGAGAGAGAGAGAGAGAGGAGAGAGAGAGAGAGAGAGAGAGAGAGAGAGAGAGAGAGAGAGAGAGAGAGAGAGAGAGAGAGAGAGAGAGAGAGAGAGAGAGAGAGAGAGAGAGAGAGAGAGAGAGAGAGAGAGAGAGAGAGAGAGAGAGCAACGCGGAGGACGCGCACTTTCCACACAACAGCAGAGATCGCATGCAGGCACGCTGCACTGGTATGCCCTTGCTCGAAGTCGATCAATGGAACGGTACGAGGGGGGAGGGGGAGAGAGAGAGAGAGAGAGAGAGAGAGAGAGAGAGAGAGAGAGAGAGAGAGAGAGAGAGAGAGAGAGAGAGAGAGAGAGAGAGAGAGAGAGAGAGAGAGAGAGAGAGAGAGAGAGAGAGAGGGGGGCGGTGAAGGGACACTGTCAGTTCAGCTCAAATTGGCGTTTTCTTCGGCTCCGGCCGGTCATGCCTCTGACCTGCTGCACACGAGGGGCGTGGCAGGGCGTTGTCCGGGGGGGGGGGGGGAGGAGAACGTGCCTGTCGCGGCGCCCAGCGTGTGATATCGGAGTCATTCCCGGCATTCCTGCCCCCCCCCCCCCCCCCCCCTCCGGCCCCTCCGGCCGGCTCCGGACGCGACCGGACGATTCACCCGCCTGTCCCGTCGCCGCTCAACAAGCAGCACAGGCGCAATAAAATAAAAGTTCCGCTGCTGCAAAGCCCGGGGCAGGGCATCCAACACACACACACACACACACACACACACACACACACACACACACACACACACACGGCTCGGTCACAAAGCCAAGACGCAAGGCTGCCAATTGCCGCCGTAAAAACTTAAACCGCGCGGCGTGTCATCCATCCATCTGTATCGCGGGTCCGAAATGAAGCACGGCGACAGAGACAGACGTAACGGGATTAACGCCGGCCCTGACGTCAGACGAGGACAGGAGACGTGCGTTACAAGTGCAGCACTACGGTGACTGCACTTTCCTGCAATCCATCCATTATCGACGCCGGGAGGATATAAACTGAGTCCGACGCCGCTATGGGGTTATTCTCTCTCTCACTGGAAAGTCGGAGCGACAAAAGGCCCACCTACTCCATGCTGATAACGCCGATGACCACACCGGGCGCCAGGTACCCGCATGCACCGGCCCTGGCCTTGGTGACAGCGCAGCACAAATCAGACAACGAACGCACTCGACGTCGCGATCGATACCTGTCCTTATCTGCGGAGATATCGCGGCCCAATCACGCGTCGCGTCATGACGAGGAAAGTTAATGTCGAGTGAAAATCCCCTTCCCTCCCCCTTATTGCTCGCCGCTCCGCTAGAGCCGACTGGACATTGGCCGGCCGGGAGTCTCGCGTCGTTTCAAGGGAAATGGCCACGCGGCGCGGCGCCACGGCGGTCCGGTATAGCGGACGCGGCTGATCCGGGCCGATCCGGGCCGATCCGATGTGTGTGGCCGACAGATTGGAGGAGGCCGGGCTGCGGGCTGGGCCTACCTGCAGCCTGGCGGCCATATCCTGACATCGCCAGGCGCACCGCGGGTGCACCGAGAGAGGAGACGGGGCGGGGCGGGGCGGAGAGAAAGCACGGCACAGCATCAAGGACGCCTGTCCGGGACCTCAAACCGTGCCCTTATATCATACGACTCGGAGATAATGTGGCTTGTGCCGCACCGATTCGGGGCGCGATCAGTAACTTGTGGACGGGGAGTCGAGGCACCCGCGGTCCCGGACACACACACACACACACACACACACGCGCGCGCGCACACACACACACACACACACGACCTTCCAAAGGGCAGCGCGGCAGGACCAGCAGGACTCTCCAGACCTGCGCGGACACGGGTGATTTCTCCCGTCATTTCGTCACGACTTTCATATTAAAAAAAAAAGGAGATGGGAAAAAAAAGAAGAGTACACACCTTCTCTACTCTATCCCATCGCCGTCGTGAGCGTCTCTGCGTCTAATGACTCCATTGCGCCTCATACCTCTCCTGCGGCGACGGCAGGGGAATATCCCCCGCAACACACACACACACGCACATACACACACACACAGCACAAGGGCATAAGTGCAGAGCGATAGGCGAATGTAGTGGGGGCCCGGGAAGCAGATTGGCACATCGCAGTTTTAATCTAGCCGACTGACAAGAAAACACCCGTCGCCAAATAATCATGTAACTCGTCACGTGCACCGACTTGGCTACTCGGGGGTGGGGGTGGGGGGCGCTTCGCCAGTGATGCCACCGCCATTACAGGAAAAACCGAGTGTACACCGTTTCGAGTTTTTTTTTTTTTTTTTTTCACAGCTTTCTAGACAACAACTTTTAGAGGAGTCCATCATGCGCTCAGGACCAGACTCACCCTGCCGCCGACGGCGACCTGGTGACGACAAGCTCGTGGTCGTCGACGGTCCTCCAGCTCCGGAGCCGCATGCGCACCGAGTCCATGTCGCCGCGGTCGCGCGGTCTGGGTCGTCGGGCTGCCGGGCGGGCCGGAGGGTCGGTGGTTCGAATACTACTGCGGGGTCCCGGCCCCCGGCCCCGGCCCCCGGCCCCGGCCCCCAGCCCCCGGCCCCGGCCCCCGGCCCCGGCCCCGGCCCCGGCCCCCGGCCCCGGCCTCCGGCCCCGGCCCCCGGCCCCGGCCCCCGGCCCCGGCCCCCGGCCTCCGCGCACAGCCCACCCCCGGCACACGGCGCCTGGCGCCCACCCGCCCGGGCCACGCGGGGCCGCAGGCCACAGGCCGCACCCGGGGACCAATACATGCGATACGCTATCGGGCCGCGGGAATTAACAGGTGCCGGTCCCTCCAAACAGCGCCGAACAGGTGGGATTACGGGCGTTGTATCACCTCGGGAGAGGAGAAGTGGCTCCCAGCACACCCGACACACGCAAATACACCACCACCCACCAAACTGTTCGCTAAATATGCGAATACGGATTTAATGGCTGATCCAGCGAATAATTCGCTGAGTGAGCGAAAAAATCTTGAGACGCCGTTTTCAACGGTCAGAATTTGATGGACCAGCGGGAAATTCGCTGGCGAACCTTTTCTTTCCGTGTTGCTGAAGGTAATGTCTACCATCACCTCAAAATGAGAGCGAAACACACGAGAGTCAGCTCGCAATTCACAGGGTCTCTCTCTCTCTCTCTCTCTCTCTCTCTCTCTCTCTCTCTCTCTCTCTCTCTCTCTCTCTCTCTCTCTCTCTCTCTCTCTCTCTCTCTCCCTCTCTCTCTCTCTCTCTCTCTCTCTCTCTCTCTCTCTCTCTCTCTCTCTCTCTCTCCCTCTCTCTCTCTTTGGACAGCTTGAAGCAGTGACTAGGCGGATCGGATCGGCTGGACAACACGACCTCAGCCGTGACCACGACCTTGCTGTGGCAGGGCACTAAGCGCAGGCAGCCTTTACACCAACAGGGACAAACGCGGTGACGCCGGGCCAAATGCCTGCTGCTTAGGTATTTCTGCCACAAATGAAAACGGCGTCTCGTTTGACGGGGAGTATCTCCTTGCTTCTCGGAATCGAACGCCGTGCGAAACGTGTTGGCACTTTTACTGCGGCCCTGGCCCTCTCGGCGGGAGGGCAGCAGAGCAGAGCACCCTAACGACACGAGGGGGAGGCAGAGAAAGGGGTTATGGCCCACGTGTGTGCACGGCACGCAGAGGGGAGGTACTTGACTTGCTTACCCAGCGAACACAGCCCGGCACCACAACCGCGCTGCACACAGGGAAGCCCCTCCAGCCGCCCCCTTCGTACGGCTTGCGAGCACCCCGCCCCGGCCGGCCCCGGCAGCCCTTGCTGCCCTCCCAGCCCGCACCCCGTCAGCCAGTTGATTAGCGTCCTGGAGGAGACACCAGTAAGTGGCAAAGCACCACGTCAAAGGGCCGCCTCCGGCCTCCGGCCCTCGGCCTCCTACTCCCGGGGCGGCCTACCTCTCCAGGCGGAGCTCCACTCCACATCCGGCGGCTCCTCCTCGGCCACAATGTATCGATGCTCCGATATGCAACAGGGAGCCGGCCGGCTGTGAAAGGGCGGCACGCCGCGCGATAGCAAGAGAAACGTTCCGAGGAATGAATAAAGATATTTTTCTCCGGCGCCGCCGCCCGCGCACGACTGTCTGTCTGACTGTCTGTCTATCTGTCCGCTCGCGTGCGTCCCGTTTTCGCACGCATCCAGCGCACAGCCGTTTGGTGAAAACGATTTCGCAGAAAAGAAGAGAGCGATAACACAACAACAATCATGGCGGGTCGCGGCGCCTCGTCTATCCGAATACATTGGAGGCAGACGTGCGGGAAGGGCGGGAGGGTGAGGGAAGAGAGCAGAGGGCTCTAGCTCTTGTGTATGTGTGTGTGTGACAGAGAGAGAGAGAGAGAGAGAGAGAGAGAGAGAGAGAGTCTATAAATAGCGCGGATGGGGAGGCAGAGGGTTGACGAGAGTTTGCGGCCCGGCCCGGGCACTCTCGTTTGATGTCGCGCACAATCGATGCTTTAGCGTCTGCGGCGGCGCCGGAGGGGGGGGGGGGGGGGGGGGTGAGGCAAACAGGAGAGTTGACACTTTTAGAGTGTGTGTCGGCAGGGAAACTCGCGGTCCGCCCGCGCTGGAGTTCTGTTCTCCCAGATGGGTCCGAGACACGCGCGGCACGGCACGGCATGGGTGTGCGCGTGTGTGCGTGCGTGTGCGTCACAGGCGCCCCGGCGTTACGTGTTTCGTGGACGACGCCGTGGGATGACGAGGCACGATGACTCACGTACCGAGGGCGAGGGTCGTCATCGGGGGACAATATTAATCTGCTCCAGCAATGCCAGGTCCACGCCGAGCCGAGCGGGGGCCGTCATCAGAGCACCGTACGCAAGCATATACAGGGCCGCGCCGTTACAACTCCCAGAGCAAACACGCCGCGGGGTCAGCTCGGGGAGGTCCCCGCGACTCGCGTGCCAGTGAGTCCGCAGCGCGTCCCCTCCCCTGACGGACAATAAAGTAGTGCAGTACCCCCGCGGGCCCGGAGCCAGTTTTAAATGTGCTCATGGGAAAGGAAAACAAACACACATCAGGATGTGAGTGAGAAAGAGGGGGAGAGAGAGGAGGAGACAGACAGAGAGAGATGAACGCGTTGGCCTTCCAGCAGCAGCCCGCTGCCGGTGTATGCTCTGTATAGATATCGTTTAGCACCAAACTTTCCCCCCCTATAATGTTGTTTATTTCGATTTTGTCTCTTTGTCTCTCTCTCTCTCTCTCTCTCTCTCTCTCTCTCTCTCTCTCTCTCTCTCTCTCTCTCTCTCTCTCTCTCTCTCTCTCTCTCTCTCTCTCTCTCTCTCTCTCTCTCTCTCTCTCTCTCTCTCTCTCTCTCTCTCTCTCTCTCTCTCTCTCTCTCTCTCTCTCTCTCTCTCTCTCTCTCTCTCTCTCTCTCTCTCTTTTGCAAGCGCGTATTGGGGCCCCCACTGGTTACAGCGGCGCCACGCTCATTGGTCAATTGGCGCGCTGCAGTTTGCTGGCGGCGCAGCGCGGACACAGTGCATCGGCGCAGTGCATTCCGAGCGCTCGGGACATGCACATGAGCTCACATGCAGTCCGCATTCGCATGCATAATTGTAGAGCCCGGATTAAAAAAGTGGCGCCCAGAGAGAGGGAGAGAGAGAGAGAGAGAGAGAGAGAGAGAGAGAGAGAGAGAGAGAGAGAGAGAGAGAGAGAGAGAGAGAGAGAGAGAGAGAGAGAGAGAGAGAGAGAGAGAGAGAGAGAGAGACGCGCGTGCGCCGTGTGCAAAGTAGAGCACGCAAGATGGGCGCCGTGACAGAGAGAGAGAGAGAGAGAGAGAGAGAGAGAGAGAGAGAGAGAGAGAGAGAGAGAGAGAGAGAGAGAGAGAGAGAGAGAGAGAGAGAGAGAGAGAGAGAGAGAGAGAGAGAGAGAGAGAGAGAGAGAGAGAGAGAGAGAGAGAGAGAGAGAGAGAGAGAGAGAGAGAGAGAGAGGAGGAGCGTGTAGGAGGGCGGACCACCAGGACGGCATGAACATGACGTTTGTCTCAGACTCGCAGGGCTCGCAAACCGGCCAAATCAAGTACATATACTAAAGGGCTTATCAGCTTTAGGACCTTGGCAGTCTAGTGCCGGAGGTGGCAGCGGTAGCCACGGGTGTCGCAAGATCTTATCTGCTCCACCCGACAACTTATCGAAAAGCAGTCAGTAACTAAAGTAAGTAACGGCCCCACGACAACTGCGGCCTACCCTGTCAAAACGATATCAGTTTTACTCTAAAACACGTTCGAGACGGATTTGGGTTGGAACGGAGTGGCAGACGTTAGGTCGCGTGTCGTTTCTTCACAAAACCCCTCATAACTGTATCGGAACATATAACGAGCCCGCAGGCGTAGTCTAATTAAGGAGCAGATTCACAAAAGCGTAGCCCGAAAACATAAAATAGTTGTGAGCGTGTGGGTGTGCGTGCGTGTGCGCTATGCACACGCACCAACATATGAGGGGGAAGAAAGCGTAAACCAACACACACACACACACACACACACCGGTAGAGCCTCCCCCGGTAATCCTTCAATTAAGGAGCCTGATGCTATCAGTGCCATTGGAACGCCCGAAAAACAACACCAGTACTTATTGTGTATCCACCTAACTGCCAACATTCCGGCCGGCGGGCGCACCTTTGCAAATGGCGGAATAAGCTCTGCTGCAGGACGTTTTTTCGCGAGTTCTCAGCAGCAGCAGTCTTTCCTTAACTTTTTTCTTTCAGGGGGAGAGGAGGGGGGGGGGGTCACAGTGCGTACTGCCACCGCGCACATGTGCAGACGACCCCATGCAGACAGTTTGTCAGGGGGCAGGGCGGCACGCCATTGGCTCCCAGGGGGCCGCTGTGCACACTGAGCACACAGCTGGCTCCAGCCATAACCTTATCTCGAGTGCACAGTGTTCGACGGGCGTCCCAAATGGTCCAGAAGCTGGGCCCTCCGCGTGTGCTCTGGTTGGGTGCGGGAGGGGAGGGGAGGGGAGGGGGGGAGGGGAGGGGAGGGGAGGGGAGGGGAGGAAAGGAGAGGAGAGGAGCCTGAGTAGAGCCCCATATCCTTGAGCTTGGCCGTGCAGACATGCAGACCTGCTCGAGCGGGCCGGCGTCTTAATTAATTCAGCATAATGTCGTGGATGCAGACGGTGTCACGGACCGACCATAACGAAACCACACCCTCAGAAACTACCCCCCCCCCCCCCAGTACCCGCCTGCGCGTCACACACCACACGGCGAGTATGTTCTCCCCAAAAGCCGACCAGCTGCTCGCAGCACTAAGCCACTTGAGGCACCCCTCCCCTCCCCACCCCAGAGGGGAGTGCAGCACGAGGGTGTGGTGCACACAGGACGCGCGGCCTGCCGGCCCTGCCCTACCTCACCCCCCGGCCCTGCCCCGGCCCTGCCCGTCAGAGGGGCGTGGCGGCGCAGACGGAGGAGTTCCCCCCCGAAATAATATAACGAACCGAAACGAGCGGACGAAGCCCTTTCTTCTTGTGACTCCTGCCCCCGCCCTCCCCCGCCCTCCCCCGCCCACCTCATCCGCCCCTCAAACGATCCGCGACGACGGGGAAGGAGACGAGAGCGCCTGCGAAAACTGTCCATAGCGTGGTCGCGGAGAACCATTTTTTTCTTTCGAGGCATGCGGTGGTACCGCACCGGGCAGGGACAGGCATGTAGTACCCGAGGCATGCCCGTTGGTCTCGATTCATCGAACAGGAAGTACAAGTCTCTCACACACGCCAGCGAAACAGAGGGGGGGAGAGGGAGGGGGAATAAGTTGGGAGAAAGAGAAAGACAAAGTGGGGGGGGGGGGCAGCGTCCGGTCATTAGCGGCCAGCTGATCACGGCCGCGAGGACGGTGCGACGAAGACAGCGCCAATGCGCGGGCCCAGACCCCGGGCCACGGCCACGGGACCGCCGGCTACCGCCGCCACCGCCGCCACCGCCCTCGTCGGCGACGATTATCTGATTAGCAAATCGGCGGGGCATCTTCAAGCCGTCGTGTGTCGTGCCTGCCACTGCCCCCCGGGGCCACGGCGGTTACACGCGGCCAATCCCTTCAGGAGTGCAGCGGCAGCGCGCACGTGACGCCCGCCGGGAATCGAACCCGGGACCGCTATTATATTTCTCATCATCGTGCGGGCTGGCCGGGACTTCCTGGCGTCTCACGTCACCGCGTATACCGCGGCCGGCTCTGACAGACGGTGTGGCGGTGCCAGGCGGTGCGCTGGGGCTGCTGACGGCTGATCTCCCCGCCCCGCCCGGCCTACATTAACCGTTGGTAACGGAGCGGCGCTCTTAGGCCCCTCGCAGCGCCGAGATGAGCCCCGGCCACGATCATGGTCATGATATTGCTGCCAAAGGGGGGAATCAAATCGGCCGTTGAAGCGCCGCCGCTGCCGCCGCTGCCGCCGCCGCCCCGCCTCCGTAACCCGACTGGGCCACAGAGGAGGCAGCAGCTGCGGGCAGCTGCCGCAGCTGTGGCCATAGCATCTGTGCTGCGCTGCGGTGTGTCTTGTCCCTCTGACCGCAGCTGTCACGCTGCACTCTTTCGTCGTGGCATATCATTATCGGTGCAGTGCAGCGGCTCCTGCGGCAACATCACCGCCTTGCTGGCCGGCGCCGACACGCCCCCGATGGTCCCTCGGCGGCCCGCGTCCTCATGGCTTTGGATTCCTGTCCGCTCGTCTTCCTTTTCTGAAGAGCCCCGTGTATATTATCTTTTGTCCGTGAGATTACCGATGTGGGGTGGGCGGCTGGCCGGGCCGGGCCGGCTGGGGCCACCCTGCCTGCCACTCCTGCGGCTCCTGCGGCCTGCGTGCTGTCTCCTCGACGTGGTGCTGTAGTGCTCGGCAGCGGCTGACAACCAAGTCCTTGGTGGCCGATCCTGTGGTGGCTGTCTTTTCCTTTCTGCCCCTAGCGGAGCTACCCCGCCGCGGCCACCACCAAAAATATCGTGGCCGTGGGGGAGGGAGCCGAGCACGGCGCGGAGGACGGGTCCAACCTCCACTCTCCCCCTGCCGGCGCAGCCCCGGCCCGACCCGGCACCCCGGCGGACGGAGGGGAGGCTGCGGAGGGCGCGTCCGCTTCCTGAAATCCAGCAGACGACAAACGTCGTCTGCAGCGACGGGGACGACGACGCGGTTCGTCACGAGACTCACCTGTTCTGTGCGACAACGAAAGTGAATCCGAGAGTGTCGGCGTGTCTGGTGCCGGTGCGGTGCCGCGTACGTCCACTGCCGCCCACAGGTTACTCCGCACTGCACACTCACACACTCCCGGTCAGCACCGTCACTTCACTCGCGGGGTACGGCTGGTACGGCCCAACACCCGTGATACGGCTCGGCTCGGCTCCGCTCGGATACGGACAAGCGGCCCTGCCGATAAAACACGGACCACACGGCCGAAACGCGCCGGGTTCGGATCTTGCTGTTGGCGCCGCGCCGCGCCTGGAACACACCCTGCTGCCGACCGAACGCCGCAGAGAAGCTCAAGCCTCTCGCTGCACAGCACAGACCGTTCCGTTCCGCTCCGCTCCGTTCCGAAAGGCTCTGCCTCTGCCTGCCTCAGCGCTCGCTGCGTGCACACTGACTGACTGTGGGGAACGCGCCGCGGACGCGAACTCCAAAGGCCCGGCCCGGCCCGGCCGGCAGGGAAGGGAACAGGGGAGAGGGGGGGGGGGGAGGGAAGGCAAGGGAAGGGAAGCTCGACGCCCAGCCCGAGCTGGCATTCCCCCCGCCCCGCCCCGCCCTGCCCCTGCCCGGGACCCACAGGCCCACAGCGAGCCGGCAGCCGGCGGCGGCCCGGCTGGAGGGAGCAGTGCCCGGACCCAGCGGGCCTCCCCCCTACCCCCTCTCTCTCTTGTCCAGCGGGGAGGGAGTGTGTACGGTTGCCACCCGTCTCTCTCTCTCCAGCCGCGTCGCGTGCCGTGCGCGGGTTGGGAGGGGATAGAAGGGTGCCGGACTGTGTGTGTGTGTGTGCGTGTGTGTGCGCGTGCGTGTCCGTTTCTGAACAGGTGTGAAAGTATCTCTGAATGTGCGTCAGCGCCGGGGGAGGTACCCCGTGCTCAAGGGCTGATAACAGAAGGACGAGGAGGCGGGTCGGTACTCAAACCACTCTGTGGAATTTCGCGCGGGAGGGGGGGGGGGGAGCCGTCCGTGGGAGTAGAACCCGCGTCACGTGGTTTGAGGACGCTCCCGCTGTACATGCAGTGCAGACCAGGGTGACAGAGTGCAGCAGCGGCCCGGCCCGGGGTCGTAGAGAGGCGACGGACCTCTCGAGCCGATAGAGAAGGTAAGCGCGTGTTCGTTGGTGACAGCAAGGGGATGACGAGGTGCGAGAGAGAGGGGAGGGGGGGGGTCAGGTCCCTGCCCTCTGCCAGGCCGAGGGGAGGAAGTGCCCTACAACAGCCCCCGCCAGGCTTATCTCGCGCGCGCGCGCGCGCGCGTGTGCGTGTGTGTGTGTGTGTGTGTGTGTGTGTGTGTGTGTGAGGAAGGCAAACCTCACACCATCCACATCCATTGAATAAATGGCCTGCACGGACAATATGTTAGGGAGACTTTGATAAGGCTCTCCAAACTACGAGGCATATCTCTTCTCAAGGCAGTAAAATAAATAATGTTCGGTTGTCAAAGATTTACTTTTAATTTTTTTTTTTTTTACGCCGCGGCCGCAACCAAATAAGTTCACACAGAGTATCAGGTCAGTAATGCAATAAGGTTTCTCTTCGCTTTTTCCATCTGCGGCCCCCCGCATAGTCCGCGGACGTGCTGCATGTGTGTGGGTGGGTGGATGCGGGCGCGCGCGGGGCGTGGGCGGGCGTACGTGTTCTGCTCACCGTATTTGAAATAAGTGCACGCCCGATATTGGCCATTCGTGAGGTCGTGGGTGGTAGCCGTGGTTGGTGTGGTACCGTGTAGAAAGTGGGTCGTGCACCTCGCCTCATTCGCCGCCTCACTCACCTCCCTTGACATTGCCGTGTTCATCCCCGGCCCGGCCGCCGCCCCGCCCCCATCGTGAGGCTTTCACCACGCCGACATCCCAAACATAACTTACTGCTCTGCTCTACCTATTTGGAATGCCCGCAATCTTATTCTCCTTTTTCGTTTTTGTTATCGGCAAAACCGCGGCGGTGAGGCGCGCGCGCGCGCGCGCTATCCCTCTACTACAGCGCGATCGCTAACAACGAGCCCCCCCCCCCCCTCCCTCATGCCGGTCGACAACCAGAGCGAGACCCTCACGAACACAGTCGTACACGGACGGCACGTAGGGTACCGCACCCGCGGCTGGCTCCGGCGGCTCCTGCGGCTCCCGCGGCCACAGGCACTGTAGGCAAAGTCGGCGGGCCGGGCCGGACGCCCGGAGGCGGAGGTGAGGTGAGGTGAGGTGCGGCCCTTACCGACACACTCCGGCCGAACGCCAAGCACCCCGTCAGCGTCAGAGCTGAGCAACGGGCGGGCAGCGGATACCCTACCCGGACGCGTCCGAATGCGTCTCCTGTCCCTTTCTGTCTCGCGACAGAACGACAGAGACAGAAAATACTAGTTTCCGACTGACCCGGACGCGTCCGGGTATCCGCTGCCCGCCCGTTTCTCGGCTCCGGTCAGCTGTCCCCCTGGAGGCCACTTGTCTTCTCACCCCGCGGGGTGGAGGGTGGCTGGCCGCCGGGCCTAGCCGGGCCGGGAGAACTACCATCGCAGCAGGCACAGTGATATTCAGTTAGCTCGCCAGCATATGCTGTTGGTGGACGGGGTGATAACCTCCCATGTGGTGGCAGTAGCAGAGTGCGTGGTGCATGGTGGGTGCGATTAACGGAGCCCTGCTCATAATAGCTTGTAATCTGGCACCGGAATCTGCTGCTCTGTGCCCGGCTGCGGGGGCTGTGGCTGTGGCCGTGCCGACCAGCGCTCCATGGCGGCGGAGGCGGCAGCAGCAGCAGCGGTGGTGGCAGCCGCGGTGAGGGGGCCCTTGAACGCAGTGCCTAACTTTCGGCGGTAACTTTACTCATGACGAGGGCCACGGCCGTCATGGCGATGAGGATATGAGACGGCAGCCAGGCGTTCCGTTCCACGCCTGCTCTGCTCCGCTGCCCCTCTCCGAGCCGAGGAGGAAGCCCGACCAGCGCGGAGCTTCAACACACACACACACACACACACACACACACACACACACACACACACACACACACACACACACATCCAGAGCCTCGCCTTGCACTCCCCAAATTCTAATCAAGAGACCCGCCCCGCCCCTGTGTACGCATTATTTTCGCACTCTGCCGCTCTGCTCCGCTCTGCTCTGCGGTGTGTGTTTGCGCCCAAGCCGTGCCGTGCGCTACCAGCATTGCCAACACGCCCGCACAGCACGCCAACGTGACGAGGTTCGCGGGGGAGTGATTTAAATGCCGCGGTACACACACATATTTCGAATCTCGGCCCACTTTAATCTTCGAACGATGAGCCCCCGTAAAGAGCAAGGCGCGCAGTGGCGTAGTGTGTATCGGTTTCCTGATGCTGAAATCACGCGCGCTCCCCTGAATCTGAATCTCGCGCGGCTTAATTTGCGGGCGATACCGGGTGGAATGGAATGAAACGAAATGAGCTCCGCACCGGCCCGTGTCCAAATTAGCCAGCAGCGGTAGCGGCAGCGGCAGCAGCAGCGGCAATTAGCAGCAGCGGCAGCAGCAGCGGCAGCGGCAGTAGCGGCAGCGGTAGCGGCAGCGGCAGCGGCAGCGGCAGCGGCAGCAGCGGCAGCGGCAGCAGCAGCGGCAGCAGCAGCGGCAGCAGCAGCGGCAGCATCTCCCTCCGCGGCACGGCAGGGCGTTGAGGGAGGACCCGCGGACCCAGCCCAGCCCAGCCCAGCCCAGCGGGCTCAGGCTCAGCGGCCTGTGATGTAGAGTTCATTCAGCGCGACACGCGATTTCTCATACACACGGCGGGCAGCACGCCGGAGCGGAGCTAGCGGGGCTGCAGGCGCGCAGCCACCGCCGCGGCGCGCGCACGCCGCATAAAACAGGAGTTTCGGATAGGATCCTGTCTTCTGCTATCCTAATTACGGGGGAAACGCCCCAGAGCGCCCGCCCCGCCCCGCCCCGCCCCGCCCCGCCTTCACCGCCGCGGATTTGCTTCCGATGAGCGGGACCTGCGCTGCCTGCGCTGCCTGTGCAGCCTGTGCCCCGTGCGTGACGGGGCCGCCGCCGGGATAGGAATCGAACAGCCGCCGGTGATCGACGCGGTTCTCAGTCTCAGTCGCGTGCGCGGGCAGCGAGAGGTTGTAAAATGGGGAGGGGAAAAAAAGAGAATAAAAATACGAAATTAGAAAGAATAAGTGTGATGGGCGCTAATGGGGGTGTGCGCGCGCCTCCTGTCGGCCGCGGCGAGTCTGGGACGGGATGGGATAGGACGGGATGGGACGGGATGGGACGGGATGGGATGGGATGGGACGGGACGGGATGGGATGGGATGGGACGGGACGGGACGGGATGGGATGGGATGGGATGGGATGGGATGGGATGGGACGGGACGGGACGGGATGGGATGCCACAAGGAAGTTGTGCCTCTTTACAGTTATGTGCATGAGGCGGCGTGCTATGCGGAGCAGGAGCGAGGGGCGTGCGGGTGAGCGGGTGGCCAAGGACAGGCAGAGCAGGCCAGACAGGCGGCGGCCCTGTACCGCCTGGCAGGTAGGCAATACGCTCCACGCGGCTGCATCGCGTCTCCGATGTTGCCTACGTTGTGCTGCGGGCGGCGGACGCTGTGCCATCGCTGTGCCGCCGCGCCGCGCGCGCCGAGCCGGGCCGGACCGTTATCAATCGTTTATTCCCTTCAAAACGCGGTCGGGTCCCGTATTTGAACCCACTAAAGTGGCGTGTTTGTACTCTGATGTGAGTGCCCCGAGCCGAGCGGCGGCCGGGCAGTGCCGGGCAGCCGACGACGGCAGACAGTGTGAAAGGCTTGTTCAAAACGCTTCACGCCGGAAACCGCAGACACGGTTTTGGACGCGCCGCGCCGCGCCGCGCCGCGTCTCCTGCCGGGGTTGGCCAGGCTTGAGCGCCTGGACGAAGCGGCAGGGATAATTGCAATTAGGTGCTACGTGCGTGGGCTGCATTCCATCTCTGTCCCGACCGAGGTGGTATTGGTGAAGGCCTCGCAAATAAAGTGCGCCAACGCAGCATGGCTCTTTTTGACAAGTTGGCGACAGACAGTTATTACGTAACTCGTAACTCCTTCTGCAACACGCCGCCCCGGCCTTCGACCTCTCCCGGGCTGGGCTCACGAGGACACCGGACAACACGCCCCCCCCCCCCCCCCCCCCCCCCGTCCACGGCTGCAGCTGCATTGCTGTCTGTTCTCTAGCCCCCGGCCGCCGGCCAAGCCCCTCACGGCACGGCCCTAGGCTGGCGGTGCGGGCGGCCCGGCCCCCGGCCAGTGATGGCAATTAGAACAGTCAGAGAAAGGAGAAGAGGAGAGAAGCGGCAGCGGCACACGAATGGCCACAATTAATTATTTGCGAGCCAAGAAATAACGAGTTCCACGCTTGTTCTGCCATGCCTGGCCAGCGACTGGACTGCGTCTGGACTGGACTTTGGACTGCGGCCGGCGCGGCGCAGCGTTCGGGTTCGTCTGCCCGAGTAAGAGCACATGGCTGCACAGATTCCGGCGTGTTTGCGGATGTGGATCCCTACCCCGAGCCCAGCCTAGCCTAACCCGTGGACAAGACCGGAAGCCCACGCGTTGTCTCAGATTTAGTGGTCCAGAGACGACCCAGAAGTTGCACCGTCCCGCTTATGTTTTGAATACAAGTCGATCGTTTCATGTTCGATTCGACTTGACCTAAGTCATAGTTTTTGTTTTTTGTTGTTGTTGTTGTTTTTTTTTGGGGGGGGGGGAGAAAGGAAGAGAGGAGCGTCATAAAACAGTTTTATCTTTTTAAAAAAAACTTTATTTCAGCACTTTCCTCTCTTTTTCAATGGTCTATTTGGAAAGCAAGCCTCCAACACACACACATGCCAAACATCCACCATCAAAATTTTATTTTGGATTGCTTTGCCTCCAGATAAACATTTCCATCAACCATGAAATTACATTGGCAAGGCCTTAAGTAAGGTAGAGAAAATTCAGAATGAATAGAAATGATACCAATGATACAAGACAAAATAACATCTTTTGTAAATTGATAACATTAAATTACCAAAGGGAATAAAGCAGAGCTGAAGAATTTAATCTGCACAGCTTGAAAATTCTTGCTTTACAATGTTTTAAAAGACAATGCATTACATGCCTGTGAAGGCTGGCTTGTAAGTAACAATTAGAGAACATATGTGGTACAAGAATAATAAATATGGAGGGGGTAATTTGCAGACTTCAATACCAAAACTGAGTGTTTCTTTCGACTACATATCACATTTTGTGGGATCCTAGAACCCACAGAAAACAACCACACAATTCAATAAAAATAAAATATACAAAGCAATAACAATCAGGTCCCACTAATCCCACACCTTCAGTTCCCTGCCTGAGAGGTGCATCTGTTTGAATACCAGACATACAAAGCAAATGTGTGCTGGGTTTGACAATTAAGTGAAGGAGATCAGTTTCTGAATATCCATGAAGGAATAAAACATACCTGACAACACTCAAGATGCAGTGTATATGGAGGGGAGGGTTTTTATGGGAACTGGCCAGAATTGGAACCACAGCACCACAAGACCTAGCAGACGTTATTTGGTTAGAAGTTCTTTTAATTTATTTTTTTTAATTCGTAGAGATCATTAAAAAAAATTAAATCAAGGTTTGACAGCTTAGTTGATAACTCCTGCAATCAAACATTTCATCTAGAAGGAAGTGCTAATAAAATCAGAAAGGAAAATCACTTTTTTCTCACGAAGAGGTGAATCTGAGTTTCTCTTCAATTGGCCTTAAAAAGATGCACTTAAATTTCATTTGGAGGAAAAAGTGTTTCTCAAACATTTTAGAAACAAAGAGTGTCATACTGAGATTCCTTTACGTTAACTGGATCAATGTCACTCCAATCACTCACACTGAATCAGCTAACAATTTACATGTGAGGAGAGAGAGAGAGAGACCGATTCCAAATACAAGAAGGTATTATCCTGTGCAATCTACATTGTGGTCCATACGGTTCTGCATCATCATTCTCATTGCACAGAATACAGAGAAGAAAAAAAAGAAAAAAATTGGGGCACTGATCAGACAAAGAAATGTACCTCAATCTATGTATTCATAACATTAAGCAGCATGATGTATATCGCACACAGGAGAAAAAGAAGAAATTATGCAGACATATCTCAAATCCATGTAGGTTAGTGGTCAGTACCCATCACAGATCAAATTATCTAACATATTTGACAGATTTGGCCACAAATCTTCAAACTATAAGTATCCTCCGAGCAGATGAACATCACAACTTCTCTTGATTTCTCCACTCCCTTTTACAAATATTTATTACGATAGTGGAAAAGACGTTACATTTCTCAGAATCTAGGTGGATGCACCCACACTATCCAAAGCCTATTGTTAGGGAAACAAATAACATTGGTTCTAGTTTAGTCATATATATTGACAGACTCAAAGGAAGGGTAGTCTTCTTTTCACAATAAAAAAAGAAAACAGAACATAAAAGATCAGGACATTAAAATGGTGAGATGTGAGGAGAATATCATTAATTCATTCAATAATGGTTAGAGTCCAAGATCTAATGGAGAGTTATATTTGTGCTTTCACAGGGAAGGCATATATAATAAAATCAGTACTGAATGTAGAAGAGGAGTCTTGGGGGATTCTGACAGGTGCTATAAATAATAATGTGCCAAAGATGTGAATTTCCAGGAGTAAATCAAATGTTTGGCACACTACAGGAGACAAATATTAATTCAATACAAGAAAATTAGTCACAGTCATCAATAGACCTTTAAAATACTACAAACTGAATGCTACCTTCAAGCAGTCGCAGAGTTACAAAAGCAGACTAAATTTTGGAAAAAAGGAAACTATGGGTACATAAGTGGAACATATGTTGCAGATGCATCACATTTTCTATTTCAATTCTAGAAAATTTCTAAAATAGAGTAGAAAGGGTCATAAGTTAGAAGAGACAGTGAATTGGAGGGGTGTTCATTTCGTGAAACAAGAAAAATCGACTCAACCTTTAAGATACAGTTCAAATTGATCAGGTAATTGCATTACCCATGTTTAATTTTATTCCAGGAGCACATTGTTGCATTAAATTTAAATAATCTTAGACATATGGATGGAATATGGACGTTGTCTTAAGACAGAGTTTCTGGGTGAAGGAATGGCATAAACTACAAATCAAACATAAAGAGATGAACATAACTTATTTACAAGGTCTTTATAAAATCATAACACCTACAAGTGTGCACTGTATGTTACAGTATCGAAACAAATGTACACACAAAATTACATCATTATTTAGTAAGGTGCTTTGAAGACACATACCTATAAGTAACTTAACTTGATTACTTATCAAACAAAATGCTGTAACATTAAACATTAATAATAGAAGAGGATTTTTTTTTGGTAGACAATCAAGTATTTGTTTGAATGTCATTTCAATAAAATACACCTACGATATGTTGTCCCCAAATCTTAATTAATATACAGAACATTTCTTACAGACAAAATAAAATAATGAAATTTACCAACAAATGATAGAAGCAATTTGGTCATTGCACACTCCATTTGCATCAGACCATTTCTCTCACCTCTTGAAATATACAAATATGTACAATAACACATGTACAAAATATGTTTATCACCTTGTATATACTAGAAGCATGGATAATATATTGCACTTTTCAGCACCCAATTGATGTCATGACAAACGAATGTATGGCCTCCTACGAACATTTGAGATGAAAATAATAGTTAAGAAAAACTCAGACTGTATTTAAACCACTTTTCCTTGGAAAATGCATTAACAGTAGCATGTCATGTTTAAAAGAATCTAGGGACATCAACAGTTATGCCACCAAGTCAATTGAGGCTAATGACACTCAAATGTGTCTCAACAATCTTTCCATACACTCCACCTCTGGTGTTATTTACTTCAGCTTCCTCATGTAGACAGAAAACAGAAAAAGTTAGACCTATCAGAAGACTTCATAGACTTTTTGTTGACCACCTGCCTCCTGTGGCACACCTGGCTGCAACTGCAGCACCACTAGTAGAAATCACCTTGTCGAAAGATGGAATGCAGGATGTGCCAAGCGTGCCACAAGCTGTGCCAGTATCAGCGCTTTTCAGACTTTTGCGGCTTCCCCCGCTTGAAACGATCTTCCAGATAGCCAGCGACCTGAGAAAACAGAAATGCCAAAATGAAATGAAAAGCAATCACGAAGAATATTGCCAATAATATACAGTTTGCATTCCCATAAATCGAACCAAGTATACCCTCTGTCACCCTATTTCGCCTTCCATATCGCACAAATTTATTCTCAAATTTAAGGGCAAATCAAACATCCAAACTGCTGTGGGCAAATTATTTCATAGTTAGTTGCATTTCACATATGTAACCAACATGGCAATGCCTCTATACACGAGTCTGGTCTGTTAGTTCAACGGTCTTAAAATTGCGGATGTCCAATACCAAAGCAAGCTGACAAGTCTTCTCTCATAGATCATATATCTTATGGTGTGGTTACAAATAGCTCACACTCAATGACAGTGAAAGCTCGTGAGCGATTCACATGCAACTACTGCAAGCTGAGCTTACAAAGCACTTATGAAGCCAAATCCATTTACATTGCATATTTTTGGCCAGTAATAATGTATCATTAGCAGTGTACAATTAATGCTATGCATACTTCCTCCGGTTTAAATAGAAGCTTGAACAGGTACCTTGAAATAAAACAAGAAGCTAAGAGGCTCTTGGCGTTAGGCAGATGTATGCTTGCCATAAGAAAATCAAGGAGTGTTAAGTGTTAATAAGCAAGATACAACAGGAATGTAGAAAAGAGGGGACAAAGAGGCAGTGATATTTGCCCATTGAGTGAAGACAAAAGAAAACCCATAGACAAGAATCAATAGTATTTATTAGTTGACAGTTTCTTGTTAACCTATACATTTTTTTTTTAAAGTTATAATCACACCTTGTCAAATACTAATGTTTTAGTTGTCTTTTCAGTCAAAATATCTGAGAGTAAGTAGGTAATTAGAGATTCAGTAAAATGATATGCAGGAAGGCTCACACAACAAAGTAATTGACAGAACAAAGGCACAATAGGCAAGAGAGCTCTAAAATTCATCACAAAAGTACAGGCTGTCTAAAAAATGCAAGCCACAGAAAACTACAAAACTTTCATAGACGGTTGTCATGAAAAAACAAGCAAGCTAACAATGGCATATGCAAGCCTTGTCATAACAATTTAAGCAGCAAGAATTCATACTATTGCCTTTAATTCATGTAAAATAAGCTTCAGCTTCAATTAATTGCTGGTTTAAAAATTGGCAAAACCACATGCAACATGGTACTAGATAGTAAAAAAACAAAGTACAAGGAAGACTTGCTTCAAAAATTTGTGCCCAACATTATATCATGCATACAGCCATTCACACATCATTTAATAATCGAATCATGTCTATAAAATAAGTTATATAAAAGAGATGCAGCATTGTACATTTTACAAAATCGAGCGCACGCACAAATTCTTTATTCTTACAATGAGATAATCACTATGGCACAATCTCTGACGTTTAACTACAGTTAATCACTTGAAGATAGTACGTGAAAGCTCCAAAAACAGAAATGTGAAGAGATCTACTAAAAAGGTTTCTTAAATCTTCGATCTAATCTGTCAAAAGACTTATGAATATCCAAGTACAAAAAAGAAAAAAAAAAGAAAAAAAAAGAGCTAGGAGGGACTAATATATTGCTTTTGCTTTTAAATTAGGTGATGTCTGTGATATGTTGAAGTCATTTCTCTCCTGTAAAGGTGCTTTGATTGGTGTTGTTTCCTGAAAACAGTACATCTATTTCATGAACCATGAAGAAACTGTATGTTTCAATAGCTAGTAAGAACATCACAGGTTGATCAAAAGACAGAATAACATTGAAAATGAAATATAGATTAACTTACAGGAAAGCACCACACAAAATCTAACTACAAGACATCCAGAAATCAACTTCAACCTGATCACATTACCACCTCAACAACATCACCTCTACTTTTTAAAATAAATAAGTCACAAACCAAACCACAAAAATAATAACAATGTAAGCGTTATTGCTTTGATAAAACTAGCCTGGGGGATTTGATCAAGTTTCTAATGCTCACATGTGAACCGTCAAAAATTCACTTATAAATGTAAACTGCATGGGTAAAGATCCTTACAAAAGCATAAGTAAACAAAAGTAAAGGTAAAGTACATGCATGTTTAGTTGATAGAAAACACAAAAAGGTAACATTTTTTGAAAAAGAAGACATTATTAAAGGCAAGGTAAAAAAGACCAACATAGAACTAAAAAAGCAACCAACTATGTTGTTAATAACAAAAACTAATCCAAACCACTTCACCGAATAATGGCGCAAGAATATAACTTCACAACTAACAATCTGGTTACGTTTGAATGCCATATTAGATGTTTGATGAGAACATTACCCAACTAAAACCATTTGCTACATATTACAGAGTCCCCAACTGAAAATACATAGTATGTAAAATTGTAATAATATTGCCTATTTTGCAGAAAGTCCTACCTTGGGTTTTGGTCGATGAGTGTCAACTGCTTCAATAGGTAATGTGATATATTCCACTTTACAGCCATAGGCAACAGGCGTAAGCTTTATCACAGTGTGTAATGGAACATTCAAATATGGCAACTCATCTGGGAAAAAAGTAATTAAAAATGAGTCACATAACATAAAGAACTTCATCCCCGAGAGATATTGAGCAAGTAATGCATTGCAACACTTACCTGCTGACTTATCTAAAAAGTATGCAAGAAGACAACGCATGACAGCTTGATGGCTGACAACGAGTACATTGCCCTGGCGCTCCAGTTCCATGATAACAGGTTCCAAGCGTGCCACAAGATCTTCATAGGATTCTCCTCGAGGATAACGGTATGTGAATTTTGCTTCATCTCTGGCAGCAAAATCTTCTGGGTACTTCTCTGCAATTTCTTCATAAGTCATTTCTTCACAAATACCCTGAAAAAATTGGGTTTATTAGTTTCTAATGACAATAAAATAGAACCACTCCAAAATAAACATTACTAAACATACAGCGTCTATTTCATTGAGTGCTTTCCAACGTTCCTGAGGTGCTGGAACGTTAGCAACGGTCTGGATGGTCCTTTTCAACCAAGAAGTCCATACGCGCAAATTGGGTATGTTTTGTTGCTGAACGAAACGCGAGAGTGCTTCAGCATAATGTTGCCCACGAAATGAAAGGTCTGAGTCACCACCGATGCGTCCTTTGAGGTTCTCTTCACTTTCACCATGCTAAAGTTTCGAAGTGGAAAAGTGACATAGGATTAAGAAATCAAATATTTGGAAATCTCTAGGAGAGAAGCTCGAAAGAACAACCCACCCGAGTCAAGTAAATAGTTCTTGGTACTATGTGGATATTCATGAGGTAATACACAATCCTGCTTTGAATGTGGCCTTCATGCTTGTGAACAACCACCTTTTCTCCTGGAAAAAATTAAAAATAAATAATACTTTGTAAATTGGGAAACACATGAAGACGAGGACATGTACACACCTGTATTATAGATTTTCATGAAAGATAGATCAGATTCTAGTGATTCATCTAGAGGTTCATAACGCTCCTGGTAGTGTTCAATACGCATCAAGAAGTCCTTCAGAACAGAGTCCATATCCATATTCATATTTTTGTAGTCAGGACTGTTTACTTTCACTTCCTGCAACAGGACAAGAAAAAGGAAAGACTTGAATTAATAGACAACATTTCAGAAGCACAACATTTATACAGGGGTCTTGAGGGATCATGAACATCCTGTTAACAAAAATTGGGTATGAAGTGGACACATTGTAGCCAACAGGAATTGGATATATTGTTTGAAGTGTGCTATTAAAATTTGTATGAAACAAGGTAGAGTGTAGCAGGACACATGATTTTCAAATATCTTTTCTGAACTACCTAAGAGAGAGGGTTTGGGGAGATTAACAAACAAGGCTAAGGAAGGAAACTTTCAGGAAAGTTTCACACATTCAAAATGACTGATCTCAAATGTCAGAGTATATTACTTTTACTGAACTATTGAGACCATGTTAATGAACCAAAAAAAAAAAAAAAAAAAAAAAAAACGAAGGAGAGATAAATCAAGAATGCCTCTGGTGTCCTAATGATTTAAAAATAAAATATCATGATAGAGGAGCATACCAGGTGTATCATTGGCCCCAGGCAGTTTCGGTTTTAGGCAGTCCCGCAACACACTATCTCCGTCCCTTTCTGTCTCACGCGTCTGGCCGAGCCAGAAAGAGACGGAGATAGTGTGTTGCGGGACTGCCTAAAACCGAAACTGCCCGGGGCCAATGATACACCTGGTATAAACAGTGACTACATCACATGCATTAAAGGTGCAAAAAATATAATGTTGGAATTGGTAAGCATTCAAACAAGACAGGTAAACTGACCCACTACATGAACTTGACTATAACCCTACTCGATAATTCAAAATTAAATAGGATTAGATAAATGCTTATGAAAATCTGCTACAACAAATTTGTTGTTACAATGAAACAAAATAATGTCATAATAATATGGAAACTACTGAAAGCGTGTGTTCCCTCAACTGCAAATTTAATAAACCACAACTGTATCAAAGTGCAATAGTTATCTTATCGCTACTGCTAGATGAGAAGCCCTTAAAAATCAATTAAATAATTTATTATAAAATGTTCACAACACACACGAGCTGTCCAGAATTAGAACGTGTAACGTACTTCCCGGCCTGATGTAGCATCACCATATGTCTCCATACTATTATTGTAATCTGGACTGTTGAATTTCACCTCCTGCACAGCAAGAAAAATATTTGAACATATCTTCAGAACCATCTTCCTAGGAGAGAATGCTTTAGAATACGGTGGAGAGGGGCAGACAGCTACAGCTAGATCAAAGACATGTACTAGTTAAGGATGTGATAATACAATGAACCACCTGTGAGAACTACTGAGGACATGTTGGAAATGATGCATAAAGGATTTTTTTTTAAAGGGGTTCATGGAGAAGAAAAGCATGTTTAACATGAAAGGTACCAAATGAGAAAGCGAAGCTGAACTTTGTTACCCGGCTGATGATTTCAAATAAACCTGCATAATAGAAATAACTCAACTGGTGGCAAATACTACTCACCATAATGTTCTGCTCGATAATTTTCGGATCATCACACACCGATTCCACAAAGAACAGTTTATATCCCATTTTCTTGACAATGATTTCATGGATCATTCGGCGTCTATCTGCAGTTGAGTTGGTTGCATCAAACACCTGCAACAGAATGTATCACAAAAGTTGAAAAGTTAGAATATTTTAATTTACATACAATTTAATTAAAAAGGAAAAATAAACTACTAACCGCAACTTCCCCTCCTCCTTCGAGCCACTGTCCTACATCCTGCAAGGCATCAATGGCACACTGTGTTCGGATTGCCATTGCCTCCTTATTGTCAGGTCTAAAAAAGTCATGGCTCTTGTAGGCAGAAGTGGCATGCCTCCTGTACTCTCCCAGGTTGAACACTATGACAAAAGAAACATTCAATTCGGCCTGTGTCCAGTATAACTTAAGGCCAGCAAAAAAAAAAAAAAAAAAGAACTTACCTTTAGTGTTGATGCCAATCCAGTTAAGGTAACGAGACAGCTTTTTAGAGATGTATGTCTTGCCTCGGGCCGGGAGGCCCACCATAGCGATGACATGAGGACTGTTGACATAGTTTGCACGCTCCCCTGGAATACACACCAAAGACTGCCATTAAGGATATAGAATGACCAAGCAGGCTGAGGCAAACACAGGTGCAGTGCGATGCAGTAGTGGTTGGGGATGGGGGCTCCCGCGGGGCTCCACCTGCACAGTCCTGAGCAGAGACCCAAGCACAGACCAAGTCAACATTAAAAGAATATGTGACGGACAATCAAGCATAAAGATATGCACGTTTACACAACGCTCGATAATCGGAACCAATTTTTTTAATGGGGGAGAGGGGGGGGAGGGAGAGGGTCATTTTCCATATCAAGTAAACAAATTAAAACGATTGTTCTGAAATTATCAAATTATACAATATCTGCCTACTGCGGTATGACAAGTTCCTTTGTCCTCAAGCATTGCCAGATGTCTCCGTCACACTGATCCAGTTAATGGGTGGGGTGTGGGGAGAGACAGTGCAGGAGGAAGGGGTCTCCCAGAAATTTCGCCACACCGCGCGATCCGCAAATCAGGCATTCAAAGGTCTGCTCGAGCGCGGACGTGCATCGACCGGGGAATGCCTCCGACCTTGGGGGGAGGGAGGGGGGGGAAGGGCAGCTGGTAGGGGCAGGGCAGGGCAGATCTGACCGCCAGTGCCGGTGTATGCACCCTGGTCAGAGAGCGGCGCGGGATTTGGGGTGCGCACCCAGCCGCGCTGCACCGCACCAGGCTGCAGCTGCTGCAGCTGCTGCAGCTGCCGTGCCCCCGACCCCACCAGACCCCCACGACGCCCCACTTCGCGCCACGCCCCCTCCGCCGCCCCGGCTCACCCGGCCCGGCTCCGCAGCAGCCGCAGCGCACCTCCACGCGCAGACTACGCATGCGCAGACACCAAAGCACACCAAAGACCGCGCCAGCGGAACAAATGAGAACAAGATGGTACAACTTGCGAACAGCGTGATTTCATGGGCAGGCAGCAATTTTATCGATAAGGGTGGGCCAACGTAACACGGGTGCGCCAGTGCGCCGCGCCAGCAGCGGCCGTTTAACCGGCTAATCGCCCACAGTTTTCCGTTACAGCGCCCATCCGCCCGGAAACTTTCCCGCGATGCGTGCCCGCTGTCCGAGCGCTGCCGGCGCCACGACGACGAGTATTTTTTTTTTTTTTTTTTTTTGAACGTTTCGACACTCATCCGATCACCGGACGGAAGCCTCCATGTTGTGGCACGGAAACTTGTGTTTACACTGTCGGCCGTGCGACCACCGTTTTCCCGGCAGTGACTGCCCCCCCCCCTCTTAGAAAAAGAAGTCCAAAAGGAGTTGTCTGTGTCTTCTTATCTTCAGGATCGTATCGCTGCGATTGCGGGCGCGACAGGCTTCCTAGGAAGGCGCAGGCCACACCTTGCCACAATGCAGGCGCACTCTCGGCTCGGCGCAGCTTCGACGCGCACCTACGCCACGGCAGCTGCTGCAGCTGCTGCTGCAGCTGCTGTGCGAACGGATTAGCATTTGCAGCACAGCAGCACCTCAGACACACTGAAACGACGGACCTGAAATCGAGACGTACTCAGGCAGGCAGCGGCCCAGTGAGGCACTCACCGACCGCGATCTCGGATACTACAACCACGGCCGGAGGGGAGGAGGAGGAGAAAGGCTCCAATTAGGACCAGGCACGTGACAAAACTGGCCCGGATATCAAAGGGTCGTTACTACGGGGGGGGGGGGGGGGAACACTGCAGCTCCCCTCCCCTTTGGAGGGCTCAGCATCCAGCTCTAGGAGCGGTGCTGCAGGGGCAGCCAGGGCAGCCACCCGGCAGGCACGCGCCACGCCGCACGTCACATGCCGTGCCGCCGTACCACACCGCGCCGGAAGCATCGCCAGTTTAGCACTCGCCGCCGTCGCTTCGTTAGCACGACGCACCTCACCGAGACCCAGGCCGGGGCCGGCGGGGGGCAGGCGACGGCGGCCTTGAGAGCAGAGCGAGTCCTCCTGCAAGACGCACTACATCGACACAGCGCGGCGCGCCGCCAGCTACGAACCGATGCGCACGGAGACGCGCCGCTCCCGCTGGAACATGGAGTTCCGGCGGAGCATGGCGTTGTTGGTCGACAGGGTAGCCGTTGAGGCGAGAAGGTGGTGGCGCGCCGGGATGGGCGCCTGCTGCTGCTGCTGGTCACCAACGCCACAACACTGCACTGCACCACAACACACGACACCACCGGGACGGGACGCGACGAGCGGACACGGGAACAGGACGGCGCACACGACACGGACGGGCGTCCACGACCACGACGACGACGACGGGACGGAGGCACGCCGACGAAAGCGGCAGCCAGAGCACAGCAGAGCAAGGCGAGGCGAGCAGAGCGACAGTCCGATCCCTTGGCGTGCGTCGCGGCCCGTCCTCTCCCCTCCACCGTCTCGCCGTCCCCGTCCCACAGCGCCCCGCCCCGCCCCTTCCCCTGCACTCTGTGGGGGGGCGCCTACTGCCCCACCCCTCCCTTCCTCCCTCCCTCGAGGAGTAGTGCCAGTAGTAGCCCCCTCCCCCCTCCCCCAGTTGGGGGTGGACGGTGCAGTACCGTAGGTCTCGCGGTCGCAGGTATACCCAGACAATGAGGCGAGCCGAGCCCACGCTGAACCTAGCTGCGCCTCGCTGCACCGGGCGACACGACGCCAGTGCAGGGGGAGGTTTCGCCCCCTTATTGCCATTATAAACAACAATATTGTAGGGATTTAGCGGCCCTGCAGTTGGTAGCGCCGGCGCCTTGTGTCACGCGCGCCGTCACCCCGTTGTTGCATTGTTGCCCCGCCGAGCTCAGCCGTGCAGTCAACTTGTGTGGTGCATGCGAGGGGGGGGGGCACTTCGGTAATTTGGCGGACACGGCCGGGGTAATCCAGGCCGGGTAACAGCTATAGGTAGTCCAATGCTATATTTAAAGAAAACCCCGGGTAATCCGGTGGGTAACCCGGGGGGTAATCCAACGAAAAAACAGGGACACGATTTCCCGATCCCCCCCCCCCGGGTGTGAGGTTCCACATTTCCCGACCCCCTGCTCCGCGAATGCTCATGCTCGGCCCTTTCCCTGCAACATACTTCCCGAACCGAGAGCGGGCCGCTCCGCCCCGACTGCCTTCCGCTATGTTTGCCCTCTCTCTCTTTCCTGCAGATAGGCGCGCTACCATATCGGCGCACACTTACACACACGTAGACTTAGTCGCCGGACTTCGCCTCCGCCCTACTTACCCCCGTTGTCTCATCAGGGCTGGGCTGGGCCTGGCTAGGGAGCCCATACTGCATTGGCTCTCTCTAGGCCCGGGTCCAGAGGGGCCAGAATTATGGCCACACTATACATGCCAGCATGCACAGGACCACGTAAAGGCACGCGGCCCAAAGCCGCTAATGACACCGCGACTTCAAAGAAGTTCGCATCATCGCTTTCGGCCGCCGCTATAGCCGCCGCCGGCCGCCGCCCCTCCACGCCTCGACGCCCGCCAACCCCCGCAACGGCAGCGGCCGCCAAGCCAACGGCTGTCCACGGCTCATCGCACCGCCACCGCCGGCCCAGGCCCCGGCCCCCGGTGTACACACGGACTGGGGGCAGTAAGGCGCCAACCCAATCCTCTCCGACCTGCCCTGCCACGCCTACACCTACATGAAAACCATTCAGAAGCCACACAGACACGAGGCCTCCGCGAGAGCCCCATCTAGGGCGCCCCCCCCCCCCCCCGCAGCCACTGGCGCCAGGGCTAGCCAGGGCCGCGCGCCCCGCACTGCGCTACCATTCGCCGCCACCCCGCTCCCCTAACCTACCCCTCCTGCATTCGAGAAGCCTTGTTTGAACAGCGGGATAGGACTGGAGTCTATGGCAGCAGCCCAGCACAGCGGGATGGGGCGGGGCGGGGAGGGGTCGACATGGGACGTGTGCCAGTTCAGTCGCCGCCGGGCCAAGCCGGGCCGAGCCGGGAGGGGTCACCGCTCGCTGGCGCCACTACCCCCTCCCCTCCCTCCCCCCTCCCCCGGAGACGGCGGGATACGGATGGAGTCACAGCGGACACGAGCCTGCCAGCATCATTACAGCTCACATTACGTCTCCTGCCCTCCACTCCCTCATCACCACCACCAGGCAGGTCACAGCACCGCGTTGCGGACGTCACCCGCCTCTGATCCGCCGCACACAGGCCGACGAACGGCACGGCAAGTCTGTGACATTGACCGGGCAGGGGAGCAAAAGAAGCCAACAACAGAGACAGAGGATGTACGAAACAGAGAATAAAGAAAACAAGCGTCAAGGTCGACGTCGGACTCACAGTAGCACATCCACCAGCGATGGCCTGCGGCTTCTCTGCTGCTCTGCAAGGATTCCCCCCCGCGCCCCCCTCCCCCTCCCCACCCGGCTCGGACCCCCCGCAGACCACAGGCGTCGCGGCGCCATCCTCGCGGGACGCACCACATGAACATACATATCGCCGGCGCCGTCAAAGGGACCAAGATCGGAGGGGGAGGGGGGGGGGGAGGAATCGAACAGTGAGGGGACAGAGCCTGCCTCTCCACAGGATATACAGGCCACGGCCAATGACTAACACGAGTTGTTGTAAGTCTATTTCGGTTTCTCCCCCCTCCCTCCCCCCACTAGTACAAGCTCATACCCCCCACCCTTCCCTACCCCTGCCGGCGCGGCGCCCGCGACGCTCGCTCAAGCGAACAAACCTCCACATCGGGGCACACTTGTAGGAGAGGAT
Organism: Odontothrips loti; assembly: GCA_038380765.1. Lineage (NCBI taxonomy): Eukaryota > Metazoa > Arthropoda > Insecta > Thysanoptera > Thripidae > Odontothrips > Odontothrips loti. The sequence continues at coordinate 8,325,095 of CM076252.1, forward strand.
GTATAAGAGGGCAGGGTTGAGGGTGGTCAACGCGGGAGGTCAAGCAGTGCACCGACCGAGGGGGAGCGAAAGAGTGCAGGCAAATAACAGAAAGGCGTCGAACACGCTGTCGCAATAACGCCCGCTACGTGCTAATCTCCACCTGGCTGTGTCAAGGTCAAGGCTCTTTCATATTCCTCTACCCAGGCGGGGGCGCCTCTCCGCACGACACTGAATCCGAATCTGAATCCACCCCGAAGGATCATTAGTCCGGGGCCGGGCTCCGGGCCAGGCTACGTCTGAGTGAGCTGGAAGAGGTAAGGGCACCGTGCAAGAGGAAACGCAAAGGTCTTCAACGGGTGGGTCTGTCGGGTCCGACGTATTTTGCGTGTGAGAGAGACAGATATAGCACGTTTCGGCGCGTCTGGGACTCCATCGCATCGGAACATACGGCCAAGAACCATGTTCGAATCCCGCCAGAAGCAAGCGTTTTTAGCCCACTTCCTGAACACTTTTACTTATTTGAACTCGTGTCCGTGGCCCTAGGAAACATGTATAATGCTTAGTAATTGTTAAAACCTCGAAAAAACCGAAAGGAAGGGTGGGTGTACCGGCGGCGCCGGGACTCGAAGCCGGATCCCAGCGTGAATTTGGCGGGGCCAGTCAGACTCGACGCGTGAGACCCGACCCGGAGGCTTTCTGCCGCCAGCGGGACTTGGCAGACCCACCCGTTGAAGATCTTTGAGGAAACGGCTGGCGCTCTACTCTACGGCCGGACAAACAGTAAAGGTTAGTCGGGGGAAGAGTTGAACGGGATCGGGGGAGGGGGAGGGCCACCCTGTCATCACTCACGAGCAGTCACGAGGCTTTGGTGGGAGGGGGAGGGGAGGGAAGGGAAAAAAGCTGGCGATCTTTCAATATCGACGCGGCGTCACATTCAACCGACGCCCACGACAACAGCGTGGCGAGCGACCGAGAAAGAAAGAAAGAAAAGAGGCAACCGAGGGGAGACGCAATGGGGGGGAGAGAGAGAGAGAGAGAGAGAGAGGACGCTCGTAAATTTTCGCGCCCCACGTCATTTACGCGTATGTGACCCCACACAATACTGGCGCGCACCTGCCTGGTGTGTCTAAGTTACGTCTTTCTTTCTCTTTTTTTAAAACATTTTTTGTCTAGGGAGCCGAAAATTCTCCCGCCAAGATGCGCGTGCGTTCAAACAACCGAAGCGGATAGGTATCTCGGCTGGTCTCGGCTCGCTGGCTCTAGCACTAGGCCGCCTGCGCCGATGTCTTATCGGTCATCACAAGGCGGCACTTCACCATGTCAACACGCCCAGCACGTGTGGCGTGGTGCGTCCGTCTGACCTGCCTCAGGGGCAGATGGGGCGGGTAGGGTGAAAGTAGGGATTGTACCCAGGTACCCCTCCCCCGCAAGAAAACAAGAAAATTCAAGTGAAACAAACGAGATCTGAAATAAAACACTTTGAGCAAATGACCCTTAGAAATGGGCGCTCTCCTGTAGCCACAGCCACGCGCTCGCCACACAACACACAGGCAGGCGTCTGTGTAAATGCTGGGCTGGCGGACACCCAGCCATGCTCCCAGCCCCCGCCCCAGCCCCCCCCCCCCCCCCCCCCCCTGCCGGCCCTGCCGCCCATAGTCGGGCCAGGTTAGGGCGCGGCCGCGGCAATAAACGTGGCGCAATGAGCTCTATAAAAGCCCCCGCCCGCCGTGGCAGCGCCGGCGCCTCAGGACGCTCTTGACGGCACGAGCCGCCTGACACTGACACTGCACTTCCCAATACCCAGGCGCGGATCCAGGGGGTGAGGGGGGGGGGGGGCAAAGGGTCAATTGCCCCAAGGGCGCCGGAAATGTAGGCAACCGGCCTAACTTTTCCGCCTGTAAGTAGGCAAAAAGCGCGACTTTGCCCCCCCCCCCCTAAAGCCGCTCCTGGATCCGCCACTGCCAATACCGCACGCGCACTGCCCCACGCACCACCAGCCCCCCACCCCCCCGCTCACGCTGCTCGCGCTACGTACATCGCAGGTTGGGCCCCGCGGGCCGCTGGTGGAAGTCCTCGACAGACACAGTGTACGGCATGGCCCCGCTGTAAACTACTGCGGCCTATGCGGCTCACACTGCCTGCTAGCAACGCCTCAGGCCGCCTCAGGCCGCGGCTAGGAGACTTATCACCATACGCGCGTTTGTCCCCCCCGCGACACGACACGACACCCGCATCGGGATTGGACACAAACCGATCCCGTTCGCGAATCGCATCGCAACGACGCGGCGCGGGCAGCGCAGATAAGGAGACGTTCACAAGCTACGTAACCAACATGGAGCTTCAGAATCAGTCAACAATCACCATAACCACCAGCACCACCATCACCACAACCACCAGCACCACCATCACCACAACCACCAGCACCACCATCACCACAACCACCAGCACCACCATCACCACAACCACCACAAACGGCACCACCACCACCCACCACCACCACCACAAACGGCACCACCACCACCCACCACCACCACCACAAACGGCACCACCACCACCACCATAACCACCACCACAACCACCACCATAACCACCACCACCACCACCACCAAACCCGCTGTCTTCCGCACCGAGAAAACAAGTGTCCTACGCAGTGCATCAATTGACGTGCTCTCCGGTGAACGCGTTCCAAGAGTGCTCTAAGAAACACCTACGGTGCAGGTGGACCCACCTATCCTTTCTACATAGGGATGTAACACACTTGTCATGTGCTCCCGATTGAACACACTTGTCGTGTGCTCTGTGAACACTCGTGTTCTCAGTGCGGCAAGATCGATATCCCGGTCCCAGGAATGTTCATGTTGCAGACGCCGCATCCGAGGCGGCGGTGCGACATTTGTGGACGTCGGCGGCGGCGTGTCACAAGAACACGTAACGCCACACGGCGACGCCAGAGCCGCCAGCCGCGGCGCTCTCAATGTCGAAGCCCGCAATAACTTATCGAGCCGACAAAGAGAGGGAAAAAAGGGCGCGCAGCCACTCGCCTCGCAATTCGTTATTATTCAAGGCTGCCCGGCTAGCATTCTCGGCACACACTTGTGCCTTGCGGGGTTTAGCGGGTTGCCTACCCCCTCCCTGCCACACTCTCCCCCCGCGCGCGGTGTCGCACACATGACGCCAGGTCGTTAAAGCACACTCCGACATGACATGCCGCCGAGGACCAAAGAGGGTGCCGGGAGGATTCGAACCCGCATTAACCTGCAGCAGCAGCAGCAGGCGCAGCGCAAGCCAGCTGGAAGCGGCCAGCGACTTGAGCACGCTCTCCAGTCCAGTCCAGCAGGCCGGTGTACATGGCGGGAGCGTACATGACATCGATCAGACTGACAGGTGCCGAGCCACCAGTCGTCAGTCATGTCCACATGTCGACATGTCGGGCCGCGTATATGGCCAGCAAGGGAAACTGAAAAGGGGGCCGGGGCCGGCCACCCCGCCGGGAGGGTCATCGCCAGCCTCCCCACGTCAAAACAAAATCACGCGAGTAATTAGGCCGAAATAATGAGCAGCTCGTGGGAGTGTCCTCCGGGACCCGTCCGGTCCGGTGACGTCAGGGGGGAAAGTACAACAAGTTTTGGAGTCCACACCAAAAAAGATCGAATCTCCTCTTTAAAATGATAAAATTGGATTACTAATCTTTTGCTGACACAACAACAAAACGGTTAAAAATTTCAAAACGTTTGACGAAAAATTGATCAAGTTCAAATCATATCATAATCACCGACATATTTTTAATTTCGCATCGTCAGTCCAGAAACGTCTCTCTTCACCCCGCACCCACAGTCCGCGAAAACAATTTGGAAATTTTTCATGGAAACTCAAAGTCTAAAAACGACGGGGCCATCCGTACGACAGTCCGCCACCACCACCACCGCCACACCGATGCGGAGCAGTAGCAGTGGGTCAACGGGGTCGAACGAAAGGTCTGATCCGACCTAGGTCCGACGGCCACCGACTGGCCGACTTCGCGCCACAAAAACCGAGCGAACAGAGCAGGCGCCCCCTGGCGGGCTCAGCTGGAAACAGCGCGAGCCCCCCCGGGGGACCAACTGCAGGCACCGCAGGCACCGCAGGCACGCCAGCGCACTCTGTCGGCAGTCTGTACCCCGCCGCCGAGGGGCCGTAGGGGCCGTACCGACGATACCCCACGGCGGCGAAACCGGCGTACTCACCACACTCCGGCCGGGGGGCAGGGCTGGCCGGGCTGGCCACAGAAAACCAATTAGTGTACTCGAGCGCACAAACCCCACAGAAGCAACGCAATAAGTGCCTCGAATACAGAAAAAATGGCGTCGGACGACCTCTTCCCCGAGCCGGACTTGGACCCCCCCCCCCCCCCCGGGAAACCTGTACTCTGTGGTTGATTCAAGTCCTCCCCCCCCCCCCCGTGACGAGCCCGCCCAGACAGTGCGTCACGGTGCCGTCACGCTCTGGCGAGGGGCCAGCGCGCCCAGCAGGTAGGCAGCCCCCCCCCCCCCCAATGGGACCACGACCTCACAATATGACTATGTTGCACACGCAATTACGGACCACTCCGGGCACGCGCCAGTTGTGCATCATTTTACGCGTTACTCACCAAATTTTGAATGAAATGAAATTCCAGAGGTGATTGTGAGGATGACCGAGGCACCCCGGGCACCCCGGGCACCCCGGACACCCCGCCCCGCGGTCCCTCTGGGTCTCTCACCCTGGCAGCGAGTGCTGCTCACGTGCGGAACACCGGCCGCCGCAGAATGCCAGGCGAAACGCGACATTTATTTCTCGGATCTCAAGCGCGCGCGCGGCGTAGGCGAGAGAAAGCCCAGCAGACGGGAAGGGGAGCCAATAAATGCGCCGCTTATCATATGAAAGCAGACGTAGGCGACGCCGTGCTTTATTCGCATAACTGCAGTATTTAGAGATAAGAGCACGGCCCAGATTTAAATGAAGATTTTTTTTTTTTTTTTTTTTTTTTGAAATCGCCGGTATGCGGCATGACACGACGACACCGGGTGTCGGGTGCACCTGGGCTTTACCTTTCGGGCAGGGGCACGGGCAGATGGCAGGCAAGCTCTCGGTGCGGGGGCAGCGGACTACCCGCTCTCCTGTACAAAACACCAACAAAAAACTATTACAAAGGACGTACTACTTCAATCTCGAACAACCCTTCACAACCCCAGCAACCCTAACCCACTCGGCCAACGTCCCTCCTCCCTCCCCCGCAAATCTTCAATCTTCCGATCTTTCTCCCAGTTAGAACAGCGAAAGGCACGCCAAGCTTCTCGCTGCTGCTCCGCTGTCACGCCGAGCGCCTGCGATGGCTAGGGTAGGCCAGCCCGCGCGACACGCGCGCATGCACAGGCCGGTGTTGCCTACCCACCAGGCGGCACACCCCCTGGGCGGCGGCGGCGGCGGCAGCAGCATTACGGCAGCGCGGTGTGGCATCACACACACACACACACACACACACACACACACACACACACACACACACACACACACACACACACACACACACACACACACACACACACACACACACACACACACACACACACACACACACACACACACACACACACACACACACACACACACACACTTGCGCGCTACTCAGTCCGTCCCAGAATATACACAATGTCGCCCCGGCTCAGCCCATCCTTGGCACGCCGACAGCACACAGTACGTAACGAGCGTGTCACCGCGTCTGACCCGCAACACGACGCAACAGTTCGCACCCCGCGCGGCGGCATGCGTGTGCGTAGAAGTCGAGGCGAAGCGCAGAACAAATAAATACGGAGGGGGGGGGGGGAGGGGGGGTAATAAACAGGGGAGGCAGGGAGGCATGACCGTGCCATTATTACCGCGTTTTACAAAGAATCAAGCAGCAGGGACCTTTAGACGAGACCTGCCCAACCGAGGGCGCAGCGGAATGGAAAAGTAAAGCCCCATTTCCGCGCACGGCCCGGAACCTACAAGGGAGCGCATCCAGGTGCAGGCAGGCGCCGTGTGAGGCCGATGGGCGGCGGCGTCCGAAATATTGACCAGGAAAGGGGGGAAATACAAGACAGCCAGTCGGGGGAGACATGACGCGGACGCGACCCAGATCGGCGTGGAATGGGGCGGCCTTGGGGGGGGGGGGGGGGGGGGGGGGCAGGTCGTCGGATGGCACCGCGCCAGCAAGGTGCCGTATCCGGCCATGCCGGGACAGGCTTAGGTCAGCGCCTGTGTGTGTGTGTGTGTGTGTGTGTGTGTGTGTGTGTGTGTGTGTGTGTGTGTGTTTGACAAGGCACCAGATTAGCTTAACCAACTTTTCATTTTCTTCCTCCGCCGGCAGTCTAATTAGCGAGGATCGAAGGGCACAGCAAACGACATTCTGGGAGGAAAACGCGGGGAAAATACATAACATGAGACGACTTCTTTTTTTCGTGGGTTCAAATACCAGTTCTTAAGTTTATTTCTGTTATCGCTACGTCTCCACGCGCCCGTGTCGCGCACGTGTCCGCTGCAGAATGACCTCGGTCACTGCCACTGCCAAGCAGGTCCAGCCGGTGGATTGCGCTGCGCACGCCATGCCACAGCGCCACTCTTACGATTTTACCTACTTTTGGTTTGAAATATACAAACTGCTTTAAGCCATCGTAATACAAACACTAAATGTGGGTATTACACTAGTTTTTATTACAAACCTGAGTTGTACGAACGGACATCACTGACAAACAAAATGTTTGTATTACCACGGCACAAATAACTTTGCATTGCGCACTAAACCGAGTAGCTGTCTTTCCATCCTGCCCAGTGTGTCTAGGGGAGGTCACGTCATATGGAAATCACAAGGCGGCCGGTGTTCGAACCCGCGGCCGCTGGAACATGTGACCTGGTCTGACCCAGTTGGCGGCCGCCCTGCGCAGCCCTAGCCGCAGGCTCCGCAGGCGCGAGCGGTCCACACCACTATCCCATCCCATCCGATCCCGGAGGCTGCAAAAGAGTGAGCCTCTCTCTCTCTTGCGCGCGGCCGCTCCCATTGGCCGAGGACGATCACCTGACGTCCAGCCGAGCGCCGTCATTGGTCGAGCCCGGGGGCGTGGCGCGGCGTGGCGACGCGCGCTGACCGCAGCCTGCGCCGCACTCGCCGGCCACGTGAGCGGCACGTGCGAGTCCGCGGACGGAACTACTCGTAAAAAAAAATAACAATAAAAAAAAACAAAAAAAAAAAACGCCAAGCTAGCCGCGGACCACAACTAATATTTTATCCGGAAAACTCCGCAACAGATTAAACAAAATACATTTAAATTTCTCCCAATACGCTGAAGTCTTTTGTGGTTGACAACTTCATTTATATTTTTTTAAATCAGCAGTAGGTGGCCCCGGTGCGGCCAGCAGCCCAGTCCAGCGAGCGCATTCTCCGTGGAGACGCAGAATGTGAACGGCACCTCCCCGACGACCCCCCACGACGGCCTGCGGAGCGGGAAACGTCGCCCTATACACCGGCACGCGACACACACACACACACACACACACACACACACACACACACACACACACACACACACACACACACACACACACACACACACACACACACACACACACACACACACACACACACACACACACACACACACACACACACACACACACACACACACCAAGACCAGTACAGAGCGCGTCCCGCCGGCCTGCATTACACGAGCGCTGCAAGCACATTGCATCTGATCCCGATACCGCACTGGGGCCCGCCGCCCCCGGCCCGCCCCCGGCCCCCGCGGCCAACACCACCAAACACGATCCAAGGTCGCAGACGGACGGCAGGCATGCATAGCGAACTCAAACGCCACTCTACTACAAGACATTCGTCTGTGATCGCAACGCCAATAGTTGAGGCCCGTTCCCAGATGACGTATGACGCCCACTCAGCCCGGGGCCGCGCGGGGGGGGGGGGGCAGGCTCCCGGAAGCAGACGGCTCAGCCCTCTGACACCCTCCTCCCCCCTCCCTTATCCATTCTCAGTGAGAATGCGTTTATTTCCTTCGTGCTACCGCCTGGGCAGCTGACAAAACAATGCTGACTCTACCACAGCCACAACCGACCCCCACGACGACGTAAACTACAAGAAAATAGACAGCCTTATCATCGCTCGGCAGAGTCAGTCAACTCTATATACGTGGCTACGGCGACGCAGTGTGTGTGTGTGTGTGTGGCGTGTGTGTGTGTGTCGTGTGTGTGCGTGTGTGTGTCGTGTGTGTGTCGTGTGTGTGTGTGTGTGTGTCGTGTGTGTGTGTGGTGTCGTGTGTGTGTGTGTGTGTGCGTGTGTGTCGTGTGTGGCGTGTGTGTGTGTGCGTGGCGTGTGTGGCGTGTGTGTGGCGTGTGTGTGGCGTGTGTGTGGCGTGTGTGTGGCGTGTGTGTGGCGTGTGTGTGGCGTGTGTGTGGCGCGTGGGAGGGGGGGGGGGGGGTTAGGGGCGGCCAGGATCAAGAGCACGCACATAGAGCACGCCTCGGCCGAAATGTGGGTTGGAGCGAGAGAACAGCTTGTGCACATTCGCCGATGCAGTCATATCGGTTATAAGCGATGTCATTCGGGCCCCCTCCTGTGATGGTCAACCGGAGGGTTCTGCCCTCGCTTCCAAAATTGGAACCATTTCTCCGAATACACCGGATGCCGGTCCAGTCCAGTGTATCGATGCGTGTCAACACACACACACACACACACACACACACACACACACACACACACACACACACACACACACACACACACACACACACACACACACACACACACACACACACACACACACACACACACACACACACACACACACACACACACACACACATTGTCACCGATACAGCCGCATTGCATCACAATGCGAACAAGCGAGTGGGCAGCCAGATAGCCGCCGGGCCGCGCCGGGCCTCTCCATGGAGGCGCATCCCGTCTACAAGAAGAAAGCAGACCATGTTTGCACGGCGAGGGGGGGGGGGGAGGCTGGGGCGGGGGCGGGGGTGGGGGCGTGGGAGTCGATATCGATAACATAGTCGATACCGAGCTATCGATGTCCTCGCGCCGACGCAGAGAAGACTGCTCGTACTGCACACGGAGGCAGCAGTTACTTCCCAGTAGGGCTTACCGCGAAGGAATACAAGAAGGAAAAAAAAATAAGAAAGTTGTCCGATTTTGCTGAAATTCGTTTTTCGTTCATTTTTTTTCGGTGGATCATGGTTCCAAACGGCCCGAAAATAAAAATGTTGTTATTTCTTTTGGTGCGAAGTCAGATTTTTTTAAAAGATTTTGTAGAACCAAAAATATTAAAGGTTTTCGACTCTTCAAAACACTTTTGTAGCTCTACCGTCGCCCGGAGGATTGAGCCGCTGCCGGACACCACCGGCTCCGCGTGGTCTCTCCGACCCCCGCTGACCCCCGGCCCGGGCAATGCTTTCTCCCTGACACTTTCGCTATCGGTGCTCGCATTATCATCGGTAGCCTCGGCCCGGGTACCCGCCAAGGCCGGAGCCCAGCCCAGCCCAGTCCGGCGGGGACGGCTTCCCCACACACACGGGGGACCACGTCGTACTACGTCTATACATATCAGACGACAGACGCGCCTAAGCGCCACCGCCAGTTTGCAAATAACGCAGCAGTGGCAGGCCGCCAGGGTGAAGGCCCACGGCACAGCCCGGCACAGCCCAGCACAGGGAGGCCCGCGCCTTGACGCCGAGTCGAGACGTACTCTACTACTACTACACAAAGCCAACAGCACAACACTGTTCCCATCAATGTGCCGGCGACAGCCAATCGATTACACACACACACACACACACACACACAAACAAATCCACGCTCGCCGCTCCTCCAGGCACGCGGCCACAGCGTGGCGGCCACACACACACACACACACACACAGGTGCGAACAAGCGTGTGGTGTCCCCGCATGCCAGGCCGGGAGCCGGGCCCCGCGGCACCGCCTGTCCACGTGGTCGTGGCGCGGCAGCCACGCTTTTCGGATAACACTAGACGCGCCCCGCCGCGCCCCGCCGCGCCCCGCCCGGCATCGCCGCGGCACCGCGTCACACAACCACCACGATGTTGTCGCTTGCCAATTCCTTCCTCCTGCTTCAAACGCCACGCAGAAAAACAAACCGGATAGACACGGATAGATCTACAGAGAGAGAGAGAGAGAGAGAGAGAGAGAGAAAGAGAGAGAGAGAGAGAGAGAGAGAGAGAGAGAAAGAGAGAGAGAAAGAGAGAGAGAAAGAGAGAGAGAAAGAGAGAGAGAAAGAGAGAGAGCCTTTCGTATATCAAGTGCCCTACTCTGCCCTCAAGCGAGCAGCCGCTGGTGTACTACTGTACATTAGTGGGTTATACGAAACCTAGCACCTGTTATTCGTGACGCTAAAATAAAGAACACAAAAAAACCGGGAACCCACGTCGGCTATCCGACAGGAGCATCAGGTTGGCCACGACGTCCCAGCGGTCGGCTGCGGTGCCATGCCAACGCCCCGAGCGCCTGCGAGTGCCAGGGTAGGCCAGCCCGCACGACACGCGTGCACGCAGCGGCCGGCATTGCCTACCCATCCGGCGCCCGGTGCTGCAGCTGCACTGCACTGCACCGCACCGCCCGGCAACAGCCAACAGCCAGTACGTGACGGGCGGCGGCGCTCCAACACGCCAGAGAGGTGCCAGATTGTTCCGATTTACGTAGAAAAAGAGCGAGCGAGACAGCTTTTCGGACGATAAGACACACGACGAGGCCCGTGCGACAGGGACAGGATGATCCGGTCAGGAACGCGCGGCGCGCAGCACTCGTGACAGATCCCGGCCGCACTTCCTCTCCAACGGGATTAGTCACCGACTAGTCACACTCGGCCATGCGAGCGCCCGCACCCGTGCCGTAAACCGAAGCCTAAGAGTGGAAAAACCATATTGTCCGCCCGGCGTGCGCCCCAAACAGCATGGAAATAAACGCGGAAAGTGGCGGGGATGGCGCAGTTGTTGCTGTTGCTGCTGCTGCCCATGCTGCTACTACCGCCATTCTTCGGAAGACGCGAGCGCAGAAAAACAGCCACGCCGGCGAACAGACGCAATCTTCCATTCATTCATCCAGTCCGGCACGGTCCGGTCAGCTGGGCACAGCGTGCTCGGCTTGCTGGGGGCGGTTTGTGCCGTAGGTGACGCGTGCAGGCGGGAACTTCCCACAAGGCGGGGCGGGGCTGGGCAGCCAGTCGGCAGCCAGTGGGCACCCCCGCCGCGCATTCGATTCGATCCAATCCAACTCGATCCGATCCAAAGCTAGTTACTACGGCTCGCTGGCCGTGTACCGAGCGCAACTGTACTGCCATGTACTGCGTCGTGCAGTCTGACGCCCGGAGACACCGCGAAACAGCCAAACAAAGCGAGTCGGCCGCTTTGTGTCCCGGGTGGGAGGACCTACAGTGCAAACTACACCACAGAACTACAGTTTAAACTGCAGTTTATGTACAAAAATACAATATACTTTAAATGTGGGGAAAAGTCGTAGTTTCTTCGCGCGCACTTTGAATACCGTACTGAATGCACTCTGTAGCTGCCATGAAACTGTATTTTTTTTTGGAACTTCAATTTATTAAACTGAACTATTTACTGTAGTTTCAACACAGATTCTTTCCACGCGGATGTGTGTGTGTGTGTGTGTGTGTGTGTGCAAGAGGGGCAGATGAAGGGGTAGATAAAGGGAGCGAGGGGGTGGGAGGAGAAGGGTCGATTTATGTATCTACTCCCTCACCGTCCCCGCTTCGCACTCCCACGTACCCGCAGCCGCCCCCACCCTGGAGCGCTTAAGGCCGTGGCCGTGTCGGCTCGCCTGGGCATAGGTCGCCCTCCGGGTGCCTCCGGGTGCCTCCGGGTGCCTCCGGGTGCCTCCGGGTGCCTCCGGGTGCCTCCGGGTGCCTCCGGGTGCCTCCGGGTGCCTCCGGGTGCCTCCGGGTGCCTCCGGGTGCCTCCGGGCCGCATTAGGCCCCGAGGTCCTCCGGCCCCGAGGCTTCGGGTGATATGACGGGGACCCAGCCGGAGCCAGCCGGCGGCGCCAGCACCTAGTCGTGTTGTGTTGCGGCGGTCAGGGCCGTCTGGGCCGTCTGGCTGATAAGAGCCAGCGAAGCGGCAGGCGACGGCCGCCCGTCAGGTAGCCTCTCGGCGGTCCGGGGCCCGGACACGGGTGTCATGAGGTGGGCGCTGTCAGCTCCCGCAGGGAAAGTGGAAACGTACAGTCGCGGCCTCGGGACACCCGGCACGGCCCCGTCGGCCACGCCCCTGCAGCACCGCGGGCACCACCATGGGCACGGCCGGGGGACACAGACCACGCCGTTAACAGGTGGCCTTGCAGCGCCGCGGGAGCGTAGCGGGGGGGGGGGGGGGGGGGGGCGATCCAGGGCGGAGGGGGCGTTCATCGATCGGGACCAGGTCCACGGCGGGGACGTCGTGGGACGGGACGCGCAGGGCCGCGCGCGGCCCAACAAGCTGGCGAAAGCTGAGTCGGAGGAGATGAGCGCACAGAACAGGCACAGCGGCACAGCGGGCAGTGGGCACAGCCCGGCACAGCCCCCCGGCCTATGCCACATCTTTTCTAATTTTAGGTTCGCGCACACAGTGGCGGACACCATAGCGCAGAGGCGTGGGGGGCACGTGGACGACACGTGCGTGGGGGGGGGGAGGCCTTAAAGGGCCGAGTGGTATACCCTGGGAGCCCTGCGGCCTTGCCCATGAGCAGGGAGGACGGCGGAGAAAGGGAGAGGAAGGGCGGGGGGGGGGGGGGGGCAATTCAAGGACACATGGGAGAGGAGGGGGGGGGGGATGAGAGCGCCATCCGCCCACCCCCACAGGCTGGCCCGGGAGGGGGAGGGCCATGAGACTGGAGCACGAGGGGGGAGGGGTAGGAGGAGGAGGGAGTGTTTGGGCACGTGTCAGCGAGTAGGTGCGAACAAACATTCACGGCCGAACCAGCTATGGATATCGATCCGAGGTCCGAGTCGAGTACTACCGCCCGAACTCGGCTGGTGCCAACGGCGTAGCGGATGAGTCCGCTGCGCCTGCTGCTCTCGGCAGCGCTGACCTCTGACCTTAGGCCACCTGCAGGACTCGCTGGCCTACCTTATCAGACGGATTCCAACAACGCACACACTCTCTTTAGACTTTTTTTTTTTATTCCGGTGATGAATATTGATGTCCTGGTGGTCATGTTGGCAGTGGGAGGGGAGGAGGGGGCGTGACAGTCCCTCCGGTGGGTGGGTGGGCGTCAGGCCCAGCGACCCACCCGACCAGCGGCTGCCAGCGGCCGGAGAGGGGTTGCACTCGGAAGCATCCAGAAAGTGCCGCCGCCGTGGGCCGTGCGTAGTTCCCTCCGCCCCTCCCCCACCCGCATCCACACCAAGTGGATCCATGATCAGGACAGCATTCCGCTCCCATATGTTCGGAACAACAGCGGCCAGCCTGAGCCTAGCCCTGTGCTGCCCTGACCACAATGAGAACCCAACAGCTCGGGTCGGGAAAACGAGTTCCCCAGCGCGGCACGGGTCCCCGCGATGCTCAAGCCGTGCCCCCGTAGGATCACACACCGTATGACTCGCCAGTAGTGCCTGTACCGGTGTTACACTCCCATTCATCCGGCCGTCCATTCATTCATTCCTGAATGTCTTGCTTTAAAGGTGAACGGCGTCATAACCCCATATCTTCACGAAATAATTTCTAGGCAAAATTAATGGTTTTCCAGTCACAAACTGTGAAATTTCCATGACATTTTACCTTCTGTCGAAAGTGGGGAATACACTTCACACTTGAATCACATTCAAGTTGGACTGAGGTTAATGCAACAGGAGTTTCCACTTGTGTTTACACTCTGTTGACGATCTACCACTGCAGTTTCAAGGTTATGGCCGGATGTGATTCATTCATTCCGTCATTCATTCATTCAATGGCGTCATATTGAATCTGACAGGACGGCGCACGGACCGGGGGCGCGGAAGGGGGCGGGGGGCGGGGACGGCCCAGAACTTAACCCCCAAATGGTGTGCGGCCACTGCGCGGCACAGCGCTCGCAGACGACACTGTACAGGTTAAGCACCTGAACGCCCGGCAGCGGATGCGGATGCGGATGCCGCGGGCTGAGGGCCCAAGTGACATGGCGATACTCCTGTGCGGCAGCTGTAAGCGAATGAGTGCGTCCGACATGTCCCCAGCCCGGGCCTGCAGGCACCGCAGGCACCGCTGGCCGCTCCAACACCAGGGCCGCCGTCGCCAGCCCAGTCGACATTCTCGTCTGCTACTTTACCTCTGATAGGGAACGGCTTCGTCTGCACCGTCTCCGACGCGGGTGGGATGTACGTCTTCTTCTCGGGCGACATTGGGGGAGTCGAATCAGAACCACATTTCACGGTGCGAAGCTCGGAATAGTCACACACGGACACGGGACTGTGGAGCGCCATTGAGAACGGTTCTCACCGCGGACAGCGAGGGCGAGAGCGGACCGAGCAGCGTCTGAGCATGGTCTGTTTGACAACTGAGACTGTCGACAGCGGCACAGGGCCCACAGCACAGCCAGAGCCGAGCCGAGCAGCCGAGCCCAACCCGAGCCAGGCGGAGCAGACGAGATCTTGCCACCCACCCGGCAACCAATCGCGTCGCGGTTAGCGGTGGCCCGACCAATCACGAGGCGAGCCGAGACAGACAAAAGACGGACGGCAAAGAGCCGGGCCTGTGCCCTGGGGCGGGTATCGAACGGCCGTTCGGTTATTCAAAATCGCTTTTGTTAGTCGGTTTCTTATGGTGAATCTGGTTAACCGGTCGTTTCTCAACAGATAACCGAGCGCTTCGGTTAGAAAAATAACCAAGGGCGATTAACAGTTGACGGCACAGCACTACCCAGCCCCATTCGTGCGTCGACGGCTGCCCCTGTGGCATTCCCTTCCGGGTTTCTACTCATTTTTACTTAGCATTTTCCATGACTTTCCAGGCAAAATTTTTAAAATTTCCATGGCCGTTTCCATATGAATTCATGACTTTCCAGACTTGTGGGAACCCGTCAGAGGTTAATGTCAATGTAGGACACGGGTCGTGTATTGAATAAAAGGCTCTTATTATATATGAATCATTTATTAACTTAATTGGGCACATGCAAAGTTTGCATAAATGCCAATCACAAGTTCCATGAGCACTTACATTTAAGCACTTTTTTTTTTTTTTTTAAATATTGCAAGTGCCACATGAAAACCAAACAGTTAACATTTTCTACAAAGCAATCTTTCATTTGTCCAAATTCAATAAAAGTTAAAACCTGACACTGATGCAAGACCCAATATGGGCCTTCACATTAAAAAAGAAAAGAAACCAACTAAAACTGATATCAAATTATCTTCTTTTACTTGAAAAAAAAAAGAATGCAGTTTTTTAATAAATTAAATACAATTAGTTACACAATTTGTCCACACACACATATAGTGCAAGATAACCCTTGTTTTTCAGGAAATTCAGAGTGGATACAACAAGAAATTCATGACAGGTAAACTCCCAGTTACATTATTTAACGTTCGTCTCCAGAGAGACAACATATAACATACAAAAATATCCAACTTCCGGCCCAACATTATAATTTGCAGTGAACAATTGCAAATGTCAAATACCAGCATTTTAGTAGCTGGCGTCAAATTTCAGAAACTGTTCTTAAGCATGAAGAATTATGAAATTCAGACACAAAATTATTCAACATGAAACATGTAGAAAGCCTTGACAAAACTCAAAATTATAAAGCCAACTGGAATATATTAGGCTGTTCGGTAGAATATCCAATTCTATCTTTGGTTTTCAATGCGACAGATACAAAGCACTCTGATGGAGGGTAAGTAAACAGGGCTTCTCTTTGTGATGGATATTAACAAGAGCCAAATTCCCACTCAGGAGTTGCTGGGTATTTGACAGCAATACTACTATTCAGAAGCAAAACAAACCTATACATAGAGACATGATGAAAAAGGAATGGGTTGACTAATAGCAGTAAAATCCATAAGCACGGATAAATCATAGTAATAATACAAAATTATGTACGTACTAGTAGTGGATATAAAATGAGGAGACAAAGGTACTTTTCAATCTAAATCAAAAACTAAAATCACAATAATCAATATGCATCTTCCATTATGGTATAAGGAGGTCAATATTGGAGAAAAAAAAAATCCCGAATATTTTGTACAATCTAGGCAAATATCTTGCAGAGGTGCACTGATGTTTTAAGTAAGCAAGAAGAATATTGGAAAAGATTTGCTCCAATTTTCAAAACATTGATCACAAAAGTAAGTCTGCCTCCATAAAATGACATCAGGAATTAACAACTTTTGAGAAAATTTTCTCTTGTGGGCATGGAAAGAACTGCAAGGCAATGCTTAACATTTACAAGCAGCCCATGAAGTAATTTCAATTCAAAGCATTAACAGAATACAGGAGAAACTTCACTGGCCACTTGTGAGATCTACACAAAGTATGAAGATTTTGAAAAAAGATGCAAGAATATGAAACAAATTTGCACAAAGACCACACCAGGAAGTGTAGAGCGTTGACACCATCCACCGACCTGTCTTTTAAAACACCACTTTAAAACTAATCTTCCACTTAAATCAGTATTTGATCTTATACTCTATTGAGAAATTTTCAACCAAATTATCACTGCATAAATATGCTGCACACACGACTGGAGTCTGTATCACCACACGAGCTCCCTCCAAGCCACACCAATAACTGGGGGAAAGAAGCAAGCATAAATATGATTGTCTGTTAAAAAGTGCATTAGATAAAACTTAAATTGTGTACTCACCTTAGAATCAATATGCATCCAACCTACAGCAGCTAAAAATTTCAATTAACTGCAAAAGAAAGTTTGAAATGAGATACATTCCTAGATGTGGCTAATTCATCCATATCAATAAGCACATTACTCACCATATCCCTGGGATGAGGGCTGTCCAGGAACAGAGTACTGCGGCCGGAAATTACTGAAGTTAGCTGCTCCAAAGCTGCCAGGCAGCTGTCCAGTCTGGAAGCCAGAGGGGAACTGGCCACTGATCATTCCTACAGTTTGGGAAAAGGAAGGTAAAGATTAGACACTACTTGTTCCACAGAAGTATGTTGTACATTCAGGAGACTGAAACTATTGCTACCTGGCTGGGAGGAGGTTGGAGTGCTTGGTGCTGATCCTGTTGTAGTGGCTGCTAATCTTGAGAGGATGGACCTTTCCGACATCTGCAATCGCTGAGCAACTGGGGGGATGCGAGCAAGAGTAGCCGGCAACCGGCTCACGTCCGACTTCATATCAGACAGCAGTTCTTCCAGCTGGTTTAATACCTGGAGTAATAAAAAGAAACAAAGGCTCAAAAACTGCCCTTTGTCCATAGACAAAATAGCATAATTAACTATAAAACAAGAAGGTGGGGTGGGTACCTTATGAAGAACTGCATTCGCTGGCTTGTTTCCCGCCAAGGACTCTTTGCTGAGGTGCTGATGAGATTCAGCTAAGCACTCAACTTCTGCAAACCTGGCATTCAGAGACATTGCTGGGTGGTTTGGGTCCTGCGTTAAGTTGAGGTAAGCGGCCCTCCGCAACTGTTCCTCTATCACCAAAGCCTGTT
The DNA here is from genome assembly GCA_038380765.1 of Odontothrips loti. Classification (NCBI taxonomy): domain Eukaryota; kingdom Metazoa; phylum Arthropoda; class Insecta; order Thysanoptera; family Thripidae; genus Odontothrips; species Odontothrips loti. The sequence goes on from CM076252.1 coordinate 8,342,750, forward strand.
CAAGAAGCTTAAATCTTCTGGCCAAAAACTTGTTTTTAATTTCAAGGAAGTTGCCTTTACCAACATCCATTTTGAAAGGTTCATTGATGATTGCAAAACGAATGTCTGCTTGAATGTCCTGCCAGCGGCCATAACCATGGGTAACAATACCAGCAAGCAGCCAGTAATCATGCCGCCTATGCCAGATCTCATATTCACGGCCGGGCACTGCTGCTTTCTCTTCATTGACCCACAAGGTATGAAGTTCAGTGAAACCACCATCAGCAATATTAAACATAAACTTCCGCTTAGCTTTCTCCAGCTCCTCCTCCAGCTTTTTCTCATCAATTTTGACCTTTTCAACATCCTTGACAACAACAATGTCATCATCTTCCTCCTTCTTATCATCTTTTTTCTCTTCTTTGACATCTTTTTTATCATCTTTCTCATCTTCCTTTTCTTCTTCCTTCTCTGCTTTACTGTCCTTGTCCTTTTCCTCATCATTCTTTTCATCTTTACCTTCAGATTTTGTGCTCTCTTCAGCATCCTTCTTCGTAGCAGAATCATCTTCTGCTTCAGTCACCTTTTCATCCTTCACAGCATCAGCATCATTCTTCTCTTCCTTTACTTTAACATCATCCTCCTTCTTTGCATTTTCTTCCTCTTTAAGTGGAGCTGTATCCTCACCTTCCTTTGCCTCTTTCTCCTGTTAAGTTAGAAATAAGAACTCAAATGTAATTGCTGTTAAGTGGAAGAAACTATGCAATTCAACTTGCTGTAACTTCACTTACCTCATCAGCTTCCTTTTTAACAGCAGCTTCACTCTCCTTAGCATCTGAACTACTGGTCTCTCCATTCTTCTCAGCATCTTCCTTCTCAACAGTCTTGGGCTCCTCTTTCACAACTGTGTCCTTCTTAGGTTCTTCTTCTTTCTTGCTCAAATCTTCAACCTATGAAAAATATAAAATTAATTACAATAACTGAAGCATTGGGTACATACACAAATGTAATAGATTATGTGTTCCAGGGAAATTTACCTCTTTGTCAGACTCTTTATCCTTGTCCTTATCCTTGTCCTTATCATCTTGAGCACCAGGAGTTGGTGTGGGTGCTGGGCTGGGAGACGCACTTGTTGCTGGAGTGGCTGAGACACTCGAGGCTGTTGAAGCAGCAGCAGAAATAGCATCAGCTGGTCCAGGAGGCGGGGCGACACCAGCTGCTGCTGCAGCACTTTTCACAGCAGCGTCGACTGGCTTGCGAATCAGCTCAGGCATACTGTAGTATCCATTAATATGCTCAAACTCTTGAACCTTCTTTCTGATAAGTGACATGACACCAATACGTGTGAGGACATGTTGTCTGCTAAGGCCTTCACGAGGCACTCCATCAGCAAAGCAGTCAGCATTGTCAGCTCCTGGTTCACATAGGTGGCGCATGAAGAGTGACACATAGGCTTTGAAGTTCTTCTCAGACTTGCCACGGAGATCTCGAACAAGCCACTGAGAGTTGAACGCATCTTGAGGTGGCATACCATACCGCATAATAGCATTGAGGAATGCTTTCCTTTGCCTTGCATTGAAACCAAGAACCTCAATGTTTCCACCAACCCTGGCCAGCAGGGGAGGCAAGGGCCTATCTTTCTCATCCTTACGTTCTGGTCTCCTCCTACTCCTGCGACCACCTCCCTCACCACCATCTCCCTTTTCATCAAAGTCATCATCTTCTTTATCATCATCAGAAGGTGCCGAGAAATCAGAATTGTAATCAGACATGTTATCTTGCCATGTGGAGTCCTGGTCTCTTCCTTCCACTGCACTATCAATATAATTGACTTGCTTCCGAACTCGTTTTCCTTTACCAAGAGTACGTGCTATATCTTCTTGATGCTGGTCATAATGGTGTCGCAGCAGCTTAACCCAATAAGCCTGATCAGTATTTTCTGCTTCTTGTTTAATGACTTCTGTAGTAACTTCTTCCTCCTCATCTCCTTTCGTAGCGTAGCTTGCCACCTTAAATGATGACAGATATTCATTAGCCCAGTTCTCTTTTGATTCAATACCTTCCTGTGACCTTTCGAGAAGTTCATCAATTGCCTTATCAGTATAGTGAATTGCATCATCTTCCTTGCCCTCTTCTTCCTTAAAAAGTTCTTCAGTACCAAACCTCAGGATGTCATCCAGCTCTTGCTTGGTGAAGTTGGTTGACTTTCCACCCATTCCAGGGCGCACAACAAGATGAGTAAGCATCATCTTTCTCTTAGCTACTTGAGTGACTCTTTCTTCCACAGAATTCCTTGTCACAAACCGATAAATCATGACTTTGTTAGCTTGACCAATACGATGAGCACGTGAGAAAGCCTGGATATCATTGTGAGGATTCCAGTCAGAGTCATAAATGATGACAGTGTCAGCAGTGGCCAAATTGATACCCAAACCACCAGCACGAGTGGAAAGCAAGAATGCAAACTGCTGTGCTCCAGGGGCATTGAATCTATCAATAGCTTCTTGACGAAGAGCACCAGTAATGCCACCATCAATACGTTCATACTTGTATCCTTCTCCTTCAAGGTAATCTTCCAGCAGATCCAACATCTTCGTCATTTGAGAGAAAATAAGGACTCGATGGCCAGTGTCATGCAACTTCCGTAACATTTTTGAAAGAAGAGCAAGCTTGCCAGATGCCTTGATCAATGCATTGACCTCATACTGACCATTTGCATTAACTGGTGCCTCATTAGCAGCAACAGGGAACAGATAAGGGTGGTTGCAACATTTCTTCAGATCCATCATGATGTTGAGGAGAGACATTTGTTGACCACCTCCTTTAGGATTGAGAGCTTCAAAATTCTTTGTTAGAATATATTTGTAATATTTCTTCTGCATCTGTGACAGCTCTACACGCACAATGAACTCTGATTTGGTTGGCATGTTTTTGAGCACATCAGCTTTCATACGCCGCAGCATGTGAGGTCCCAACATGTCGTGCAACTTTTTGACTTGTTCTTCTTTGTTAATATCAGCAAATTCATTTTGGAAAGCAGCCAGGTCACTGAATTTTTCATGACACATAAAACTCAGCAAATGGAACAATTCCTCCAAATTGTTCTGAAGGGGAGTACCAGTAAGCAGCAGCTTATAGGCAATGTTGTATCCAGCAAGCAATTTGAAAAACTGAAAGATTTGTCAGAAAGATTTGTAGTTAGTTGGTTATAAGAAACTAAAAAGAGAAGAAAACAACATTCATTTCATAGATCTAAACAAACCTTCGACTGGTTACTCTTCAGACGATGAGCCTCATCCACAACAAGAACAGCCCAATCAATGGAACCCAAGCAGGCAACATCAATAGAAATCAATTCATAACTTGTCAAAAGGACATGAAATTTGATGGTGTTTGAACGGATTCTTCCAGCTCGGTTGCCTCGCACTGCACCTTCTTCAAAGGAAAGTTCGTGTTCCCTAATAACAGCACGGGCATCTTTGTCTCCAACATACGTAATGACATAAAAATCAGGAGCCCAGACTTCAAATTCTCGCTCCCAGTTTATGATGGTCGAAAGAGGAACACTCAACTGAATTTAAAAAAAAAAAATTACATGTTAGGAGTTGAAACAAAGCAATGGCTTTAACTCAGCAGGTAGAGGAAAATGTACTCACAAGGAATGGTCCTTTGCAGTGGCCTTCTTTGTACAGAGAGTACAAGAATGTGATGGTTTGAATGGTTTTTCCCAGACCCATCTCATCAGCCAGAATGGTGTCAATGGCTTGACCCCAAGAATATCGCAACCAGTTCAAACCCTCCAACTGGTAAGGATGAAGACACATGCCAGTAGCATCAAGATAATCTGGCTGCTTGGTAAATTTGTGTTTCAAGTCAGTTGAGGGCTTCTCAGGGGGAGGAATAAATCTTCTCCTATGAAAGAAAACGGTACTTGGATATTATCACCATTGGCTAGTAAAAAGACTTGATGGTAAATAACCAGCATATGCCACTTACTGGGGTCGATTTTCATCATACTCATTCTCCTTGGACTTAGATTTTTTGCCCTTTTTTGATTTAGAAGATTTCTTGCTGCTTCCACCATCAACACCACAGGCAGCTCGTAGATCCTAATTCAAACCAGAAATATGATAGTGCATTAAAGGAGACAGGTATGCATGTTCAAACTTAAGCTCAAATGATTCCACATACCATGTAATATTCCACAGCTTGCTTCAAACCATGAATAGTACCATCATCCTCTTCCCAAGTTGAACTGTCATAAGCCAAATCACGCCATTTCACAAGGTACAAAGTACGGCCATCACGCATGGTCCGATGATTCAGCACACGGTGAACTTGTAGCCATTCTGGCTTGATGCCATACCTACAATAAGAGATTACATTAGAATTTAAGAGTTACAAAATGAATGAAAACATGACAAGGTGAGAATATTATAGCCACCTATAGAATCTCTCCTCCATTTCCTGTGTAAATGCTTGGGCACCAGTGATCCTCTTCCTTCTATTGTCCATTTCATCCAGAGGATCTTCAAGACGCGGAGGTTCATCCATGTCGAACTTTCGCTGGTAACAGCGCATCATGATGCCATGGAAAACTTCCATTTGAAGTTCTGTGACCCAGGAACAGTGCCAGTAAGACTTTTCATTCCACTTAACAAAGTATTCTCTTTGCCGCTGCTGTTTCTTTTTTGGCTTGACATCACCATTCTCCTCTCTCTTCTCAGTATCTTCTTCAACCCAGCGCCAAGTGAGGATCTTCTGGACTTTACCAGGCAAAGGCTTAGCGGAACATCTAGGACACTTCCAATCCCCGTCGGGAATTTCTGTGAGAGGAGGGTTTAGACAGAATGTGTGATAAGCAGAGGGACAGGAGTCACAGCATAGCAGTTCTCCACCATCCTTACAGACTCTGCAGAATTCCTGATGCTCATCATCATCTTGTTCCTGAATACCTTCTCCCTCACAATGGGGACAAGACCACTTCCCTTCTGGAGTTTCCTCCAATTCTGGTTCCAAACAAACCAAATGGTAGGCACGAGGACAAGTGTCACACAGAATAATTTCTCCACCCTGCTGGCACACCTCACAATAATCCTGGTGATCTGTTTGTTCCTCATCCCCATCAGGAAACTTGGAGGTAGTTTTGGACTTCTTTTTCTTGTTTTTCTGACCAATTTTAGTCTTGGCCTTACGCCTGGGCTGTTCAACCTTCTTCTCTTCTGGATCAACGGCGGCATCTGCTTCCTCTTCCTTGTTGACATCCTCTGCCTCTTGCAACATCTGTTCAAATTCTGCATCAGAATCAGGATCTGATCGGGTGTCTCCATTATCATCATCGTCATCTGAGCTACCCCTCTTACGCTTGCTACCAATTTTAATTTTCAGGGTGGGGACCTTAGCCTTCTTGCTGCTGCCACCAGATTTCTTGCTTCGGCTCCTGCTCTTTTTCTTGGAGGACCTTTGCTCCTCCTCTTCATCTTCGTCCTCATCCTCATTAAACGCATCAGGGTCAACAGTTTTGGACTCTCTTGCAGAACGAGAGCGACTTGGCTTTGGAGTGTATTCTTCTTGTGCTGCACCAGCATCTTCCTCTTCCAACTGTTCCTTTGTGTGAGGATTAACTTCTGAGAAGTGTCGCCACTTGGCAGCCACCAACATCATCACTTTACCCATAGGAATTTTAGGATTCTCCTTTGCAAGAAGTGGTCTCACATGCTGTTGGAACAGCTTGTAAGTGCTGAGATTCTGATAGTCAGCTTCAGTGAAATCAATTTCAACATCTGTCAGTCCAAAGGTCTCACAAACTTCTTCTACAGAAGGCATGCCTGCATAAAGAATTGTATTACCACACAGTCAATTAAAATTTTATAACTGAAATATTGAATGCTATTGCTTACCTGAGGAATCCATGGCAGAGTTAGAATTTGATGGAGCTTTCTCTTGTTTTTCCTGCTTTCCTCTGGACTTCCGGCTACTCTTTTTACTGCTGGAGTGAGCAGCATCTGAATCCTGTACAGATTCATCAGCAGCTTCCTGGGTCTCAAATTCAGCTTCCTACAAATTATTCAACAATTAGCACATGAAATTGCACAACAGAAAGGGATAAAATTTGCATCACAACTGTACCTCATCACTGTCATTTTTCTTCTTTTTCTTCTTCTTTTTATCTTTCTTGCCTTCACTTTTGGCCTTTCGCTTCTTGCCTTTCTTCTTTTTACTGTGACTTCCTTCTGGTTCATACTCGTCATCATCCTACACACATAGAAAAAATTATGGGATATGAAAGAGAATGAGAGTATAGGACAACAGGAATATTTGAGATGGAGAGCACTCACATTTTTCTTGTCCTCGTCAGAATCATGAGAAGCATCTTCATTCCGTGCTCCAGCATCTTCTGCCTCCTCCTCCCCTGAAACCGAAAATATACTTCAAAATCTTGTTCTACTGACATTCTGAATAAAATTATTTTCACTTCTTAAGCTTAGGCCTTGGTCACTGCTAAGGGTATCCAAGTTCCCAGCATAGAAGAAAAAACATGGGGAGTTAGAAATAAACTAAGGGCGACCTAGAGCATCAATAACTTTGATGGAATCTTTCGAGTTTAATATAAATATTTTTAATGACTTTTTTATTTTACTGGGATAAATACAATACAAATCTCGTTCAAAGAGGGTCAGATTTTCAGCAAAGGAACCTGATCAATGTGTGAGAACCTAATTTTTCAGTCAGGGACAAATCAAAATTACTGAAAATTTCGGAAATAGGTGAGGTTATGACATCGCCAGGCGCGTCTTTCTCCCTCGCCCAGACTCGCTCTCTCTCTCAACGCCGTTCGGTGTCATAACCAAACAGCGGAGACCGGCATTCCGCTGACATGATTTAAGCGAACCTGGGACAGGTGTAATAGACGGTGGCCCGAGTGGTTCCATTGCGCGACCTTCTGGATGTTAGCTAGAACATCCAGAAGCATTACGGGGCTTAACCTCCAGAATGAGTTTCATTAGCGGTCCGGTCGCCGACATCAGCTGGAGGCGAACATTCCAGATAGGCCAACCAGTGGAAATGGGGTAATAAGGGGCGTTGCGGACTGGATTTCCTATTTTTTCGACCCTTCTTAGACGCACGGTCAAAATTTCATTGAGGAGAATCGGCATACATCGGTCCTATTTCTTTGTTTCATGGCCTCCATTTTGTTTTAAGGGACCGGGATACCCGCGCTGTCACAGAAAAATAATCGTCCCCCCCCAACCCTCCTCTCTCTCTCTCTTTCTCGTTCAAACACAGAATGATGAATGCTGAACGGGCAGAATGTCTGAAAATATTACAGACACGGGTCGTGGGCAACAGGACACACCATCCATCATTGAAACCGATACAAATAATTCAATATATTTCGTTGTTTAGGGAACCTAACCACATGATCCCATCTCCTCCCGCTCGGCTCAGGATGCTACAGGAAAACAAACACGCCATGGTAGGTCAACTCACCGGCAAAGGAATCCTCAACTTCTTCGTCTGAGGCCATGTTTAATGCGTCGACACTTTAACCGAGCGTTCAAAGTACTCTTGAAGATAAATTATATCTTAACAACAGTGTATTTGGTAAAGATTCACCGCGAACTGTACCCGCACAGCCCCGCTCGCATCATCACACTCGAGAGCGTATCGACTCCACCGCGCATGCGCACAAGTGGATGCACTCGGCTCGCTCCGCGGGAAATGGACACAATTTAGAAAGAACGAGCAAGCAGTTGAAAAGAACGAGTTTAAAGGTTTCCCGGTGCCAGCGCTGACGCTTTGATGGCGGTTCCAGGCTTGGACTACTCAACGGGTAGCAGGCGAGACATCTGCCGCAAGTCTGTACACAACGAAACGAGTACACATGCCCATTCGCTTTTCATTGCTTAACGGGAACTACTTTTTTGCCCGCGATCGATTCAGGAAAAGGACAAGTCGCGGGATATTTGAAGCTCAAGTGGCGCTAAGCTCATTTGAAATCCACGCGAGACAAAATCGAAATACGCGACCGATGAATCAACTGGAGCCGTGACACTTTAATAATTTAACCGCCTTTCACCTTTATCGCCAACCACAGATACTTTTCAGATAAATTTCTTGTGTTAATGGTGTTTATCAACTGCTCGCCTGAACTGAATCGCATAGGCCTGAGATAATTGGGGAGAATCGTTTAATTAACACTGGCTGCCTAGCCACAAGCTTAAACTTAAGAGCTTTGGAGACATTTAACTCTTCTTTTCGAGCGCTATTCCAATATTACATTTACATATGAATCGAGCGGCATTTTCGCCACTGGCATTAATTGGATCCGACCAAACCCTTCCTCTGTGTCCAGTAATGTGCGGCTTTCCACGGCTTTTCTGCGGAAATCCGTCGTGCCGATTTTAAGTGACTTCACGCATTTTTACTAGGCCACCGCGTCGGAAACAGTTCGGAGTGCGAGATTACAAGCTTGGCCGCAGGTAGCAGCATCATCGCGAAAGTAGTTCCGTGCCGAGCTTCGGCCGCAGGCTCCGCTCCGAAAGTCGAGGCGAGGCGTCAGCGTCGTCAGGTACAGTCTTGCCAAATATTCCGAAGACGCATCGGACGATTTCTTCCCCCTAGATCGGGCCGGAGACACCTGATATGCCTTTCCTCTTCTGAAACCTCATCTGCTGATGTCATTCAGTCGGGTGAGATGCCTGCCGGGTGTAACAGCCGCCTTCCCCGACAACCCGATTCTGCTTTCTTCAGAGACTGTACAATAGAGAGAGACAGGCGGACGTGCGAGAGAGAGAGAGAGAGAGAGAGAGAGAGAGAGAGAGAGAGAGAGAGAGAGCGAAAGAGAGGGAGAAAGACTGACGGAGCGAGTGAGACAGCCGGGGTGGAAAAGAGACAGAGAGCACCAGACAAAGAGCGACAGTGCGCAAGGGAGAGCGACGGAGACAGAGCGATGTCTCTCTTCTGCAGAGGGAAAGGGACGGAGAGAGAGTGAGATGGGCAAGACACATGAGGTAGACAGAGATAGACAGGAAGAGAGGGAGACGCGTGCGACGACGACGAAGAGGGATCGAGACCTGTGAACGCAAGGGATATTGAAATTCAATGAAGTTCTAAGAACTTTCAAACGAAGTGTTGGCGGCAGCGGCTCAGATCTTCATATCGGGGCGAAAGAGGGAAATCCAACCGGCCTAGGCCGCCTAGGCGGGCCGGGGGCCGTGGCCGGGCCGGGGGCCGGGGGCCCTCTACAATGCGGCTCGTCGCACAGCCCCGCACCCAACGACCGTATTGTTTTGCTAGCGATGGCTGTGTGATCTAAGTGGACCCAAATCTGCTGGGGGGCAGACACTTCCCAAGTCCGGAGTCGCTGACCTAATTGTTCCGACGGTGAGATCGGGTCGGCGTCAGGGATAAGTAGTGCACGGCGGTGCTCGTGTTGGAGCGGGGGGCAGCCGGGGGGGGGGGGGGGGGGGGGGCAGGGAGGTGGGCATGGACATCGGGCCGGGCGTCGGAGAACGTAGTCTACAAGAACTGTTGGACCGGCGCCGTCACCGATTTCGAATCGATTGGAGGAAATTGTGTGTCCGCATGTGTCCTGTCTAGTACCCCGGGGGCGATGGGCGATGACGCCACGGTGCAGGCGAGGCCACGGCTGGCGTCGGCCGTCCCCGGTGCGGCCGTCGGGGACCCCGGGGACCGCGACAAGAGGCCGACGGCGACCTCTCCGCGGACCTCGGTGGGTGGCCACCGGTTCGCGGCCCGGACGCGCGGCGGCGACGGCGCGGGGTCTCCGCGAGGGTCTCCCGGAACGCCCACGCCGTACGGCACGCCCCCCGGCACCGCACTCGAGAGGAAGAAGAGCTACCACCCGGAGCTGCTGACGGGCATGGACTGCCCGGCCTCGGCCAGCGAGCGGCGAGAGCTGTTCGTCCTGCCCAGGGACGCCGCCGAAGCCGACCTCGGCCACAGGATGGAGCTGATCCACCTGAACCGTACGTGCACCAGCGTTGACCTGGCCTCGGCCTCGCCGGCGGCGCCGCACGACCTCAGAGGCACTACCAGCGACGCCAACCTCACCGACGAGGAGAAAGTCCACCGAGTGCGGCACCAGGTGGGCGGTCTTATCCACAAAATGGCGACTGCATTTGGATTCGAACACGAGCACGTAGGGCCCTACTTTGTCTGCAGGTGTCGTTCGCCCATGGCGTGGGTCACGTGGGGCCTGGCCGCCCAGCCTTTCACGGCCAGGATCTCGTCAACGCGCTGAGGCACGGGCTGAGGACGGCATCGCAGGAGGCGCCCGGGGAGGAGGATAGCGACCAGGATGAGCACCCCGACGAGGATGTCAACCCCTCTGACAACGTGGATGTGGATACCCTGGACGACGACGCCTTCCCGGAGGGCGCATCCAACGCCAGGTTGCCACGTCACTCTGGACAGCGCGGCGCTCGGGTGTTCATGTATCGGTCAGAGGGCGTCCAGAGTACGACTCGACTTTACCGTGCCGCAGTTCAGAGAGGGACCTGGACTACCTGGCGGTGAGGCCGTCCCTGGCGTCCACGCAGCTGACGCAGCTGACGGAGACCAACGAGCTCAGGGGACCCCACTCCCACTGAGCCTCGGCGAAGAGATGTGGAGAAACTGTTTCTCAACTCCACGATGGACGTACATCAATCAATGTGACATTATTTATAGGTGTAAAGGGCAAATAAATAGTACTCTCTGGTAGAAAGTGTTTAATGAAACTAATTTATTGCATTTCGGAACATAAGCTTACGGCTTACGGCTGTACATTTGATGTTGTACCAGGTCTTTCATGAGTTCAGCAGCTGATCTGAGTGAAAGAAGTGGGGTGCTGCGCACAGCCTATATGTTGGTGGGCGTGTGTGAGATCTCTTGAGGCAGTCTTGTTGAGGGGAGGCACTACCACACGTGGCACTGGGCGCCCCCCGCCCCGTTCTGGGGACAGCCCCACGCGTGCGAGAAGTCCCTGGAGTTGGCCAGCGAGCCCTGGACACGGAAGCGGTGGGGGGCGTGCGGGTCCGTCAGCACCTCGTGCAGGAGGGACTCTCTCGTCGACGACTCGCACCACATCTGGGATAGAAGAGGACAGAAACGATGGCGGTGAGCGACATAGTCGTGAACACGGAAGACCATACCGCAGTGCCGCCGTACCGTGGCGAAGCCGAGGAAGAAGAGCTGCTCCGGGGTGAACTCCTCCAGCCCCACCAGGCGCGGCTCGGGCCCGGCCCGTTGCAGGTAGCGTTGGTACGCCTTGTAGGCCAAGCGGAGCCCGCCGCTGTCGGCGATGTTCTCGCCCTGAGTCGTCACGCCGTTCACCTGCCGGGGGTCAGAGTGTCAGACGGCTGACGGCAGCGGTGCGGCAGCGGTGCGCACGGCCATGTCTCACCGTGGCGATGCTCCCCAGCATGGAGTCCAGCTCGGGCACACGGTACGAGTCGTACTGCTGCACGATGCACTGCGCCTTGCGGAGGTACGTCTCGAGCGTGGAGGCGCTCCACCACTGCGCCAGGTTGCCCTGGGCGTCGCTTTGCCGACCTGTAAGGATGAGGAGAGGAGAGAGAGGCCAAGGCCAGGCGTTGCCGCCGCCGAGCGCCGCGACGGCTGGGCCGGCCGCACAGCAGGGAGGGCCGGCGGGACTGCCTACCCTCGGCTCCGCAGGCGCTCGGCTCCGCTCCGCTCCGCGCTAGCACCCCGCTCCGGCCCGGCGCCCGGCGCCTGGCCCCGGCTGCTTACCCATGTCGTCGAAACCGTGCGTGATCTCGTGCCCGATGACCACCCCGACGCTGCCGTAGTTGAGAGCCCTGCGGAAGCAAAAGTGGCGAATAAGGTGAGCTGAACGCGCTGCGCTGTCCTGTCCGGCGGGCACCACACCGGCAGCGGCACGGGAAACAGGCGGGCAAACTCACTCGACGCGGCCGCGACTGAAGAACGGCGGCTGCAGGATGCCGGCCGGGAATACTGAAACAGACACGGCGGTCACCAGGGGCTGACCTGACCACAGCACACTCGCGTCACGGATCGTTAGATTTCTCATGCTCACTGATGGAGTTGGCTCCGGGGTTGTAGTAGGCGTTGACGACCGCGGGGCCGGTCAGCCACCTGAAAAGCACGAGAGAGGACGCTGTAGATCTGCTTGGACTCTGCCCGCGTTGCTGCCCCCACCCGGTACTCGCCCGTACTCACTCTGCGCGGTCGACGGGCCTCCGCAGCTTGGCGAGGGACTGGCGCACGAGGTAGCCGCGGACCGCCTGCATGTTGTGGAAGTGGCTGCTCCCGACGGCCATCCCCCGGTAGTGGTCCCCCAGGGCGGAAGCGTTGGCGTACCAGTCCGGGTAGCCGATGAACTCGGTCATGGCTTCGGCCTTGTGCAGGGCGGCGTCCCTCGTGTCGCCGTCCATCCAGTCGACCGCGGCCATGTCCGCGGCGAACGAGGTGCGAAGGTCGCGGACCAGCGCCACGGCCGACTGCTTGGCGGCGTCGTCGAAGTGCCGCGACACGTACTCGTAGCCCACGGCGAGCCCGAGCAGGCTGGAGGCGCGCTGCACGCAGTCCTTCCAGCGCGGCGAGTCCTCCAGCGTGCCGATCATGGCGCGGTCGAACTGGAAGGCCAGCTGGCGGATGGCGGCCGTCATGTCCCCGGACAGCGCGCGCACCAGGCGCCACCAGACGTAGTTAGCTGCGGGGTGGCCCGGCGTCAGCGGCGTGAATCAAGGATCAGAGTGGTCACGAAGACCCTCTAGGAGCCGGTACTCACCCACGACGCGGCGCGGTGTCTGGTCCAGCAGCGCGACCAGCCTCTGCACGAAGTCGAGCTCCCGGACCACGACGCGCTCGGAGGGGTCGACGAGGACGCCGGTCCCCGCCAGCATGCCCCGCAGCACGTCCATCCAGCGCACCTCCGAGTCCGGGTGCGCCGGGTGCACCGCCCGGGTCCACGCCTGCAGCTCGGCCAGCGAACGCAGGTTGTACGTACGGAAACCGTCGCGGCGCCCCTCGGGCGGAGTCATGATCTGAAACGTTCAGGCGCGGGTTCGGTTCCCAGCCGAGGAGGATTTTGTTGGTGTGAAGCAGCCCTGGGTTCTCATCTCACCTTGGCCAGCTCGGTCTCGAACAGCAGCACCTGCTGTGCCTGCTCCATGACCTGCTGAGGGTCCAGGGTGCGGCCGGCGGCGCGGCCCACCTCGTGGGCGGCCCCGGACATCCAGGCCAGCAGGGCAGAGTGCTGGCTGCGGTAGGAGGCCGGCTCCACCAGCATGCGCCGCGCCAGCGTCAGCGACGGCTGCAACCCCACCCCGCCGATGAACACCCAACACCCGCACAGCCTGAGGCCCCGGGCCTCCGGGCCCCCACCCCCTCACCTGATCCAGGGTGATGACGTTCCTGGAGGAGTCCATCTTGTCCGTGAAGACGTACACGACGAAGAGGGGTGCGATGGACCACTGGGCGAGCAGGCGGGTGACCACAGCCTGCCAGCTGAAGGCCGCCTCGTCCCAGGACTCGGCCTCCATCGCCATCGGCCATCCGCCCAGCGCCCCCAGCTCCTCCAGCAGTGGCGACAGCGCCTCCGCCTCCACGGCCTCTGGAAAGGGGTACGGCGAGAGTTCGGCGGGGTTCGAACCCGGGCCCGCGGTCTGCGTGACCACACTCACCGGTGTTGAGGCAGGTCCGGTAGAGCTGCTTGGCCTGCCGTACGGGGAGGGGCTCCGCGGCGTCCTCGTCAGCTTCCAGGATCCCTGCGGTAGAATACAGAATCCAGCACCACTACCTCCCTCGCCCGTTCACGCCGCTCCCATTTATTTCACTTGAAAAACTATTTCTGTCTGGTCCAGACCCTTGAGCTGTCCCTGCAGGCGGTCCTCAGCTTCGTTGAAGTGGTTGTAGTGGGACTCGGTGGCCGGCACCGGGTGCTTGGCGATCCAACCGCCGCAGGCGAACTCGTAGAAGTCGGTGCAGGGGTCCGCGGACATGTTGAGGGACTCGAGGAGGGAGCGCGCTGCGGGACACGGGCACGAGCTGGGTGAGACAGAGACAGAGATGGTCCCGGCCGGGGCACCTCGACGGCCCGACAGAAGACTCACCCGCCTGCCGGCACGCCCGGCTCTCGCAGACCTCGTACGACTCCAGGATGGCGCCGTTCTCCAGGAAGTTGCTCCCTGCGAACGGACGGAGGTGGGCTGCGTGTGAATTAGGTCAAGGTCGTCCGGAAGTGAGGGGCAAGGTCGTTTCTCCATTCAGCCCTCCGCTCTCCGCGGGGCGGATCGTTCTGTCCGGAAGCCGATATGAACCGGTACCCACCAACATCGTAGTTGAAGATGGTGCGGCTGTCGGCGCGTCCGAGGAGGAAGGCCACGCAGCACAGGACCAACAGGACGCCCAGGCTGGAAAAACCACCACTCTGTCATCTCGCACTGTCGCTTGCTGTCGCTACGCCGTAGGCGCGCATGTCTCTGTTTGCCCTTTCCGCGCATTTTTATCTCATCTGCTCCGCTGGTCGAAATGGGAAACGGGGCCTGGGTTAGGTCATTGGCCTTTCTTTTCCCTTCCCTTCCCGCCCACTTGCTAGGCGACGCGGCGGTGGCGGACTCGACCTACGGGCTCGATACTCGACCTCCCAAGGAACACTGGGCGTACACCGCACACGGTGACGGTGCACAGCGATGACTACCGCAATCAGATTTGAGTTTGAAATGAAAATGAATTGGATGCATAAAACCGGTGAGCACTGAGGAGGAAAACAGTCGCTGGTAAGTCACCACTTCCGGTGGTGTGGCAGGCTGCCGGCACATGGACACGGACAATGGACAGGCCCCCTGACGTCCAGTCTTGCTCACCATTCCTCGTAAAATCAGCCCTCTCGCCTGACAAATATCCTCGCGGACGCGGCGCTGCGCAGGACTACTCACTGGTACTGGTGCTTGCGGAGGCGGGTGGCTGCCATGGTGCCGGACTGAGCCCTGGCCATGAGCGCGCTCATGGCTGCCGAATCATTTCCAAAATTGGGCTGGTCGAGCCCGAGAGGTCGTCATCCTGCCAGAGGCAGGACAGGCCTTCCCTCCTCCCCTCCCCTTCCTCCAGGGCCCCGCCCCGCCTCCCTCTGTCGCTCCTCTTCTGGCCGGGCGATAACGCCTACAAAAATTTGATATGGGGCGCGCGGGAAGCCGGCAAAGCAAGCGAAGCCCGGCAGGGCAGCGGATGGGCTGAGCGAGCAGAGCGCTGAGCCCGCGGAGCAAGACTGGGGAGTGTGGCGGTGCCCGAGGTTCTGGTCCCCAGCTATGTGCACGCTGACCCCAATCACACACTGGTTTCTCTTCCTTCTCTCCCTCTCTCTCTCTCTCGGAAACCCCCTACGATGCCTCCCGTGCGACTCTTGCAGATTATGATCCAGTCTCTGAATGATGAGAAGAAGAGCCCCCAGGTGGGTAGGCCGCTCGCCACGCTCATGTGTACTACCCAAGTGCATGTTGCCTACAATCAAGGGGCTCGTTAGGTACAAGCACTATGTCTCAAACGTGGTTTGAGTTTCGCTGTGTCCGAAATAGTGTTATTATGTCCTTTCTAACGTTTAAGCAAATAGGCGTGTTTTTTCCCTGTTGTTTTGTTTCTTGGAAGGGTGATAATTAAAGTAACATCTGTCATCTTATATTTAATTATAACCATTAGAGGAGAGAACAGTCTCATAATTTTCCAGAAATCGAAAGCTTATTTCATATGTTGTGAGAAGTTAAGCTACAGACATGTGAGATCAAGATATCTGCCAAAGTTTATAGATCCTACAGTTACATAACTTTCATCATGAGGAGCTTAATTTTAAAAAGACCAGGTACATTGGTTTCTCAAAGACTTTGCACAGTGTAGCATGGGAACGCTGCCTCCATTGGTTCTAAAAGATCAGTCAAAAAGTACACAGTCCCTGCTACACCCTCAAAGAGAGAAAAATATCTATCCGGGCACCTTTCTCGATGCTCATTAAAGTCAAAACACCATTCTGCAAATGCACAACACCTATAGAGATATTTTGCTGCTTCCACCTCAGTGAATTCCTTTTGTTTCTGTAAAAGACATCAACATTTTACTAAACATGCCCAACATCACACATGCAGTAATTTTTACTACAACAGCAGTTTACATGATAGATTTGTTTAACATATATTACCTTTAACAACTGATAAAGAGAGATGAAAGTGTAAGCATTTCCTGATGTCCCATGACAAAGACCACATCCTTTGCGTAGAAGCCCACGTCTCCACACCACTTCTCCACATTGTATGGCTGCTGTTAGGTATCGCTTGTCATCAAAAATCTTTGAAATAATACAGTTAAAAATTACTATTTCTTCATTTTGAAAATTAAAAAACAAGGTCAGAGTATATCACACTCACCTCGTATGCGAGACAGAATAGTTGAACAGCTCCTGGAGCACCATGGCACCACTGCACAAGACGATCAGTGGCACTTCCCTCAGAGGACATTAGATTGCCACTCTTAAAGCGGCGCTCTAGTAAGTCATCTATAGATGGTCTGACATAATTTTTTAAATCGTCTGCATTTAAGTATTCTTTAGCCTGAATATAATTGGGAAATATTAAGTTAAAAAAGCAACAAAAAAAAAGAAGAACCTCCCACACAACCTATACTAAATCTAATTTTTTGTTTAGTACTCACTTGAAGTAACATATATAGAATACCTGCTGTTCCATGAGCTGCCCCAAAGTAGTTTTTGTCATGCCACTCAAATTTTAATGGAGCATTGCATTTATCTTTTGCAGCAAGTGATCTACCATGGTCAATTATTATCTTGATTACCTTGAATGTTAAGAGGGTATTTGGTTGAGTCATATTTTCAAGTTTTAATTTAACTACCACAAGTTGAAGCCTTACAGTTTTAATAGAAAAAAAGTTATGTGTTAATACCTACTTCTCTTATGTCCGAATCACTAATGTCCATTGGTAATCTGTTTTTTATCATGAAAAGCAATGAGAACAGAAATCCAACCCGGCCATATAACAATTCATTTGGCATATCAGAATTAGGGCTCTTGACAAGTCTGAGCATCTCTTCTAATCTGTAAGGAATTCAAGAGAACCAATAATAACCACTCAATAATGGAAATGTTACTTATTCGTCATACCAGAATACATTTACCTTTGACCTAGGAGTTCCCTAGCCTCAGTATTATCATTTATCATAGCATTTAGTATTAATACACCTGAGTTGCCATTCAAAAAGTTAACTCTGGACCTGTGTGGATTGGTCCGAGCCAATTTTATGAAAGATCTGGCAATCTGGAATAAAATTGATATAATTTGAAAAAAGGGAAATTATAATAATCTGGAGGGCTGAAAAAGATGAAAACCATAGTCATCGCTAATACCTGGTTTAGCTCGCCACTAAATCGCCTGCTAGCAAAAAGAAATGCCATGGCCACACCAGCGACTCCAGTGTACACAGAGAAGCCTGAACTGGAGACATCATTTTCATGTACCATGATATTTTGTAGCATAATCTCTGTTTTCTGTCTGATATTCTTGATAAAAGCATCACGTATCTGAAATAAATGGCAAGTAAGTGTCAAAACAGGGGTAGTGTTCAGCATGTTATCTCCACCTAACCATACCGTAAGAAAGCCGTCGTGGCCAAGATATTATTAGGTTCTTACCTTGTAAGTCTCATTATCTTTTTCAATGAAATCATTTGGCACATCAGGATCAAAATCTCGGTATAAGTTGTCGTAGTACCGATCTCTTGCTACAGCGTCTGCTTGGACATTGACAACAGGCCATATCCCGCTTGCCATGGTTGAAACTTGCTCATCAGGGAAGCAACTAATTGCAGAATTCTCGAAAGGTAAGTGCTTTGGTTCAAATTGATACAAAAATCTCCACCATTTGAGGAGATAAATTTTGTTTGGCAACGTTGTTGCGAAGGAGGGGAGGGGATGGCGTGGGGGTGAGGGGAGAGGCGGAGGGTGGGGGTTGCAGGGGAGAACTCACGGCACCCGTCTGCTTCAGCTAGAGAGGACAGGCTTTTTGTTTTTGAAAGACTTAATTCATAAAAGTTTGCTGGAAGCCCCGGAAACTCTGTACTGCTCGCGTGGGGTTATCTCTTACCTCTGAAAGTTGAGATAAAGTGTGTCGTAGTTTCCCTGAGACACAATCCATAAACAATGATCTGCTATAACCTCTTGAATAGGTAGGACACTTACATTTGATAAGATGGCTCCCGCTACTGTTGTAATGGAATCCTGTTGTATCACAGTATTATGATGTAGAATGAGTCATTTTTGCTCAATCAATGTTTTAGAGGTGGTATTAATAATGTGTCTTTGTCCTCATTATCAGGTTACGTGCTGGTCCTCTGCAGATTAGCGTAAAACAAATTTTGACTCCTCCTCCAGGACCTAATAACCAATTATACCGAGATTTATCCAACAACTTGGCTCTTATTTCTAAAATCCATAGAGATTCATATCTGAGAACTTATCAATCCCTTGTAGTTGAATCAGATGGTTCTTCTTATCCGATACGTTATCATGAACCTCGAACTATAATTCAGGTGTGTTATTCTTATCCAGTTTGTTTTGTATTTGGTTCATAAATAATGCAGTGCTGTAATAGTTTTTAATTCCTCATTTTCTAGCTTCCTCTTGATATTTCCACTTTATCAGAAGAAGATTATAAGTTGAGGTTGTCTAGAAGGAATCCGAAGAAGAAGGTTGTATATGCTCAGGAAGAAAAGGATACTTATAAGCCTTCTCAATACATCAGACTCGTCAAGAAGGCCAAGAATTAACTTCACAGAAGAAATGTGATATGGAGAAGGAACCTGAGATCAGTCATGTTTCACCACTATTAAAATTACGTATAATTAGATTTAATAAATATTAGCACTTTCTGACAATGGCTGCATGTATTTTCCCCACCCAAGTCCCTGCACTGTCTGAATCAAGGAAAGGAGGTTGGTTAGCTTATCAATTCAAACTTCGCGCCTTGCTGGCCGCAGAGATCGGACTGTGTCTCTAGTGCAAAAGGGAGAGAAGAGGGTGAAACCAGATCGTCGCTGGACAAGGGGTGAGGGGAGAAGAAGGGGAAGGGGGATGGAATGGAAGACATCAGAAAGGAAGAGGTGTGAGGAGGCTAAATCGAAACAATACATTCGTCTGTTATTCTGTGACTATTTCACAATATGTCTCTAGTTACCAAAATTACTTAAAGGAACTGATTACATGGACGATGAGTAAAAGTAATGAAAAAGTAACCCCGCGACTGTGCACATCAACTCGTTGCTCCACCTTGGTATTTTAAGCCGCTATTAATGCACTAGAAGGAGAGAGGCTGTCAAATGTCAGAAAATAAAGACCTCTGTATTTAATGTACAGTGAAGTAGAAGATATGGAGTGGTGCTGCTTTGAGGTAAACACCTATCACAAGCGTTTCTTTGCCCATTTTGTCATTTTTCTGGCCTAACCTTTAGTGATCTTGGTCGTTGAAGCGACTATAACCTTACCGTGACCGCATGAATTGGTGAATCATTTTTATTTTCCCCTTTCATTACTTCTAAAAAAATGCATTTAAAAAATTGTACTCGAATTCCAACCTTCATTTCTTCATAGATCAAGTTTTGAGATCAAGGGAAATGAGTGTCTTCTATTACAATAAATTTTGGTTGATTAAATTGTGTGTGCAAGGACAATAGTTTTATGATGTCTCTACATCTCCAACTGATGAACATCCCTGAATTCAATCTACTTGTGTTTTGTGTGCTTTTGAGACATGAGACTCTTCACCCCCCGGTGATTCCCTTGGAAAAACTAATGTTTTCTCTTTCTCCTTTCAGGGTCATTTTACCAGATTTCTTTTCTTTCAAATCAAGCTGAAACAAGCTTCTTGATGAAGGACTGTTGCTGTTGCTGGTTTCCAGCTGTAGAGGAATTTAATAAGTTTTTATTGTTATCCTGTTCCTTTGTTTATTACCAATGGGAATCTGCCTATCTTGTTTCAAAGCTCCTGCACCACCTCCCCAGTCAGCAGATAGCATGTTGACTGGAAAGGATAAAGAAGGTAACCAGTGATATCCAACAGATTTTTCTAGTCTCATGTTTGTCATGATTTTGTAAAGAGTTTTTAAATATTGTAACATTTTGCTTTTTTAGATGTTCAAAGACCAGAAGAAGTTCAACGACTCACTCCTCACACCACAGTAGAAACTCAGCTCAATGGTAACAGCAAACCACTTAGTGAAAAACCCTCTCGAACATTCTGTTCACTGCTTCCTGGTTCTCTTGGAAGGGAAAAGGATGTTTCAGAAGTTAAAATCAATAACATGTTTGATGCCTACAAAGAACCTAATAGGGATGTGATTCTTGCTGATGGAATAGAAAAACTATGTTCTGATTTAGACTTATCACCAGATGAATTTAAGGTTTTAATTTTAGCATGGAAAATGAATGCAGAACAAATGTGTCAGTTCACAAGAACAGAATTTGTCTCTGGCTGTAAAAATATGCATGTTGATTCCATAAAGGGCATCCAGCAGCGGTTGCCAGATATTGCTGCCGAAATTAGTAAAGATTCCGAAATTTTCAAAGAGTTATATAGATTTACATTTCGATTTGGCTTAGATGTGAATCTAGGTCAAAGAATTCTTCCCTCTGACATGGCTGTTTGTTTATGGAAATTAGTATTTACAGGAAGGGAGCCACTCATCTTACCCAGGTGGCTTCACTTCCTTGAGTCACACAATGTTAGAGGCATTCCAAGGGATACATGGAACATGTTCCTTAATTTTGCTGAGACTGTGGGAGATGACTTAAGTAGCTATGATGACACGGAAGCATGGCCAAGCTTATTTGATGACTTTGTTGAGTATGAGAATGATGCTGCTAATCAGAATGTGTCAAAGGATAGGATTGACAACAATGTTATCAAGGAAAATAGTTGATAACTGGACTTCATCAAAGGTTTCATGTTTCAGGAAGAGCTGTTCTTATTTGGTTTACTTCCAATTATTTTAAAAATTGTGATGACTTTTTATAAAAATAACAATGCTTTTGTGAGTAGCTCATAAATAGCTCACTGCTCTGGGTTATTAGACCCAGGAAAATAGTTCAACATTTGGGTCAAATGTTTCTGTAACCCTTGTATTTTCATGTTTTCTTATCATATGTTAAAGACAAAATACTGTTTTAAAATCAAATGCTTTGTATGCAATATGCTGTGGTGGGAACTCACCTATTTTTATGACTGAGTAATCAATATATTTAAGATACATGTAAAACATTTGTTAGTTAGGAACAGTATTGAAGTACTTAATGGTCTACCCACTTTTGATTACATGATTTGGTGTTAGAAATGTCAGAACAAGAGAAAACAAGGATCCAATTTTGGAAAATTTTGGAAAGATTATTTTCAAGTTAACACCCCCCCCCCCCCCCTTTTTTTTTCTCTCCCTTTTCTTTTGTTTTGTTTAATTAAGATTGATGAGACTGAGTTGATTTACTCACCAAATAATTTATGTATTCTTCCAAATCTGCCATTTGATTGCTGTGAAAAACTACTGTGCTCTCACATATGTTTATAGACTCTCTTTAAAAAAAAAAACTGAGTTTAAATGATGAGGGAAGGAGAGTGCAGGATTGTGAAATATGTGAAAGAAATAACAGTCATTGTTTACTTCAAACACAGCTCTTTGGAAGGAGGTGCTGAAATGTATCTTGTTCATTATTCTACATATTTTCTTTTTAGCCGTCACATATTTTCTTTAAGCCGTCACAATGCTGGGTAAAGATTTGAAGACTCTAAAGACTAACACTTTTTCATTTAATTTCTCTCTGAACTTTCCGTGGCAGCTTACATCCTGCAGCATTTAGTTCAACTAAAGGTGAAAGATTTCATTCCTCCAAAGGCTAAGTTACTTTGGGGCAAAGTGGCTGTGAATTTTTTTTAAAACCCTAACTTTTCTTATGTGTGTAGTTTGCAGTGGAATTGTTGAGTAGGCAATATTTTTTCTCACTTTTCTTTCATAGTTTCAGAAACTCTCTTATCATTTTTGGAGAATATAAAATGAAGTGACTGTTAATACAATAAATAGGAGATGATTGAGAGTTTATGAGCGTTGTTTTCTCATGCCACATGTTGGGTCTCAAAACTGATTTGTTCATTCAAAGGCATTTTTGGACATTTTGGCTTTAAAATATAAACAGGATTCATTTCTTTACTCGAATATGTTTGGTGGTGTAAAAGGGTTATTTTATTTGTTATTTTTATGAGACTTGTCTGAAGGTTTTCTTCAATTACGTTTTGCTCCGCTTATTGTAAATGAAGTTTTGCTTTTTCAGGATTATAAGCTACATTATTGAACTCATCTCAAGTTTGTTATATTTTATATATATCTGTTGATGTGTCATTTCCAAAGACTGAAAATTTCTGTGCAGACGGATGCCCATTGGCATACACAGTGAGCTGAAGATGCATTCACAGACGTATCTTCTCCATTTCAGTTCTTTTTAACCAGTGGCGTCAAGCTTGAATTCCAGTGGTGTAGCAAGCTGGCCTCCGTGGGGACCCACCCACCCCTCAGACCGCTATTAACGCCATAAAACGCTATTAAATGTGTATGTTTTTGCGCTTTCTTTCCTTTTCCTTCCTTTCTTCTCATTTTCCTCCTCTTTCCCTTCCTCTTTCCTTTCACTTTTCACCTTTCACCACCCTCTCGAGGGGGGACCCACCCCCTCAGAGCTGTAGCAGCCGCTACGGCAAAACCCCCGCTTGACGCCACTGTTTTTAACGAACAATGTGACTTCTATTTAAAAGATTCTTAATTCTCTTGTCATGGTCAATGGGTGACATTTTGTGCAAAGGTATTTTATTTGATCATGTTTTGCTTCTTAGCCAAGAATTGCAAATTGCTAAGTGTCTCAGATTCTTGGCTTGATAACAGCATCCCAGTTTTGCATTCGCTTTTTCATCTAAGAATAATTGTAGTCAATTAACACACTTTTTATAAAGTGTATTATTGTGTAACGAATGTATCAGATAGTTGTGATTTCATGCTAATATAATTTTACATATTACATACATATAATGGGGTTGTTCAGCTATGCAAATCATCTTGCCCCTATAATTCACACAAATATAATGCTGTACTGTGCAAAGACATCACTTTCAATTTTACTCAAACCTGTGGATTATTTTTTATCAACAAATTCCACTATCAAGTCCATGTCGAAGCTACTCTTGTGGTCCCATGCAAATATTGTTCAAAAGGTTCGTGGCGAGTCATGATCAGAATAAACTAATAAACCTTGGTACACCACGTCAACAAATAAAAACTAACGCATAGCACCGTTAGTTTTTATTTGTTCACATGGTGTACTGAGGTTTATTATTTTATTGTGGTCCTATGTGTCCTAAGCCTATTCCAATTGTGATTTGTTGTGCCACTTCAAATCACAAAATCTTGTACAATGCAGTGTCAAACAAAATTAAAATATACTGGATTTCTGTATTTTGTTTTATTTCCTCAAAAATTTTCAAAGAAGTCAATATCATGGTAGTAGCAGGTTTTGTCCTGCTTCACTTCAGCAGTGAAAATAATGGAAACATTCCAAATCATATGGTTCTAATAGATCATCTTTTTAAATGTGCTTTCCCTCCTGCACTCTTGAACTTATCTATTTCCTTCAGCTGCAGATGTGATTCGGCGGTTGTTTGAGTTAACTGATGAAAATAAAGTAATGTCCCGGAGTTGATTAACTATTTCATTACCATGTCTTGTGAATACTTACAAAGGTATGGAAATAACCATAACTCACCATATCCAATAATATTTCAGCTTTTAATTTAAGCATATTATTCTCATCTTCCAATCGTTGAATAATATGTCGAAGTTTCTCATTTTCCTTATGCTTTCCACTGGCTGGTCCAGTCTCTGGAGGAAAAGTTGACCTCATAATGAGTGTCGAGGAAAAATAAAAATACACTCCAACTTCATTAAAACTTACCTGGGATCCATTGACCATTCTCAAATACTGCCTCCTGATCTCCAAGGCGAAGTTTAATAGGTCCTATTTCTGTGCTGAATTCCTGACAATTTTCAGATGTGTCAATAACTCTAGCTGAATTTGGATCAGGCTTACGATTTGGGATCCTCTTCGGAGAAAATTTGTTGGGAAACAGCGGCATTCCAAAAAAGCCAATACTGTTTTTCTCCAAATTTAGTAGGAAAGAATGAATGGACGGAATGGACTGCAAGACGAAATGATTTGTTTCTACATACTCTTCCTTGTGTCTGTTTACGTTTTGGTCTATTGGCAACATTGAAATCTGTAAGAAAATAAAAGTTGTTTGATGGAATCCTATTTCTTTGAATTTTGATGTAAAGCGAGATACGAGATATTATTCTTAACAGATCAATTAGCACTATCACTAATACGGAGATTGGTGAATGCTTCATCGAGAAGCCTGGGGATGTACTGTACTGTACACAGGGGAGAATCAAGTGACATTGCTTCCCGTCTCGTGCCATTGGTCGGTTGACAGCAAATAAACAAACCGACAATATTGTGATTAAAGTGACGTTGGAACATTGTCGATTGTATATCTCTACTTTAACGTATACTGTGAGAATTTGGGACATTAATCATTTGATTAGTTTAACTATATTGTCGTTTTTAACAACACCAAACTCTTGAAACGAGTATAGGACATGCTAAGGTTAGGAGGAGGTTGGATATTTATGGATCGTTGTATCAATCACCGTCCGGTTTAATGGAAGAAGCAACCGATTCTCCACCTCCGCACCTTTTATCGTATTTATGGTAAGTGCTTTGAACTACCATTTACCGTCGATAAGACTAGTAGAAACCTCTGAAGCAGTTTCTTATCAGGTTTGTTGGTTGGCTCATCATTTATCTGCTGTCTTGGCTTGACTTTTCTTGATTGTTTAAAAACATTATTGGTATAATAGGGGCAACTCTAGTCCTTTTTCAGTTCAGGCATTTCATTGGTTTAGTTTGAAGTACTCTCTTTGCTGTTTTCCATGTAAAAATTTTAGGCGTTCTGGTGCTTTATTGAAATATTTATCAGTATTTATGGTTCCATTGTACCAATGTATGAAAAATTATTGTTTCAGATTGTGAATTCTGTCTCTACTTGACGTCTTATGAACATGCGCCTACCAGATATATTAGGTGAGAACTTCTGCATCCCGCTAAGTTCGCAATATCTTAAGTGGCCAATGCTAGAACAATATGAAAAACTGCTTTGAGTTGACAACATGCTCAGCAACTCAGGGAATGTGGTTCAGAACCCTTTCATGTGGCTGAACTGTCCTGGTGTGGTGCCAGTCCCCTTCACCCCGCTAGCTCGTACCTTCGCCATGGGACACTGTGCTTTCACCTAATGACCATGGCTGGACAACTGTGCACTACCCTTTTGGGGTTTGCATGTCAAGAGGCGGCCACGAGCTCTGCGCACTCTGCAGGCTGGTTGTCGGTGGTCGAGTGCCGTGTTCCTTGACACACATCCGTCCGCCGCACCGCTGAAACAGTCATCATTCACTCATGCAGTCATTCATTCAGTACTCGAACCCGTCCCGCCGCCCACTTCGCGCACCATTCGAGCCTTCCCTTCCGCCCGCCCACTGCTGCACCTGCTGCACCGCACCCCGGGACTAACGAGCCATTCAGTTGCCTTTTCCTAATTTTGGCCAAACGCGGCCGGCACTAGTGCTAAGGGGGGGAGGAGTTTGAGCCCCACTGCTGCGGGTGCCGGGCCCTTGCGGCGCGTTGGCGTACCATATAACCGTGCCGTCCGTGCCCGGGTGTGCTTACTCAGCTTGTCCCGCCGACGCAGGTTTCCGCTGACGTTCGCGATAAACTGTTTTCCTAGAGACAGCATTGGAGGTGTTATTGCCTTGCCTCGGGCTTTACCACCGACTCTGTCTGCTTTGCCCCTGAAGTGCCGTGCCATACCGTCCCGTCCACATCGACCCATCGTCGGCCTGCTACCGAGTGCTTCCCGTCCTGCGCGTGCTGGCCAGTCCTGGCAGACCGCCATGCGCCTCCATTCACCTCGTCGCTGGTTCGTCCCTGTGTGTATGTGTATACCAGGTGTATCATTGGCCCCGGGCAGTTTCGGTTTTTGGCAGTCCCGCAAAGCACTATCTCTGTCTCTTTCTGTCTCACGCGTCTGTGCGTGTGTGTGTGTGCGCGTACGCGCCCCCGAGTCCACGCGCTAGGGGCACTGGTCCTGCTTGCGGGGGCGGGGAGGGGGAGGACTTCCCCGCACGTCTCGGCTCGACTCCCCCTGACGTCCTTTATTCTGAATAGGTGCCGTGGCATGGCACGGCGTCATGCGATGACGACGCGACACACGCTTCAGTTCAAAAGTATCGTGCGACGCCATGCCACGCCACGCAGCGTCTGCCCCGCCACACGCGACCCTGCCCCCGCCCCCCCCCCCCCCCTTTACGTTCGCCCCGTCTCCCCGCACTCTACGCCCCTGGTTCCTCCTCTCGCGTCCTGTCTTATCTGATATCGGTTTGAGATTGGTTACGCCAGGGCACGGGTCTGCACGGGTTCATTTCTAGTTTACATCCCACCAAGTTCATTATCCTCACTCAGAATCCGGGGTGTATATTTTCCCCTTTTTTTTTTCTTCTCAATTTTCCCTGGGATTGCGATTTAACTAATATGCATGCTGTTTATACTAGTGAGTTTCCAAATTTTTGCTTGCTTCACAGGATGTTGTTTATGTCCCTAATGTCAGATCTGCCTTGGCATTTTTAAAAAAGGGGAAAGAAAATTTACCTGTGGTTTGATTAGCCGAATCCCCCTTACAATCAACTGCTATTGTTTTCCATTTTCAGGGTTCTTGCAACCTCCTGCAGGACGGACGTTCTGCTATCTCATCTGTGGCATTTTCATCGGCTTTAGTTCAGCTTTCATGCTCCTTTCTATCTCATCCCAAATGTCATCGTTTGGTGAATTTCTGATCCCTCAGAGGTAATGTGCTTCACAAAACTTTTCTTGGAGAGTTTAATTTACATTTCAAAACTTGAGTTTTTAACCCGTGTTTTTATTTTCTCTCTCTTATTTTTGGTCTTGTTTTTTTAGACCAGCTCATAAGCATAGTGATCCCCATGGTTATGGTCATGAGTCAGATGAAATGTTGCCACATCCACGAGAGTTTGGTGCTCATAGTTCGGATGAAGATTTTCATAGAGGTATATTTTTACAACAGTTTTCTTTTAGGGTGGATGTCATGTTAGTAAACAAGCACCATAGGTCCAAGAAAATAGTAACACGCTTTTTTGTTATATTATTCTTCTTTTAAAATATATTTTTTAGAAATATGTTTGTTTTTAATTTAGGTGAAGATACTTTAGCCCAGAAACTTGCGGAGAAAGTCCGTGTTTTATGTTGGATAATGACTTCTCCTGCCAATCATGAAAGGAAAGCTCGACATATCAAAGCAACTTGGGGGAAAAGGTGTAATATTTTGTTGTTTATGAGCACAGCCAACGGTAATAAAAGCGCCTTTGTTTCATTTGACAAATCTACATATCCCAAACCATCTGTGTACTCACCAAGTCTTGTAATTTTAATCTACAGATACGTCTCTTCCTACTGTTAACCTTGGTATACATGAAGGGAGGGATTATTTGTGGTCTAAAACTAAGGAATCTTTCAAGTATGTGCATGACCATTACTTAGACCAAGTGGACTGGGTCATGAAAGCAGATGATGATACGTAAGTTGTAGTTATATCTCCTTAGTCACACCATTGTAATGCTTTTCCTCCTGTACTACAATTTTATTCCTCCTCTCCCATAGATATGTTATTGTTGAAAACTTGCGGTTCATGCTATCTGCATATAAACCAACAGATCCTATTTATTTTGGATGCAGATTCAAACCATATGTTAAACAGGGTTACATGAGTGGTGGTGCAGGGTATGTGTTGAGTAAAGAAGCTGTCAAAAGATTTGTGGAAAAAGGTATACCAGATAAAGAAAAGTGTCGTCAAGATCATGGGGGAGCAGAGGATGTAGAGATAGGTATTTATTTTATGGATTTGTTTATGAATGACTAATGTCAGCACACAGTCCTCATGGTTTCTAATCCTTACATTTTCCACAGGTATTTGCTTAGAAAGAGTTGGGGTCAAAGCTGGAGATTCACGTGACCCTAATGGTCGAGGAAGATTTTTTCCATTTGTTCCTGATCATCATATTACAGTTGGTCATACTGATAAAAGTTTTTGGTACTGGAATTATATTTACTATCCAGTGAAAGAGGTATTATGCAATGCTTCAAATTCTTATTATTGTAATACCTAATCTGTATTAGTGAATGTAACCCGCTCCCTTTTGTTTTCTTCCTCAGGGCTTGGAATGCTGCTCAGACAGTGCCATATCTTTTCATTATGTTTCACCTCAGCAGTTGTATGTTCTAGAATATCTTATTTATCATTTGAGACCTTTTGGCATCAATCACTCGGTTGATCTCCCTGCAGAACAAGGCACTGAAAATTCTAGTGTTGCTCCTGCATTATCATTGTCATCAGCTACGTCATCTTCATCTTCTGCTGCTTCATCTTCACCCTCTATTGTAGAAAAATCAGTGAACCTCACTGACAAGTGATATTTGCCCTGTGGCCTTATATATTTAATGTTAAATCATTGCCATCTGATTGTGTAATAGCTATTACATACCGGTATGTGGATAAGTTAGTTAGGTTACTGAAGCAATGAACATTTTAAAGATAAAAATTTTCGATCTTCTGTTTGCCTTTACTCACAGATACCCCAGTGTGCTTATTTGTCAGGTAATGAAAGTTCTGGCAAATGTGCACTGAGCTACTTGTGATGGAAATATAAACAAAGATTGAGACCACACACTTATGTTGTCACTCTGTTATTGTTTGCTCTTGATACTTAAAAAGTATCAGAATTTCTTGGCTGTTATTGACTGAAGAGACAGAGCACTTTGGAGATGCAAGTACGTATATATTTATGTTGCACCGTGTATTGTATGTATTTTGTTTTATATTGGCTCACAATGGCCAGTATGTACTGCATGATGTGTATTGCGTATCATTCCTGGTGATCATTCTACAGGGAGATGTAATATTTAAGCCACAAACGTTATTACTGTACATGGAATTGTATAAAATGAATTTCCCTCTAAAGTTTTTTTTTTTTTTTTTTTTTTTTTTTCAGTCTTTATTTTTTTAATTAATTTTTAATTGTATTTGTAGTACTTTACTAGTCATTGATTGCATGTTGATTTGACTTCGTTCTATTTTTTTTTTTTTTTTTTTTGATTGGGTACACTCCAGACAGGTTTTAATTTTGGAGTCTTTGAAATAGTGGGCAGCCTCAATATATGTGTTTCATTTGATATTTCTGGTATGTCTTTTGAAGCTGCTACTTATTGCGATCTCCTCTAGCATTTGTCTTTTTTTAAATGTGTTTTATGTAACTAGAACTTTGTTCTCTTTGAGATGGTTTCATTTATTGGAAAAAAGTAATTGATGACTCCTTGTTTGTTTGTTTTAATTCGCAAGTTTCGTACTATAATTTTATTCAGAAGAGCATTTATCCAGGATTCTTGATCCTGTCAAATCTCTGCTAGTGTACCATTCACATGTGGGATAAGATGGTTCTTTATTTCATTATTTTTTATTTATACTCACAGTTGGCTGCATGAATGTGCATGCAAATCACGAACTGGAGAGAAGGCTCAAAATTTTTATTTTTGACACCTTGGTTTTTCAGCTTGGTTTCCAATTTCTTATCGCCCCAAAGAAGCTTTACCAAAGTTCCTAGTACTTCATAGGGTTTAACCCTATTGCTTGCATCTTTCAAAAAATTTGAACCTTGTTGCATTTGTTTTACTGATGAATGCAATGCTTTAAGCCTAATATGCTCATTCTTTGGATGGGTAGAAGGCCACATCAACTTTGTCAGTTACGTATGTCTTTTTCAACCAAAATAATTTCTTGGTTAAGAATCCTCTGTTACGAATGCTATAACTATCAATTACTGCTCTAGTCTGTCAAAAGGCTAAAAATGTGTGATATAAATTTATGTGTACTATTTGTTTATTTCGACTGAGAAATGTATTGTTGACACTGTAGTATATGTGCTGTTACATAGAGCAGCATTAATTAAAAGATAAAACATAAACTGATCAGTCTATGGGCAACATAACCCTTTCCTTTGTTGATACCCGATAGTCATCTATTTATCCGCTGCTGACATCTCTCGAGTACCTCCCATACTAGTACCCCCACCATTCCTTATTCTTCCTTACTTCCTCTCTTCGTCCTATAAATGCAGGCGCCACTTTCCCAGCGGCGCCACTTCGTGTAGCGACTCCTTACGGTCAATACATTGGCTTCAACCCTACACTCCGACTCTTATTCCGCCTCCTCTACGTAACACTGGTGGCAGCGGTTTAACTGGAAGGGAGGAAGGGACGAGCCAAGGCCGTAGCCACAGAGTAATCGCGAGACGAGCGTGCCTTTAGTTTTAGCGAGGAACAGGAGGCTGAGTCGTGCTCTAACCCTACGTGGTCTGAGCCTTCACATAACCTCACCTAACCTCACTTTTAGCGTAGTCGGCTTTTGCAGTAGATCGTTGAGCTCTATTCTTTTAGAACTGTAGCCTGCGTTCTCTGTAGTTAGCGGAGTAGTTAAGATAGTAGTTTAAGTAGTTTTAAGAAGTAGTTGTTGTTATTCAACTGAGCCCCGAAAGGAGTGCTCTATTGAATATTAGTCTAAGTCGTAGTTAGTTATTCAACTGAGCCCCGAAAGGAGAGCTCTATTGAATATTAGTATAGTCAAGTAGTTAGTGGTTCAACTGAGCCCCTGTTTTGGGAGTGCTCTATTGGGTCTTAGTCGTAAGCTTAGTAGTAGTCGAGTGATTGAATCAGTTTAACTGTGCCTGTCTTGTACTGTGCACTATTAAATTGAGTGTGTTTGAATAGCTTAACTGAGCCTTTCCTAGTGATCGTGCTCTATTAAGTTAGTGTGCTTGAGTGTCTAAATGCGCCTGTCTTTTGATTGTGCGCTATTAGACAGTATACGTGGATGCCTAACTGTAGCCTTTCTTTTGATCGTGCTCTATTGGGTAGTTTGCAAACAGTATTTTCTTGTGCTTTTGAAGTAATGATCTCTATTGCTTTGTTGCAGTTGTTGTTCGTAGTTGCTTTTGTGGCTTTTACTTGCCTGGAAATTTTTCCATGGTAAATATTAAGCCTGCTTTAAAGAAACAGCTTTTGTTAAAGCTTTCTTTTAGAGTTAATCTCTACAAATTAGTGTTTGTCTGGACTAGGTGTGGAGACAATTTGATCTTTACTGTTTCACAGTCACATTCAGTTCCTAAAGTCAAGGGGGATTTCAAAAAGGGGGAAGGAAGTAGTAAGGGGAAAAAGTAAAGACACAAAAGCTTTACTTTTAAGTCAATGTATTCTAAGGGTAGACAAGAGGACATAATTCCACTTGCTCACCCACTGTATCCATACAGAAGAATACACTTGCCTCCTTCAGAGGAAAACTGGGATTTGGAAACTAACATTCCACTATCTCACCCGTTGTATCCCTACCAAAGGATACTTTTACCTCCATCAGAGGAAGATTGGGAAGTTGAAAGCAGCGACTCCGGGATCTCTTCGAGCTCGGAGCAAAATTGGACACCAATCTCAGTAGAAGCAGTAGAGCCAGTCAGCAGCTGTGAACAGGAAATAGAGGTCAGTCCCACAACTCTAGATACTAGACAAGTCTGGACCTTTGGTCAAGACAACAAATTAGTGATAAAGCATTTCGCGGTCGAGAGGCACGAAGTGCAAGTTCCGTTAGAGGATAGGGAAGAGGACTCGTCGGATCCTTTAACTTATTTCGTGCCGTACCCAAACGCTCCTAAAGAGCATTGGAAAACCTATCAGCAAGCTAGAGAAGAGGGAACAAATCCTCAACTTAGATTCAAAGCTAAAACTTTAAAGCCAAGTAACACACATAGGTGGTGGTAAACACACAGGCTAGTCACAACTAGGGCTAAAACAACTAATCACATAGGCTAAAACACACAAAACACTACACTTTAAAACACACAATCATTAACATGGACGACCAACAAGAGCAGGCTAACCAGCCCATACAAGGGCCGGCAGCAGCCGTCATAGCTATGAGGGGCGAGCCCATCAGGCGCCCCAGGGGCAGAGGCCGTGGCAGAGGCCGTGGCCGGGGTGCAGCCCTACGCGCAGCAGAGGGACAACACCAAGGACAGGGAAGACACGTCCGAGTTAGAAGGGGTATTAGGCGCTATGGGTTTGAGGAAGATAATGAGGATCATGGGGAAAATGAGATAGAAACTGGGGCAGAAACAGAGACTGAAAGTGTTAGGGAAGATTCAGAAAATGAAGGGGAAGTAGAGGAACCTAGGGCCTATAGGCATAGAAGGGAGAGAGTAGGTAGTTCTAAAAATAAATTCCAACTTCACAAATATGATGGGGAATCAGATTATGCAATCTTTCAACTCCAATTTAGGGAGGTAGCAAAGGCCAATAAATGGAATGAGCAAGAAAGGAAAACTGCTTTGCTCCAAGCTTTGACAGGGCATGCTACTGATGTAATTAAAACATTGCATCACCAGGGCAAACCTATGACTTTTGATAATTTAGAGGAAATATTACTAAGGCAGTATAGCAAAGAACCGATGTTCTGGGAAAGAAAGCAAGAGTTTACTTCTCTTAAACAAAAACCAGACCAGTCAGTCAGGGAATTTGCCAGGCTAGTAGAACGAGCAGGTAGGGCATGCTTCAGAAATATTCCAGAAAGGGATATTCAAGAGGCATTAGTTGAACAATTTTGTAAAGGGTTAATAGATCAGAATTATGCCAAAGGCATACCATTTGGGATGTCCAATACTATAGATGAAGCTGTCAATACGTACAGCAAGGCTAGGGCCATAATAGGGGAGCCCAGTGCCAAAAGGGCCAGGCTAGTTAAAGTAGAAAGCCAACCATCGACCTCAAAGGATGATGACGGCAATACCTCTGATGCTTCTGTTAACATGGTTTTTCCATCTGGAAGCAATACTGCAGTTCAAAATAATAATGGGAATGGAAATAGCCAGAATAGCAATGGGAACCAACAAAGTAGTAATGGGAATAGTAATGGTAATGGGAGTAATCAAGGAAATAGCAATAATGGGTACAGAGGCAGAGGTAGGGGCCGAGGCCAAGGGAGAGGCAGGCCCAGGGGATCTAGAAATAGGGGAGGAGGTCGAGGTAACTTTAATAATTACAACAATAGTGATGGGAATGGTAGTGAATGTAACTTTTGTGGTAGACAGGGACATCAAGAAAAGGATTGCTGGGATAAGAGAAAGGAGGAAGGAACTTGCTATAATTGTGGCAAGTCAGGGCACATGGCAAAAGATTGCAGGGCACCAAGACAACATCATAGTAATTCAGGGAATTATAGGAATAACAATAGAGGGAATTGGTCAGGGACAGGGTATTTACCACAAATGGAGTACCCACCTGATATGGTGCATGCTGCCATGATGTGGTACAGAAGCAAGGACAATCAGGGCCAAGCTTCAAATTCGGGGGGAACAGCCAATCAAAACCAAGGAACAGGACAGGGACACGGGCAACTAGCCATTGCCAACACACCATTCGTACCACAAAATCCTGCAACAAATTCGGGAAACGGTTAAGTACCTCTAGTGTGATGGTGGGACCAGGGGTACACACACAACAACAACCACCACATACAGAGACAGAACAGCGGTTTCCTACAGTAGAGCAAGCACAGGAAGCACAGGAAGAAGTTAAGCCGGAACAGCCATTGATAGCTGAGGAAGAGAATTCCATGGGCTTAGAAAAATGTAATGTTTGCTCATTGGGAAGCAAAGCACCTGTGTTAGAATGCTCTATTGACGGAAAGCCTGCTGAAGTAGTTATTGACACAGGAGCTGTAATAACAGTTTTCAAAAGATCTGGCAAAACACTTCAACCAGCTAAGTTAAGATTAAAAAGTGCAACTTCTCACAAGGCAATGCTTTATGGGCCAGTCCAGGTGCAAATTGTTATTGCTAAATGGGCTTTCCGTTTCTATGTTTATGAAGCGGATATAGAAGAGAATTTATTAGGATATGATTTCTTAGATTATTTTGATGCTACACTTAGAATCAAAAGTAGAATTATAGAGTTTCCAACTCCAGATAAATCACAGATTATCAGTACTCAGTTTAGAATTGGCAAAGCTCTTAACAAAGGAAAATTTAGGGCTGGAGAAGTTTTCTATCCCGTTAGAGCAGGCCAAAAGACTGTTTTGAGACCTTTCGTGGAAAACAAATTGACCACTGTTCTGCACACTGACTATGAAATAGAAAGTGTTGCTAAGAACATGGATATGGATATGGCACTAGACTCTACTGTTACCCCAATTCAGGCAAGTGGGAAACTGGATGACGCCATGTCCAAGCCCCATTCACAACCTAAATGCCGAGATGGGATGGAAGCAGGGAGTCGAGTGATACGTGGAAATGAAATGGAAATAGAAAGTGACCAGAAGGGATCCCTCGTGTCAAAGAACACGGTCATTAACGTAGACGTAGACGTAGGCGTAGTCGTGGACGTAGACATGGAAAATGACTTAGAAAGTGACACCATAGTGTCTGTAAACAGAAGTGGGTTCGTTGAACTCGACTTGGAAAATGGAAGAACAAAAGAAAGCTTGGTCCAAAAGGGTTTCAAAACAGAGAATAAAGTCAAATTGGGAGTGTTTTCTACAACTCCAGGAATGGGTAGCAAAGTAACTAGGTTACCTAATTCAGTACTTGCTCAGTCAGGGGTAGTACCTTGTGTCACTGCTCCATTAGATGTAACTTTGCAGAACTTCGGGGATAAATGTGTAGCTATTCCAAAATATGCGGTCCTGGGAGAAGTTTATGTGCTGCACCCACTTGAATATCATAATTCTGTAACGAAAGAACAAGATAAAGATAATGAGAAAATAGCTGAGTGTAGTGAAGAGTCAGATCTAATAGACACGGTAGATATGCCAATTTTAGCGACAACTGTGGATCACGAAACTGTGAAATTTGAAGATGCCGAATTTGACCCAAAGCCAAAAGACTCAATTGCTAAGGACCAAGCGTTACCATCAGACTTGCAAGAGTTAGCAGATAAAACTCCAAATCTGACACCAAATCAAAAGAAAAGTCTGGAAAATTTGTTAAGAAAGCATTGTGACGTATTTGCTAAAGATAATACTACATTCGGAAAGTGTCCGTGGTTGAAGTTTCGAATAGATACGGGAGATCATCCGCCGATTAAACAAAACGCGAGACCGGTACCGATTCATTACAGAGAGGCTGTGAGGGAAACCATATTGAAGTACCTACAGCAAGGAGCAATTAGACCAAGTCAGTCAGCTTGGGCTTCTCCAATTCTTTGTGTTATGAAGAAAACTGGAGAAGTACGAGTCTGCATTGATTATCGAGCATTAAATGCAATTACACGAGTACCTGCTACACCTATACCAAGGGTACAGGACTTGTTACAAAGAATGGGAGGGAAGAAACTGTATCATGCTTTTGATTTGGCTCATGGCTACCATAATTTAGAAATTCATCCAGATGATCAGCCCAAAACGGCTATCATACTGCCAGAAGATCTAGGATTGCCTAGCAGACAATTTGAATTCACTAGACTTAGTTTTGGGTTATCAGCAGCACCTGGAGCATTCCAGTGTGTCACTGATAGGTTAATAACACCAGCCAAAAAGCCAACACCAGAAAATGATCTGGGTGATGCAGTTTCAGTTTACCTCGATGATGTATGCATTGCAGGTGATTCCTTTGAAGTCATGTTGCAACGTTTAGAAGCGTTGTTCAACCGAATAAGAGCATCAGGGTTTCTGTTAAAAGCAAAGAAATGTTCATTATTTCAAAAAGAAATTTCATATCTAGGTCATATATTATCAGAGTTGGGTATAAAGACTGATGACAATAAAATCAATAAAATTCTTCACTGGGCTAGACCAAATGATCAAAAGGAATTGAGATCTTGGTTGGGATTAGTAAATTATTATACTAAATATGTTCCTCACTTAGCAACAAAAGCAGCTCCTTTGTATGGGTTAATGAAAGCTAAAGTAACTTGGGAATGGACTCAGAAGTGTGAAGAAGCTTTTGAGGCTATTAAGAAAGACTTAACTTCACCTCCAATTTTGGGAACACCAGATGTAAATAAGGGACCATTTACTTTGACATCTGATGCTAGTTTAACTGGGCTAGGGGCTGTGCTAACTCAGGAACAGGATGGAAAAGAAATTACTATAGCTTACTGGTCAAAAGTCTTAAACCCAGCACAAAGAAATTATTGTGCAACTCACCGTGAATTGTTAGCATTGGTTGAGTCAGTAAAAGCATTTAATCATTATTTAGCAGGAGCACCATTCGTGGTAAAATCGGATCATGCTGCTTTGCAGTGGCTGAGAAGTTTCAAAAATCCCACTGGTATGTTGGCCAGGTGGTTGGAGAAACTGGCTCCTTATCAGTTTCAAGTAGTTTATGTAAAAGGGACCAGCATTGGTCATGCAGATGCTCTTAGTCGTAGACCACAAAGGCCCTGTAATGAGGATTGTAAGAAATGTATTAGAATTGAAGAAAGGGAGGAAGCATCTGTAAACACTACTGAAACAGCAGTGTCAGCAAATCTAGCACAAGTTGTACAAGTAGAATATGTAAATAGTTTCAATGTAATCCACTATGAAGGATCAATCTTCGATAGTGAAGCTAGATTACCTTTGGTCCAGGCTGTGAGCTGGGACGGTAAAATGGGCGCAGGTCTGGCCAAAGAAGTTGATAGAAGATTCAATGTAAGAGAGCAGTTCCTTTCAAGAGATAGAACTTGTCCTGGTGTGGTACCTGTGTGGACAGGACAAAGAATGATTGTTAATGTAATAACAAAGTACAGATATTTTCATAAACCATCACCACAGCAAGTCAAAGAGTCATTGTTCCATTTAAAGAATTGGTTACAGTTTTACAAAATTTATGAGTGGTGTATGCCTGAGTTTTCGTGTGGTAGAGACCAATTAAACTACCAGAGACTAATTCAATTCTTAAAGGAAGTGTTCTCAGATACAAATATGCAAGTGCATATGTATCACTTACAAACAGAAAATGTAAATAGAGTAGCAAATGTAAATATGTTAAAAACAGTAGACTGCATACCCTGTAAACTAGCAGATGTTAAACAAATGCAAGAATTACCTGTGTCACTGCAAAATGTCATGGTTAACTGGACTTCCATAGTAGCAGATGGAGTCAGCTCAGATGAGTTGAGAAAAGAACAAAGGCTTGATAAAGACATCATGCCCATAATAACTGCAGTTGAAGATGGAAAACGTCCAGATTTCCAAGACATTTGTGGATATAGCAATAAGACTCGAGCACTTTGGCATCAGTTCAAATCACTTGTAGTTAAGAATGGATTGTTATTTAGAAAGTATGAGCATATCACCAGGGATCCTGAAAGGATAAACTATGAATTAGTATTACCATCAAAGTATGTGAAAAATACCATCAAACATTATCACGAGCAACTAGGGGAAATTAATCATTTTGGAGTAAATAGGACAGTAGCTCATATGCAACGATTCTTTTGGTGGCCTGGAATGCAAACTGATACCCAATGGTTTATTGCAAATTGCAAACAGTGCCATAAGCATAAAGGGGTTAAGAACAGGTTTAAGCCACATTTAAAAATATTTCAAGATGGGGTTTTGCATGGGAGATGGCATGTAGATTTAGCGGGACCATTCAATAAAAGTAAAGAGGGTTATACTCACATCATGATAGCAGTAGAGTCATTTTCCGCATGGCCAGTAGTAGTCCCTTTGTATGGCAAGTCATCTTCAGAAGTAGCAAGGGCTTTGATTACCCATGTATTTTCCATATTTGGGTTCCCCATCTCAGTAATGATGGACCAGGGGAAAGAATTTGAATCCAATACCATGGCAGAAATAGCATACCTGTATCACATAAAGAAATATAAGATATCAGTGAAGCATCCAGAGTCCAATGGAAAAGTTGAAAGATGGATTAGAACTTTAAAGCAACAACTTATAATGCTAGTGGAAATGGACCAACTGAAATGGCCGGAATACTTACCTTTCATTGCTCAAGCTTATCGAAATCTTCCAAATGAAGTAACCAAGTGCTCTCCATATGAAATAATGTTTGGAGCTCCCATGAGGACTCCGTTACTATTAGAGAGAGAAGCACCTCCGTCTCAAGAAGACTGGTCAAACAAGAAGGATAAATATCCATTGTTTGTAAGAGAAGCTTTGAGTAAGATTCATGATTTAGTCAGAGATTTCAAGAAACAGTCTGCAATCAAAATGAAACAATATTATGACAGAACAGCAATGCTAGCACCATTTAAGATAGGAGATAGAGTGTATTTCTACCAAAAAGTCACCAGAACGGGACAAATGAGAAAGTTAACCTCACCTTGGCATGGACCATACGTAATTCTGGACATAATCAACGATTGCAACGCCCAAATTCAACAAGAAGATCCACCGCACAGGAAATTAATCGTCCACATTGATAAATTGGCTGCATATACACCGCAAAATGCGGAAGAAGAGGATTTCTTCGGGGCTGCATGGTTAACGTTTGTGTAAAGAACGTTGATTCTATGGGCAGTCACGGCCACCTGGATATAAGCAACACCGCCAGCTACAAGTGCCGCGAGATTCAAACGGCGTAGATCGATCGAACAGGGCGTATTGACGACTGTCAATCCTTTAACCGGCTAGATCTGGTTTAATCTCGATAAAACGGGACCAAAGCCGATCGAACCCGATCGAAGCGGATCAAAGCGGATCAGTCTAGCTCCAGGCAACGCCATGGCACCACGGAAGCGAGTGTCCAGAGTTGCAGAAGACGCCAAAGTGATCACGTCAACGGAGCCAGAAGCCACAACACCAGCAGCGCAAGGAGTAGCGACGGCGACGAAGGGAAGGCCAGCCACCATCAAAAAGAAACTGGAGCAGGAATTCCCAGCCGTAAAGGCCATCAGGAAACAAGAAACAAGTAGGAGGGTGTACGAGAAGAAAAGTGCGTCCATAGAAGAAGTGAAGGCAACAGCTCTTAAGTGTTTAGCCAGAGACCGGCTAAGGAAGGAAGAAGCAAGAAAGAGAAGAAGCATAGAAACAGTTCAAGAAAGAGAAAGTAGTAAGTGGAAGAAAATGGAAGGACAGTGGAATGGAGAAGAGTTGTGGTCGGTGGATGAGTTAGAGAGGGAATTGAAGTTCAAGGGCAAGAGGGAGATGGAAGAAGAGCTAGAAAAGATAGAAAGGATGATAGAGAAGAAAGAAGAGGATATTCAAGAATTAAGGGAACAAGAAGCAAGGGCAGAAGAGATGAGCAATGAGGAATTGTGTTTGGACCTAGATGAATTAATTAAACGGATGGAAGAAAAGCAGGAAGAAGCAGGGGCAGTAGCCGAGGAAATAGAAAGGATGGATAGAATGATTGAGGAGTATTGGTCAGAGGAATGTGTAGTAAACACGGGATTAGAAGAAAGAAAGGAGGACAGAAACAAAGCCATAGAGGATTTAGAAGTGTTAATTAACAGTGTGGAAGTAGAGGAGAACGGGGAAAGCCTCAATGAGATAATAAATCAGCTGGAAGTAGCAGTGGAAGGAGTAAAAGGAAAATCAAAGGCAGAGAAAAAGAAGAAAAGGTGCAAACACTGCGGTTCACGAGACCACCAGACGTCAGAATGCACCCAGGTAGGGCTGCGAAAACGATTCAAGCAAAGTAAGCATTGGTTTTAGCTTCAAGGCGTGTTAAGTGTGTTGTAAATTAGTTAATTCCATATTATTTTGAATTGTTTAGTTTAAGTTTATCAATGTAAAAACAAGTCATAAATTCAAACTATCGCTCGCTGTTATTATATTAGTTATTAAGTATTGCTGGCATGATTATGTGTTAGAATATTGAGCTAGCTATTATACCCATTGAAATAAATGTTTGATAAAGAAAACAAGTGAAGTTTCATTCAGACGTCGTGAAACTTGAATCAATGCACCTGTTTCCGAATGGTTGGAACTGCGTGCTATGGTCAAGGAAAAGATAAAGAAAAGACCACAGAAATAAAAACCCAACAGGGCAATGGGAAGTGTATTCCAGTCAATAACCCAGAGGGAGACAATAAATAACAAACATAAATCAATAAGTCAAACCAAATACATAGTGGGTTTAAAGACAATTAAATAAGTCAAATACACAGTGGGTTTAAAAGACAATTAAATAAGTCAAATACATAGTGGGTTTAAAAGACAATTAAAGAAGTCAAATAAATCTGCTTAAATAAAAAGGTCAAAATAAGGATCGTCAGTAGGTCCGTGTCCTGCATGATGGTTCAAAATAGTCTAAAAAAAAAAAAAAAAAAAAAAAAAAAAACAAACGGGTTGGTAAGGAAGATAGCAACACAAAACACACACACACACACAGACGCTAGAACTTACATAAGTGTGGCCGTCCCCACCACCGCAGACAACGCAGTGAAGTTCACCAGTTCCGAACAGATAACCTGGGGAGAAGGTTTTCTTGCTCAGGATCTTGAACCCCACAGGAAGAAAAAGGACCGGAGGGTCACCCATGGGTGGCCGTAGGGCATAACAAGTGGGACAAACCTACGAACAGAATAATAAAAACAATAAAAAAAAATGTGACGGGTGCCTAAAAAGGAACAACTTTCAGACAAGACAAATACGAAACTCACTTTGGCGGTGGCGTTGGTCAAAGGATCCATACAC
Source organism: Odontothrips loti (assembly GCA_038380765.1). NCBI lineage: Eukaryota > Metazoa > Arthropoda > Insecta > Thysanoptera > Thripidae > Odontothrips > Odontothrips loti. Next base: position 8,383,607 of record CM076252.1, read on the forward strand.
TGATAAACATGAAGGAAAACTTCGATGTTGTCAGGAACGACGTAGGGACCAGGGGCCGGAGCAGCAACAGGGCGATCCTCAAGGCCCAAAAAGCCTAAAAAGGCAGCATGGGCTGGAGGAGGACCGTCCTCCTGAACGGGAGCAACTGCGGGTTCAGGAGCCGGCATCTCAGGTTCCAAGTCCACTATATCAAGTACGCGAGGCACTACAGCTCTGTCGTTCACGACACGAACGAACATCCGCCCGTCCACGTCCATCCACACTTGGCGGTGCGAAGACATTCTTAAATAAGCGTCCTCTTAATTGTTGATGCGCACCACAAAAGTCCAACCGACGCCGACCGACGCTAGGAACCAACTGACGCCAAGCCAAAGTGGGCGAGACAAGTAGGCGTAACGGTCGCGGGGAACGCACCACGCATGCGCAAATCACACCGGCGGCGCGCTAGCCAATCAGAGCGCAGAAGTCAACCGCATGACAACCACAACCGATGTAGTTTCAATCCTCGAATAAAATCATAAGATCGCAAATAGATTTGAAGTGAGCGATAAAAACTCTAACGCAGAGTTGTGATTTTGTAAAGATATCTTGGTCCATAAAATAGTCATGAGTAAATGAGTGAGTTTAAAATACGTGAGTCAAGTCAAGTTAAGTCTCGTAGTTTTTGGCGGCATTTCACAGTTCGTGCACCCGAAAATAGACAAATGAAGATCGCGCACGGAAAACGAACGAAGGCGATTCAAAATTTGAAAACAGAAATTCTAGCAAGTAGTTGCATGAATAATATGGAAAGAAATGACTAAAATAAATGATGAATCGTTGAAATTCGGGTTTCGGCAAAATCTTTTATAACAAATTAGAGATCTAAACTGAGGCAACAAGTGTTTTTAAATGACGTCTCAAGTTTGGAAACCAAAAATAGAAAGTTAGGACTCCGACAGGAGAATTAGAGATTTCAGCTCAAGAAATTCCGGGAACACCAGAATTCATCAAGGACGTCGTAAAATCATGGACGAGAAGTCATCACGGCAACCAAAGCAACATCGGGCAGACATCGGGCAGACTTCGGTTAACAGCAGCAGTCGCAGCCATTTTGCGAGGGGAAGGAAGGACAGGATAAGTTAAGTTGTCTTGAAGAGTCAACATAAAAACAAATAGCTAATGTCAGTTAGTTTAGATTATGGTGTCTTAGTCTAAGTATTAGGATAAGTCTAGTCTGTAAGTGGATAGGTCAGAATAGTGATAGGGATTAGCATGACACCAAGGGCTTAGTACAGGCACCTTAACCTGAAAAAGGTTATGAAAAGGTAAACAAACATACTGTGTCAGATGTAATTATGTTTCAGTATACGGACACTGTCTACAGTCATCAAATTATTCCACATCGTAGCCTCAGCCACAAGAACCAGCTACCAACGCCAGGAGTCAACAAGAAACTCAGCATGTCAACTGGAAGATTTAATAATGTTTTCTGATCCACTTCCTCGAGGGGATTTCTAAGTCTCACATAGGAGTAGTCTTACAACCTAACTACTGTCTTCATTGAGAAAGGCAAGTGGGTTTTTGCATTGATGGCCAGAATGCAAACCTTTGTGAAAGATATCTAAACTCGGCACGACTGAAGTGTAATAGGAAGGGATCAAACCTTTTTGTTTATTTGCTTTAAACCATGAAAGTCATTTGGGCTTGGAACTGGACACTCTAAGCAAGCACAAGTGGAGTTGTGTCAAATGATGGAAGTGGTCTTACAGGTCAGCAGAAATTAGATTAGCTAGTGATAGGGCTTTATTGCGGTGAGCTTCTGAGTAAGGTTTTTGCGCCCACAGGGTTTTTCCCTTACTCCTTGTCCAAATGGGGAAGTCTCTAATGTCCACTTAAAGTCTGTAACGCGTTACTATAGTCAGAAGTAGGTGAAAACGATCAATTATTGAAGAAATTGTAACATTTTAAAATTTGTAAAGGACTTAAAGAGAGGAAGGGAGCTTAAAAAGGAGGGAGTAGTGTTACATAGAGCAGCATTAATTAAAAGATAAAACATAAACTGATCAGTCTATGGGCAACATAACCCTTTCCTTTGTTGATACCCGATAGTCATCTATTTATCCGCTGCTGACATCTCTCGAGTACCTCCCATACTAGTACCCCCACCATTCCTTATTCTTCCTTACTTCCTCTCTTCGTCCTATAAATGCAGGCGCCACTTTCCCAGCGGCGCCACTTCGTGTAGCGACTCCTTACGGTCAATACATTGGCTTCAACCCTACACTCCGACTCTTTTTCCGCCTCCTCTACGTAACAGTGCCATAAAATTAAACAACGTATGGAACAAATTTTGAATTCTGCTCCTAGGCTATCTGTGGTAGATATCACAACCCGCCTGACTTCTCTAATGGTATGGCATTGTGAAATTCGTAATGTTACACTGTAGTTATTCTGCTATAAATTAATTGAAATAAAATGTTATCTTTTATTTATTGAGCCCTTCAATCAGCTGCTATACAGAAGGATTGGGAGAGCAAAGGCAAAATTAGGGGGAAAAAAAGACTGTTTAGGCAGTGCTATTTTCAATAACTTTATTTTGTTACATGGATCTAAGCAGTATTTTTTAAAACATGCAATAACATAGTGCAAAAAACTGTTGAATATTTGGAAACATTCTATTTATATCATCTCAATATACTAGTATCAACATTAACACTTTTGTGCTAGCATTAACACAATTTTGTTTATTGCACAAATGCATTAATTTGACTAACCAGTGGAACTGGCACTTAACAAAAAAGCACTCCTGTTCACATTATGTATTCTGGTGTGGACATCAATGTGATCATGCTTTCATTCTTCACAACTTTCATACATTGAAAACTAACTCACATACACAATCATACGCACAAGTACTTATGTTATTCAATCGCAAAATTTTAACACAAGTGCAATAGTTAACATTTTAAAATATAAAATATTTACCTATAATAGACAATTCAAAGGAGAAAAAAAAAATTTGAAATCTACTTGGACTATAAATAGTTCACACTAAAGTCTATGGACAAGAGTTGTAAAGGCAAATTTTGTCGAAGGCTGGCTGACTTGTTGTGGAAAGGGAAGTTGATGAAAACAGTAATTATTCAAATGTCACAGAAAATCACTAAAACTAAGGGAAGGCAATATCAAGAAGTGCATGTACAAAGCATCATTACAGAGTGCATGTAAAATTTTATAAAATTGAAGTCAGGAATGAAGAAGGCACCAGTGAGTTATTACAGACTGCAAATTCATAGACATTAGTCAACTACTAGAAACATCAAAATTGTGATACTTAAAATGTAGAATCACACAGCTAAGATGACAGTAAGGCTTTAAGCTAATACTGTCTGCAACGCATCGCAAGACTGAAAACGATATAATTGAGTTTTGTACACATTTTGCTTAAAAATAAACACTAAACTTTTACAACATGACGTAGCCCTCATTTCAAGTATGAAGCACCATTCTTTCAGCAGAATTCCTTTCAGTTCCAGTTTAACTTACTTGAGGAACATTTAAAATCAAAGGAATAGTTACATCTAAACCAGACTACATCTTGTCATACATTGAAGTGTTCATTACAAGTTAACTTACGATACGAGAGCGATGTACAACATCTCAAACAGCATCTGCTAAGAAGACCAACTTATCACCTAATAAAACATCACTACCTCTTGACTGAAACTAACCAGAAATTTCCATGTAACATTGGTCTCCAAAGCATCAGCACCAACCTCACATTTGAAATGTTAAGTCAAGATGTGAATGCTAACATGATATGTGATTGGATATTTTGGTGGTCACAGTTCTCCTTAAATCAACAATTAAATAATATTAAATGATGAAATATTCTACATAAGAATGGTGACCGGTCTGAATGCAAATGTAAACTAGTAGCAGCAGATGCATTTCGATCTCAATCCAATACAGAAAAGTTTGGTTTCACCAGCTGCTTTGACTGTTGAGACTCTCTCCATTTCCCAACACAAGAATCCAAAAGCTATACGGAGAGTTCCAACACAGTGAACGCCTTTTCATACCTATGGGAAACGCAAATTAGTTCATCCATGTCACTGAGGCTTAAGATTCAAATGAACACTTTTCAAAACAGTATGGCAAGACTAAGCAATTTAGGTTCAACATGATTAGTGCTGGCAGATGTGTCTCAACAGATTACAATCAATCAGCTACATAGGTACTGTATATCACAGAAAAGAGCAGCTTGCAAGTATGATTGGCAAAGTCAACATAAACTGATCCAGTTCCAAAATGTCAAATACACAACCAGGACTGAAAAATAAAAGGTTTAAGACTGGTGCAACAACACCCAGTCCATCAGGACAAGCAGGAAGAATTAACAATTTTGAAGCAAGTATCACAACAGATCAGTTCTGCAGATATGCAAAATAATTAATGCTAGCTCATTTGAAATTCGGATCAGTCCTGCAGACAAGTCCTAACCAATTAAAATTAGAAGGGAAGTATCTTTCAAATGAATTTCACAACCTATTTTCCTCGACTTAGTTCATAAATGTACTAACTTATTCTAGCATCCTAAATAGCTGTTTTGTAATAAGGTCAATGAGCTACATGTCACCAAGAGCTCTGCTCTTCTGGCACCAGTTTAAAGTAGATAAATATCAATTTTGACAAGAGCTTCCCTCTTTTAAAATAAATCAATCACAGTAATGGTGCAGGAAATTTTCTTCCTAAGGAACAGTTTAACATTGATTCTCTTTCAAGAAAATCACTACAAACTTGAATAAATAACTGACAAAAAAAACTGGACAAATAGATTCTTCAATGGATACTAGGATAAATTGAAACAAACTATACCAGTGTTTGGAATGGTTTCGTTGTTTTATGATTAAAAATATGCAGCATTTGAACAGTCTTACAGCTTACGGAGGGGAGATTAAATGAGTGTGATCTGTTGTCAAAAACATGCAACAATTGAATAGGAGGTCAGGGCCAATTAGAAACGAATCAATGAGAAATACAACAAATATAGAGTTCCATCCGCACAATTCTAAAAAGTCATTATATCTCAATACAAAAAAGTTAGATATTTCATTACGCCAAACTTAACAAAAAAACAATTTTTTTTAAAAAGGAAAAAAACACAAAAAATCAAAACAGACAACAGGCAGTTTTCATACTTATTCTGACAGTAGTTTTCAACATAAGCATAAACAAATGAATAATGAAAAAAAATCACACAAAACGGTCATGAAACATGGAGAACAGCATATAATCACTGAAGCCTGACAAGTCTTGAGCTCAACTTTAATCAAATGACTGTTTTAGAAGGGGGGGGGGGGGGGGGGAACAAAAAAAAACAGAAGACTAGAAAGAAGAAAAAAGACAATGTATTAAAGATGTCAGCAAAAATATTTGTTAGCAGAAAAAAAGTGGGTGCAAAGAATTCATTAAATGCTGTCCTCTGTTTCACAAGCAAATTATTCAACACATCTGAGTCACTTCAAAAGGGACAACAGATGAAAATTTGTGGTCATCGCTAACAGCATAAGAACACTCCCATGGAAGAATTTTAAAGCAGCTGCGTCAATGGAACAGACTGCAGGTAGAGTTAAAGCATGAAATACAACACACAACATAGAATTTCACCCAAACTTGTCAGATGAATAAAATGACCTAATCATTGCTGGATGAGAAGTGCAGGCTTTAAGTGAACCCATGATTCAAATCTTTCTCATGAACATGGAAAATTTCAGTCAAGTGTGTACAGCTTATTCACAGCCAAAATTAAACTAACAGGAGCAGGTGCCAAAGATCTTATTTGACTCTGCGACTTTTAAAGCCTCACATTGTATTGTCCAGTATATAAGCTCTCATGGGGCAGAGCAAGATAAATGTCAAATATGAATTAAGCAAATACAAGTTTCTAGACTTTGACTGTCAAGTTTTGCTTTTGTGTACTAACCTCAGTGCTTAAAAGCTTCATCATTCAAAAATATATAATCTATATAAAAAAAAAAAACTAAACATTTTAAACAATTAACAATACTATAAATACAAAATTCAGCAACAATATTTGATGTACATCAAACTACGAGCAGGCACTTTATGAGAAGCAATTTTATAGCTACATTTACATCATCTTTGGAAAAAGTTAAGTTTATGACTCCACATTGCAAAACACTGCAGAAATTTGGGAAGGAAATACTTCATAAGCTAATAAATTCTGAAGAAAAAATGTAACAAGGAAATAGTAATAATAGCAAGCTTATCCATAGAAAGGAAAGCCATAAACAATATTGCACATACAAAAACGAACAGTGAATGTAACATTGACATGCTACAGTACATATTTCTATGTACATCAAATGACGCACAACGGCAGGAAAATGGCAGGTTTGCTAGCCACTTGGAGCTGAAGATGAAGAAAACGCCGCGTCAGGTGGTTGACCATCACAGTTACGCAACAGCAGAATGCAGTCCAACATTACCTACCAACATGCAGGTAGGGTCAAAATTAAAGCTTATCTGGCATAAAGTTAGAAAACCTTATGTGTAAATACCATGGATTTATGTTTGTTTCCAAAGTAATGCTGAAACTTACTGATAGCGGGTGGTGTCAGGTGAGCAGTATTCACATATTCCAGGCCAGCCCACTGCAAAGAAAAATATAAGGGCACATGAAACAACAACTGTTTGAACACAAAATAAATAAAAACCATGAACATCAGCACCATATTCTTTAGGATAAGAGCCAATGCCTTTATTACCAAGAGAAAAAAATTCCTACTTCAGTATCAATGTAAATCGTACCGAAGTTCAAAATGATTATAAAAAAAACAACGGTAAAGAACCCCATCACACCCAAAAACTTGTGACAGTTAATGAACCATCCACAATCTTGGATACCACATGCACCAAACTTCACACACTGAATATTATTGGACAGTATTGTCATTGTTTTTCCCGAAAGGTAAAAGTGGTTGGATGTACTATCTATGTTTTTTCCCCAGCCTGGTAAAGGTGTCCCTAAAAGCAACCAGTGATAACCTCAGCTCAACAGTGCTCATTAAAACCTGGCTGACTAAACTCACTCCCTGACGTGCAATACAGCCCACAATGAACTCCCAGGAGTGGACATTAATTTTGAAATAACCAGTATCCGTCAAGAAGACCCATAAGTTTAAAAGCACAAAAATTTCGTGAGAGAGGCATCTGATCAGTCCTTAAAATCAAAATCTGATGGTGAATCCTTGTCCTAACAGTTAAAACCATGGTGAACTATCCCACGGAAACTTTATTTTTTACGAGCTTGTACCTTGGGGTACAATACAAGCCAGTTATGAAATAAATTTTGATACCATGTGGTTGCAGCAATAAACAGCTAATGGCTCACACACTAAAGAAAATAAATTTGATACCACCAAACGTGGCATGCAAAGTACATATCATAACTATCATAATACGGTGGTATATAACACAGTTCATGCAGTTCATCAAGTTGTGCAAGATGGCATTTATGTGCCAAAAAATGAACACCATATAACAATATCATTTAAAAAAATGAAGCACAAGACAAACAGTGAACTGTAACATAAACCACATTTTCCTTCAGAGAGCAGGTTCATTCAAACTCTGGTCAACCTTTGTTTACAAAGCGGAAAGTATTCCACATGGTCTTAAGGGAATTTTGTTAACCATAATGGAGGCAATCCAACAAGAAAATGGACTAAGGCAAGGCAAATCACAAGAACCCATCCTCAGAGGGTGGAAGAAAAAGGTCACAAAATGCAAAAAATTGCCATACACAGAACAAAATATTAGCGAGCTTAATAGCAAATGTGGAGCTTGACCAAGAGTTTGCCTGACCACCACCCACATTATCCACTACGGTAAGGATAGTCGTACAACTAAGAAGCAAACCAAAAAGCCCAAATACCTCTGGAAAGCCTTGAAATAAGTTGAGCATATCGCCGTTAGGGCTAACCGAGAACGGCAAGCCGGGCTGCGAGATTACCAGGGCGTGCGGGGCACCGGGGTGAGGGGGCCCCTGAATCGGGCCCGGTCCGCCCATGGGAGGCCCCGGTGGTGCCACGGCATTGGGAGGGATACCACCTCCGTAGTACGACGTCGGGCTGACCGGGGGAGACGGGTACGGCCAGTATATCATGGGCGGATACACAAAGGGTGCGGGGCTTGGCCGCGTCAGGGTCGGGATCACTTGGGCCGACTGCATCGCAGCAAAATGCGAGAAACTGCCTGGTGGGCCAAATTGAGGCGGAGCGGGCAGTAGAGTGCCACCTGAAAACAAAAAGCAGACAACATTTTTAACTGCCAAACACCTCCAGTGAAGGGAAAATTACAATGAAAGAACACAATGAAGTAGTCTGGTTTGAACTTCAGAAAACTAACAGCAAGGATTATTATGATTTATGCTCTAGAAAATCTATTTCATTTACAACTGAACAAAAATTTGCCTTGCTGAATAACTTTTCATGCATTGAGGTGCCTATAGTACAAAGCAACAAGTTATGAGTGACAACAATGGCCCTTCTGTGATACCAGGAATGAAATTAACCCACAGTAACATGATTTATCCAACAGTTGCAGAACCCTCATGCAAAGCATTTATCTGTACAATAAATTGTTCCTTAAGATTTCCGTGCAAATTGAATAGGAGAGAACTATGTTGTGCAAGGATATATCCTCTGCTCTATAATAAAAAGCACCACATGTGCATACATATAATTTCGGTTAGTTAAGAAAGAAAGTGGATACTTACAGGAGTAGACAGCCAGCAAGCCAGAATATCCCCACTGCCCATACGCCCGCAGAGTGCATTCCGCCACAAAATGGGTCAGAGCACCAAACGCACCAAACACACCCAAACACCGATTGCACACTGCACCATACACCCTTCTGACAGATCACAACACAGAATCTTTGACACACACTTGAATATTCCCCACCCCACCCCCTCTAACCCTGTCATTGAAAAAATATGATAATAATGTTGATAGTTCGTGGCATTAATATAAAAGCAGGTAATTCCATCTGATCGAAGAAATAGATTCAGACCCTCTGTATATATTGTTGATGACAGAATACAAATGCAAACAGTTAGATAATGCTCATCTCTGCAGGAGGTCATGCAAATCGACAGATGGTTATTTCTATTTCACTTTCATGTTTTAGACTAAACGTATTACAGTGTATGACTCTCCCCTGTGTTCTAAATCCACAACTCATGATCTGTCCCAGCTTTCACCCAAACCTATATTAAAACTGGGAAAGATCTTGAAGGAAATTCTGATACTATCTATAAATGTGTAATAAATCTACTTTCAGGAGATGCTTTTAACACCCATGAGGTTTGCAGTGCTGAGAAATTCAGTGATAACTTAGTAACCAATCAATTTTCCTAACTCAATGAGATGGGGGCAGCTTTGTACTGAAGCAACATTGAATAGTAATATAGAAAAGTTCATTTCTCACTCATGTAATATGCCCAAAAACTCTAAATAAAACAGGCATTACTCTTTAGTGCCAATTCTTATGACAGTTATAATTGTCCACAAACTCATGTTGGCAAAAACAAAGAATTTATGCCAGAAACTTTAATTAGGAACATAAAGCAGCCGATTAACTAAAACAGCAAGGGCATGCCACAAACTTGTCCCAAGAAAAATCAAACACTTGCCAATTGCATAATGTTTTTTAACCAACACTAATGCATTTTCAAAGCTGCACCTCCACCTCTTAGGCAAAGAACAAGGTTAATCACATACAGCACGGCAACCTCAGCACATTAGCATGCATAGGGCATAGAAGAATCACATTTAATTTACTTTTAACTGATCAGTGCGACCCTGTTATACCTGTTCCCAACAAGTGTGAACCCTTAAACCACACATGAGCAGGCACCACCACAGCTGAGAAACTGCTGGAGATTCATGAGAAAAAACAAGTGTTACATCAAAACAACAGGCTTTATTGTCATATGTTCAGATACAGAGTAGGGCACGTGAAAAGGACAGGACCCACCTTTCCGTTAGCTTCCGCTAGGACCACTCAGGCACAGAACAGGCAGAATGAAAAATTAAACACAAATTGCCTAACACACAGGACCACAGCACCACCACAACCACAGAAAATAAACTACAGCAAAAAGTTAATGAAAGCATCATTGGCATTACTGTAGAAGGCAGAAACCTTATACTGAAGGACCTAAAGAATGTTAAAGGGTGGGGGGGTGGGGGAAGCATATTCCTTGAATAAGGGATGCTGAAACAGGTACCATGTCATACATGATATCTTGATTGAAGTGCTAATTGATACTAGAATAGCAGAATTTGGAATTGTAGGTGCTAATTAAGAAAGTATTACAAGAACTTACAGTCGTCATGTAACAAAGTCAAAAATCTGCTTGAGAACATGGTCACTTAAGTATTTAGGACCAACCAGACTATATTGGTATGTGAATGAGGATGTGGTGGCATGTGGCAATATCCATCCCATAACCCAGAACAACTGCAGAAATGAGAAAGCCAACATAAGAGCATTGGTTGAGCTAGCGAAAGCCAATAGAAAGAGCAGTCCATTCCATCTCAATCCACAAATTTCTAGTGGATAGAAACACATACACAGAAGGTCACAAAACGTAGGAAAAATTACTAGAATTAATAAAATAGGAGGAATGATAAAAATACAGCTTAAAAAGAAATTGGAATGTATATAAAAATATACATCATCAAGAACAAAACAAGATACTCCTGGACAGTTTCAGAATGGAAAGCAATGTTAATGCGCTCTCAAATGAGTAGGATGTGTCATGATTTAATTTAATACATATGCTAAATAAAAACAACCACATGTACAGCTTTATACACATTACTGAAGGAGAGACACAAAAGCAGAGTAGAGGGAGTCTGCTGTAAAAATGTGGTTCAGCATTAAAATTTTGCAAGTCTAACTGAATAACAGTTAGAAGCACATAATTTGATAGAAACGGTTATCAGTGTATGCATAAAACCAACACTTTAATAATAAAGAACAAAGGGGTGCGCCTGCAAAACCAAGCCACATTTCATACACAATGTACACCAAAACCAGACTAAAAAATTATTAGCTAGTAAAAAGGCACACGAACCACTCTTCTTCCACCTACTGATCATCAACTTCAACTACCAATTTGTAATTAGAAATTGAAGTTCCAAACCAGCTCTCATTCAGCCCATTTATTCAAGCCACAATGTGTGGCAAACATTCGGTGTTTTCATGAAGCAAGGGAAATTTCAAGCTTGCTCACCATGTTTTGGGGACCACTATGAAACAGCAGGGACAGGATAAACATAATCTGATATCTCACACCACAAGCCAGTGTAGGCTAAATCCCATACACTCAGCATGCACACAAATGATTGACAATTACACCCATGTTAACATGTGAACTAAGAAATCCTAGTGCAAAAATAAATTTTTTAAGAAATATAAATGTAAATGCAGACACCTCGTATCCCATTCTGTCTGTCCGGCGAAGTAATAAAAATATCACTTGTGCGAATCCACACCAGACGAGTATTATGTTTGCATTTGAGGCTGCTACCAACACAGGGTCAAGTCCCTGGTTTAGATTAAACCAGTTAAACCTCACACTTAAGTACAATAAATGCAACTTTGAGATCAGAAGAATGAAGGAAAGCAGCACAAAAAGCTGCCAAGACCAATAGAAATAGTGGAACTTCAAACATGCATGACTGAGGATGACAATGGTCTGAAAAGAAGCCGAGGAGTTAGCTATTGCTTAAGACCTTACTGAAGTATGCAAAGTAGTGCAGGTACTATAATGCACTTCCACTGAAATTGATACACAAGCCAAATCACCCACCAACTTACACCATGCTGGTAGCATCCCATGGTTAGTCATACTATTCAAGTAAACTAAAAATATGCCTAAGTGGTGCAAGTATTGCGAATGGAAAACCAACAGTAGCAGTTCATGGAAATGGTATTCATAGTAATCCAGCCACTATGAGAAGTGCAATGAAAATTTAAATACTTGAGGTGCACAAGTAAAGAGGACAAATGTCTCAAAACTGATGGGATGCTGCAAGACAAAATGGGAAAACGAGAAGTGTACTGCATGACAGATTAGACAAACACCAAGCTACTACCAAACATGGCAGTAACCACTGAATTCCAAGATATACATTGAATAACACAGTCAAGCTTATATTTCCATTGCAGATCTAGACGAAGAGAAGATATAATTTACCTAGATTTGATTCCAACCTCTGAAACTTCCAGGATTTTGGAACCCCCTCCAATAATAAACCACAATGTAAAGCAGAAACTCATGCTCGCCCCTACTACTGCTCTGATGAAAGAAATTAGCACAGTAATGTTTGTTGTATGTTGAAATATCACAGAAGTGGCACTGCAGTGTATTTTCTTTACTTCATTACTAGAAATAATATCAAAGATAACTACAAAAAAATTGATGGAAGTGACACTAAAATCTGTGTCCCTTGTTTGCCAATGAAAAAATAAGCACAAATCGCAAACATTAAAAGCAACTGGAATGTAAATTGATTATAATCACGGCGACGTAAGTACACAGTGTAAGTACAAATCTATCACTCCTGCGCAAATTACTTTCGACATCCTAGCAGTGAAAGTAATAGCTGTCTAAAGTACAACTGGACTAAATCTACTTTTCAATATTAACAAGTAACTAAGTCTTGGCTCTCAAAATCTGATTCACTCATACAAGGTGAGAAAGAAATCAAAAGAATAAAATATTCAAATGCTTAGACAGCATCAAATGAGGGCCTAGTGTATGCAACTTATCACAGTATTCTGAACATTGTACACAAATGATTGATTCTTAAAGTGAAAGCAAACACCAGCTACTGTTAGTGTAGCATCAACTTGCACAAAGCCGCGGGTCATCACATCAGATGATCAATTCTACCTCGAGCACATTCCTGAGCAAAAATTTAAGTACGCTAGACAAAGAAGATCCAGAGAGCTATTCTTAGAATCTACATAGAATAGAATTGGGTTTGATATGGTGGGAGGTATGAGAGGGCGGCCTGCGCCTGAGGCACCGAGGCGGAAACCTGGGAGGGCTGGTGCCACTGCCTCTTTAGCGGCAGCTGGCCTGAGTCCGTAGGGAAGGCAGAGTCCCACGACCGCTTCATCGTCATGCCAGCTGATGCGCTGGAAGCATTGGCCTGGACCGAGGGAGGGGGCACCTTGGGGTGGAACTGGGGCATCCGCGAAGCCTGAGCTTGCGATGCGTTCAACAGGTACACGGACTGGGCCGCCTGGGCGGCGTGCGCCGCGGCCGCGTGCGCCCCGACCCCCACCCCCGGGTAGTACGACATGGGCACGCTGTGAGCGTGGGCCTTGCTCGACACGCTCTGGGGCACGCTGTTCGAGTTGGCCAGAGAGAACGAGGCCGACCCGACCCCGGGACCGTGGCCGGCGTTGGTCGAGGCAGCGCCTGTCGAGGGGATCAGAGCGCGCTGCGAACTGTCCCACACCGACGACACGGGCGCGTGGCCGTGCGACTTGGAGCCCACGTTGTTGTTGCCCACGGCGGCCAGCGCGGCAGCCAGCTGCTGCTGTTGCTGCTGCTGCGCCTGCACCACGGCCAGCTGGTTCACCAGCCACAAGTTCTCTTGCTGCTGCTGCTGCTGCCGCAGAGCCTGCTGCATCTGCGCCAGCATGTGCTGCTGGGCGCTCGCTACGCCCGCGACCCCCGTCACACCCGGGAACAGCGCCGAGGCCTGGTCCCACACCCCGGACAGAACGGGGCTGGAGGCGTGTGCCGCGTGTGCCGCGTGCGGGAGCTGCAGGGGAGGGGGGTGGCCCAGGACACCAGTGCCGTGCCCGGCGTGGGGGAGCGACGGGGGTGGACCCGGTGGGGGGAATGCCAACGTACCGGGAGAGAGGAGGGTGGTGGCCGCCGCAGCCGCCTTGGCCGGCGACACGGGCCCGCCGGTAGGGATGCCGCCTGCGATCACCAAGTGCATGTCCTCGCCAGAGCACTGGAACACCTCAATGTACCGCTGCTTCTTGCCGAAAATCATGTATCGGTGGTGCTTCTGCTGCGCCGCAAGGTAGGCGCTCGCCTCCGAATCCATCTGGATGAACGCCTCACCCGACGGTTGACCCTGACAAAACGGACACAAATGTGTTACTCCAAGGAAAAATTTAAGCTGGCCAATCCACAGCAGGGCATCAAACTCGTCTCACCTGTGCATTGAACACCATGTGAACACCTTGGTATACAATCGACTTTGCATGATCGCCTAGAAATTCTAAAATATTTTCGACTTGTGCTTCATATGGCAATCCACGTAGTCGTATGCAGTCCTTCCTCGTGCCAGTTGTGACAAACTGCTGAGGAAGCATAGGTAGGGGGAGAGTAGGAGCCGATACTGATTCATAGGTTTTGGGATCCATTGACCTATTCAAAACCTGCAGATAGCGAATATTAGATTACGATTCATAGAGCATTTTTGTACAAGTCAAATACAAAGACATGAATGTTAAATTAACCTGTTGTACTTCTGCAGTTGTGCTTCTGAAAAGTTCTATATAACGAGAACCTATTAGTTCCCGATGTTTACTTAGTGCTTTTGGTGCATCCTCTTCTTGAGCAAATAAGACAAAAGCATCCCCTGTTGCCCTTTTATCAGGTTTCTTCACAAACAAGACACCGTCCTCCCCATCCATGACTTGGCATGAGTTTTCTCCTGACTCAAAGAACTCCAGCTGGAAAAAGAATGGTGACAACCATGAAGAAAATTTCAGAGCAACAGAAGCAGATATATTATTAATCCACTTACCACTTGCTTTGCAGTGCATTCATAGGGTAAACCTCTCATCCTAATGATGACCTGTGCTCCCCGTGAAAGGAATGCCTCAGCCTCGGAGTTGTTGCCGCCAGCAACGGCGACAAATTCGGCTCCATTGGCCTTGTATATTTCTATATAGCGGTTTGCAAGGTGGTGTTTGTGTCGTCCTAGCGCCATGTCTCTGTGCTCTTGATTTACAAAACGAACCAAAGCTTCGCCGTTTCGGCGTCCTTGTGGACTTAAGCAAAGAGCTACTCCACCTCTGTACAAGAATAGAAAAACTGCTGAGTACACCAATATTATCAGAAGACAATAAAAATATTGATAGGCTCACTTACTTTGCAACATTCAAGCCCCTGAAAAATTTGGCAATATCCTGGTCTGAGGACTGCCAAGGAAGGCCTCTTGCACGAACTACACAGTTATTATCCACCTCCTCATTCTTTGAGCTGCAGCAAGCAAAAGTAAACTTAGTTTCACTGTGAAGGAGTAGTTTCAAGCCAATCAGATGACAGACACCTGCGCACACAGATGTGAGTACACACTTACCATATGCCAGGTTCAAGTCGTAGTTCCACCGTTTCAGGATTGTCAAAGAAATACCCTGAAACAGATATAGAAAAAGAAAATTTAAAACACGCAAGGCAATGCTTCTGACAAACTGCAGATGACTGCGTGCACGACAGCGCGGACACAGTTTGGGCCCGACCGGGCTTCCTGACGGCCCCTTCCCTCCCAGCGACACCCAGCCCCAGCATAGCAGAGCCCAGCACAGCGCCAAGCGTTCCGACCAGCGCAGCACTCTGCGACCGGACCGCTCGCTGACGGCCGGGCCGGTCCGCGAACCCCCGTCTAAGGGATCGTGCATAAATTACGGAGCGCAGCTTTCATGGCAGAGTCTGAACGTCGGACGCGGGGGATCTCCTGAAATTCTCTCTACCTCATGGGGAAGGGGGGAAAAGCCTCCTGGAGGAGCAGCAAACCTCACCATTCTGGCTTGGGGCATCAGAACGGACGTCGGCCCTGTCCGGCCTGGCTCAGTCAGTGCAACTAGACACGGCCGGACTCTGGACGGGGCGGGGCGGGGCGGGGCGGGGCGGGGCGGGGCGCGAAAGCTCGGGTGGACTCGACGGCGACGACCGCCTACAGCCTGGCCTGGACGGCCTGCCTGCACCCGCGGCCACGCCGTTCCAAACTGCGACGGCAAGCATTCAATAGAGTGCGCCTCGCACACCATAGCCGCTGCGTTCGGCAAAACCTTCTGGCCTCGGCCAGCCAGCCAAGAGTCGGCGCACGCAGCAGAAGGCGGCCAGGCCAGGCCGGGGGGGGGGGGGGGGGGGGCTTGTCACACCAGCAGCACACCATGACGGACACGGAGCGACGACAAAATTTTATTGGCACGTCCCGGGAGGGAAAAAGGCGTCAAAAACGTCACAGGGTCAGCGCCAAAATTCCCAACTACTCCAAAGCGACGATCTGAGGGTTTTACGGGACGGGACGGGGGACAGCGACATAACCGGCTGGACTGCGGCTGCACCGCACCTGTTGCCGGCGATAAGCCTGCAACACCCGCGGCCACGCCGCAGGGCTCCTTCTCTGCCCCCGCCGCCCCCACCTCGCCTTCCCGCCGATAACGACCAGAGCACGGCACGGCACGGCGGCGGCCGCGGCCCCCACCCCCGCTGATACCGTGTTCCAACCCCCCCAAAGACAAACGGATCCGGGACACCGACAGAGCCGAGAAGAGGTGACCGACCTCAGCTCGCCACACGCCCCCGTCAACATAAACACGGCCAGCGAGACATAAATCAGAACAGGCGCGATGCTCGAACCCGCAACACCCAACACCACACGGGTGCCGACAGGTATGACCAGTGATCACGCTATCGAAAAGTCAGCTGCACACCCTCCTGTGACATCAAACCAAGATTGCGCGCTACTGTAACCAAATCCTACATATCCGATAGGGGCCCCTTGATGTGACAGGGACAGGTGGACCGGCAGCGGGGGGCATGTCAACGCATACGGAGCCCCGTTTAGCTCGTTCTCTTGCCTGACTTACACCGACAATGTTCTCTTCCGCAGTACTCCAGCAACCCCCGAGGACTCCCCGCCCCGACGGCTGGATCCGCCCCCACCACGCGGGTGGACCCTGGACTTGGCCGTCACTCGGCCCCCGGCCCCGCCGCACAGCACCACGTCATGGTCGTAAACAAGCACCTCGACGACGGCCCGGCCCTTCCCCGGGCGCACGACGGCGGCCCTCCCCCCGGGCGGGGGGCGTCCTTAAACCACGTGACGCACCCGGGCCCATGGGTTCATGTCAGCGCATGGCGGCCGAGCTGGCGACAGTCGTCAGACCAGACCCAGCAGATGGACACGGGCGGCAGCAGGCCGTGACATCGCGGCGCTTACCGACGGCCCCGCCCCGCCCCGGCCTCCGATCCGACCGGGCGCCGCCGTGACGGTGGTGCCAACAGGTGGGAGGGGAGGGCGGGCACAGCCCACCCCTCTCCACGCCAATCAGCCCCGGACAGGACAGGATGGGGCAGCACCCCGGCGACACGACCAAACAAGACCTCTCACCGGAAAGTGCACTATCGGCATGCCTCCGAGCCGAGCCTGCCCACCGTGTTTGCGTCGAGACCGTGTCGTGATGACCGCACTATCGCGCACTGCCGTGCCACTGCGCACTGCCCCGCCGCGTCGCGCCGTTGTCACGACGCCGCAGTGTGCCCGCCGCTGCTGCCCCCGCGGCGTTCCGCCCCCCGTCCCCACCCCCCACCCCCACCCCCGCGCCACACCAACAGGTGGGCGGGTACATTGACGTGGACGGACGGCGCACCGCTTGCACAGGTGGCGGCCCGGCCGGGCCGGTCTACATACGGCGGCCGCGGCCAGAGTGATAGGGTGCACGGGGGTACGGGGGCATAGCGGGTCCAAGACTTGTCCCAGAGGACCAGAGCCCCGAGTTCCACACGTCCCGACGAGGCCGAGGCGGGGCAGTCGACAGTCCTCGCTTCTCCGGAAGGGAGAAGAGCGTAAGACCAGATACGGCACGGCCACTCGTTACGAAATCACAGAATAACAAAAAAAAGAATAAGAAATAAAAAGGCCAACGTCGAGCGCTCTGCTACTGCCACACACTGATAAGGCATGCGCCACAGCAGACAGCCCGCACAGCTCGACCAATCAGCGCCACCGAGTCAAATAAAACGTGAACCTTGTCGAGAAAACATTCCCAGCACAGACTGACGCAAACGGGCAACAGGGCGGCAGGAGACGCGACGCCTCTGCCGTTGGGGTTAGGTTACACTTCAGCTTCCCACGCCCCGCTCCGCACCACCCGCGGGCGCCACCACCGAGCGCACTCACTTTTCTCTCAGTCCACGTCCAGTTCTTGAAGCACACTTTCTCTCTCCGGCGAACAAAAAAGTGGCCACAGTCCCACGTGACTCGGGGAGCGAGCGACTAGATGCGTCTTGTCAACACAGTCCCGGCGACACCACCGCACTCGCAGTACCACACACGGCAGGAGGAGGGAAACCAATGCCGATCCATAGACGCGTACGGACAAACAACAAGACTGGGCGCGAAGCGATGCGATACCGCACTGTGACTGAACGGAACAACAGGACGGACCAAACAGAACGACAGCGGCAGCTCTGAGCTTGCGCTTGCCAGGCTGTCCGTCTCCAACTAACTGAGCTGAGCTCAGCTCGAACAGAAACAGGCGGGGCGCGCCGGCGCGGCCCGAGCCGAGCCGAGCCGAGGCGAGGCGAGCTGCAGCGCCATTCCCCACCCCGCACCCGCACCGCACCATACCACACCACGTGGCTTATGACAAGTCGCTGCCGATTGGTGCCGTGCCCGGCCCCCGGCCCGGCCCGGAGGGAGAGAGAGGAAGGAAAGGGAAGGGAATTGGAGCGGGTGTTTCACTCACTTCAGGCTTCAGGGGGACAAGTGCCCGCCGAACGCATACCTCCCGCCCGCCCCCTCCCCATCCCACCCCGCCCCGCCCGCAGAGGGCCCCTGTAGGGCCTGAAGAAGTGCAGAACACCACACTGACTGAACGACGCCAGCTGTGCGGAGCCTATGGCAGCCTATGGCAGCCTATGGCAGCCTATGGCAGCCTATGGCAGCCTATGGCAGCCTATGGCAGCCTATGGCAGCCTATGGCAGCCTATGGCAGCCTATGGCAGCCTATGGCAGCCTATGGCAGCCTATGGCAGCCTATGGCAGCCTATGGCAGCCTATGGCAGCCTATGGCAGCCTATGGCAGCCTATGGCAGCCTATGGCAGCCTATGGGACACGCGCGCCCTAAGGGGGCATGCATAAAGGATGTCCGGGTTTTTACATGTGTGGACGTGAGGGAGAGGGGGGGGGGCGTCAAAAATGGACGTCCGTCAAAATATACCGCCAAGATAATGCAATTTCTCCGGAATCACAAGGCAACGAACCCAATACGTCCCCCGCATGTTTAAGTTAATCTTTGAAAATGTGTACAGCCGCTCTGAATTATGTACACCCTTGATACTAAATATTTTAATTTCATTAGGAACTTTTTGAAAACCGGGCGTCAAGGGGGTGGGCATGGCTGCCATGGGCTGCCATGGGCTGCCATGGACGCACTCGCTGCCGCGACGTAAAGCGAGAAAACGCGAGGCACGGCGAGCAAGGCCGTGTTTGGATTTCTGCTACGGTTGGAGCGGGGCGGCAGAGCGGCAGAGCGGCGGGCCTGGCGAGCACCGAGTGCACCACACATGCGGGAATCGCGTTAGGAAAAATTGGGGAAAATAAAAACCGTCGCGGTGGCGGCGGGGAATGGGACAGTGGTGAGGCTGGCGATCACCTGGAACTGGAGCGGCAGCCCGCGTGCGGCGAGGCGAGAAGAGGAACAAGACGAATCTGTGACACTCGGTAGTCAGTCAGTCAGTCAGTCAGTCAGTCAGTCAGTCAGTCAGTCAGTCAGTCAGTCAGTCAGTCAGTCAGTCAGTCAGTCAGGCAGCCAGCCAGGCAGGCAGCCAGCCAGAGGGGTCAACTGCGATAACACGTATCGGATCGGAGTGTATAGCTTTCGATATCTCTGGCCCCCCGCCCTGCCCTGCCCCGGCAGCGGCAGGTCCCGGTGGGAAGGGGGCCAGGGGGCAGGATATCTGTGCCTCGTCCCTGCCCTGTGGCCCCACCGCCGCGGCCGCGCCGACAGTGACAGCGGAGAGGAATACGGGAAGGCAACAAGAATAACGCCAGGGAATAACAAAAACCGCCCCCAACGGCACGGCCACTCCCTAGCAGACCGCGAAGGGGACACCGGCCTGCGAGTGTTGCCACACGCCGCACTGCACCGCGCCGTGCCGCGCACAAAATCTGCCAACGCAGCGCGGCACTGCGCGGAGGCGGCGCGGGCGCCCCCCCCCCCCCCCCCCCCCCCACCTCCCCTCTCGTCCGGGGACGGACCGACGCGACGGCAGCCAGCCGCCCGGACCAGAGAAGTAGGGTGCGCGTCAAAGAGAAGCGATGCGCACTTCTTGACTTCGGCGGGCTGAAAGCTGAAGGCTGCCCCGCGCACGCCTACACTGATTTCCCACTCCGTTGTTGTGCACGAGATACTGCAGCGACGGGACAACAGGCGTCCACGCCGAATTCCCTGCCCCCTCCCTCCTTCCCCGCATTTTAATCGGCCGCAATCCTCAGCACTGGCCGTCCGAACAGACCAATATCGTGCCCTCTCCTTCAGGCGCAGATCTCCCCCCCCCCCCCCTGGGGCCCAAGCGGCTCCTGAAAGGTAGGCAACCTGCGAAACTTTCCGCCTGTAAGTAGGCAAAAGGTGTTACATCGCCCGGTTTCGGATCCGCGCCTGCTCTCTTTGCACTACTTACAGATGACACTAACTATAAACTAATCAACTTTGAGGGACGAGCGGCGAACGGCCACTATCAGCCACTTGACATCACCTGCCGCTGCAGCCGGCCCTGCTCCCCGCCCCTGCTCCCCACCCCTTGCTACCAGTGCCCCCCCCCCCCTCCCCCCTCCCCCGCGCCAATATCAAATCAAAGCAAGGCCCACACGGCGACGCGTCGAGAGTCAAGGTGGTCAAGGTCTGGCCAGCGAGAGGCGCCCCGAGAGACCGTATCGACAAAATCTCGCAACTGGGTCGCCATCAGGCCAGGCTAGGCCAGGCTAGGCCCGGCTAGGCAAGACTGCAGTGGAGCAACTCGTTCCCATCCATCTAGTACCCGTGCGGGGACAAGGCAAGCGGGGTGGGGGGGGGGGGAGACGTGTGTCAGCGTCCACCGGCCCGGCACGGATCCCGGCCTGGCCTGGCTCGCGAGCGAGAAGTCGGAGAGAAGACCCCCATGCTCCTCTGCTGCTGCTGCTGCTGCTGCTGCTGCTGCTGCTGCTGCTGCTGCTGCTGCTGCTGCTGCTGCTGCTGCTTGCTGCTGTTATCAGAAGGCGTTCATTCGATTGCCAAGACAACAAAAGGAGCTGATATCCTGACGACGCCAGCAGCACCCTATCGACGGTTACAAAGGGCAGGGGAGGAGAGGCGAGGGGCTGCCTCGAGAGGAGGCACTAATGACCATGTGTAAGTGGCGGGGGGGGGGGGGGGTATCAGGACTTATCAGTGGCCGGGTGGGGAGGGGGGGCAAGGATAAGGGAAAGGCGTGGGTATTGCGCGGACGCGGCGCTGACCCCAGGGGAGGAGTGGAGGGGAGAGGGGAGACAGACGCGTGTCGCACCAGAACCAGAGCATTGCATCGCGCGGGTGCAGAAATCAGCCGATGCGGACGCGGAGCGAACTCACGGAGAGGTCGAGGTCCTTTGGAGCTTGGAGCCAGTTCCGAAGGAGAAGAAACTAATTAAAAAGGGACGCAGACAAAGAGGAGTTATCACTTGAAAGCCTAAAGTCGCCCCATGTATACGGGGAGGAGGGCGAGGGCGGGTGTCCTCGAATATGACTTCCGATAAGAGTGCTGATTGATGGGGGCGCCTTAAGGCCTTACAACGCCGCCGTCACCGAAACCACAAGAATGTGTCACAGCGGAGAGGAGGCTACTGCTACGGGTACTCACCGTCGGCGATCAACCTGTGGACGATGTTGACCATGTCTTTGGCTTCTTTCACGTAAAACTCGTTTTCGGTGTCGAATGTCATGCTTAAATCTGGCGGGAAGAGTTAAGGATCATCACACAAACAGAGGTGCAGCATCGAACATGATATACAGGCAGCTTCAAGCAAAGAGTTGCGAGAGCTTGTAGAGCCAGACCATTACTCATCGAGGGCCCATCCAATTACCCAGCGCATACCGCCATTGATCCTGCGCGCTTCCCCATTCCTGATGTGGGCCACCCATTCATCCGTTCATTCGGTCTGTTTTCAACATCAACGTGGTCTTCCCCCTTCCCATCCCCTCCCTGCCCCGGGCGGTGGCACGGCGGGCCATGAGGCATGGGCATACCACGAGGAGGTACTCCATGCCAACCATCCGTCCGCCCGTCCCCGTCCATGAGCCCCGGGCTCTGGTCAAGATGCCGAGGCGAGGGGCCGACGGGCCGACACGACACGTCCGCATCCGACGAACCGGCTCCGCTCCGCGAGAGCGAGCGGGCGGTGGCGCCGCCCCGCGCCAGCAGGCCGAACTACCACGGCCCCTCAGCTGTTGTGCCGCGCAGCTGCCGCGCGCCGCCGCCAGAGGGCGCCACCGGTAACACCGCGCGGCCCCAGTCCCAGTGTCCATCCGGCCCTACCGGTCCGGCCCGGCCCGGTCCGTCAAGATGCAATTTTCACAAAAAACCCATTTTCTTCCGATGACTGGCCGTGTGAAGAATAATTCGCGAAAAGGTGGTCCAAGTCGTGCCCGGCGGAGGACAGGCAGCTGGAGCCCGGACCGGACCGGCCACCTGTGCACCTGTTGCAGGGCCACGATCGCGGCACCGCATCTCAGCGCTGGCAGCGCTATCTGGTGGTCATCACGCCCGGCCCGGCGACCGTCCGCGTTGTTTTGACGACTGATTCTGGATTCTAGATTCTGGAACCGCGACGAGTTTTTATCTCTCCGACCGCGGTTCTGTTCTGTTCGCGGTTCGATGCACCCGCTCACCGCCCAATAGGCCTTGGGGGCCGAGCCGAAGAAGCACGCCGCGCATCCAGACAGTCATTCGGTGCACGGATAACATTTTAAAGCCCCCCCCCCCCCCCCCCCCGGTCGGTCCTCTTCCCACGGGGAAATGCCAAAAGATGGTTCCAATAGTCACTTCCCTTCCCTTCCCCTCTGCTGCACCGTCTAGACGCCCCCTACCCTCCCCTGCCCTGCCCTGCCCGCGCCCCCTCTGCTGCAGAAGGCAGACTACTTTGCCTTTTTAAACACGTGCATACGTTTGACTGGTCATTTGTCGTCGCCGTGGTGGTGCCGACGCCGGCCAAGTGTCGTCAGCAGGCACTGCAGGCACTGCACTATCGCTTGCACGGTGTCGTGCTGCGTCCAACACGCGCACGGATGGGCGGTGACTCACGGACCGGGAGGACGACGGCGAGGACGACGGCCACACAGACGAGGAGGCGGGTGCTTCCCTACTGTTTCTGCCCTCAGCCACTTTCGCACGCACGTGTTAACTCGATCGCCCGGGACTAACGGCCAGAGTGCAGCAGCAGCCGCCGCGCGCGCGCGCACACGCACACGCACACACACAAACACACACACCTAATGACGTAGAGAGGAGAGGCACAAGGAAAAACAGCGGCAGCAGAGGGGAGAGGGGGAGGCGAGCGAAGGGGAGACCGGAACTCCTCGCGCCACCAAAACGTCGCCCGTGGGAGCCGCGCCGCGAGCCACGAGCTCCCAGCGGCCGCGTCCAAACTACAATCATCTGCAGCGCGGAGCCGCCGGCACAGCCAGGAACAGCGGGGCCAAATTCGGACCAGAATCAGACCAGACCGTAGTGGTTATAAACACACAGTTTACTCTGCTGGTGCGGCGGAAGCTCGCGTGGACGCCGGAGCCGGGGGCGGGCCGGCCGGGGGCGGGCCGGCGCTAAGCCGCCGACGAGGACGCCGACAGGACAGCGTGGACGCTCGCTCAGCACTCGCCACCACGTGTTGTATAGTGTCTCTTTAGCTCAAATCGCGTGCTACCACTCCCCCCCCCCCTCCACCTCGTTGGCCCGGTTCGGTTCCTCTGCGTTCACATATTCCTGTTTGGTGGCCCCCCCCCCCCCCGTGCATTCGCCCACCTCTGTAAGACGGCACTGAACCGCTGAAAGGCACCCACACCATCCCATACCTCCGCGAGCGCAGCCGTGCACGGGCGGTGCAAGCGGTCCACTAATAAGTCCGGGCCGTGCCGCTTTACGTAATATCAGTGCACGTCGTCCGTGCCGTGCCGTGCCGTGCCGTGCCGTGCCGTGCCGCGCGTGTGGCGTGCGAGTGAAGGGCGATAACCATCATTTTCCCCATGGCAGCGCTCGGCACCGCTCCGCCTTGCGTGCCACGCCGCCATGTCCCATGGCTGCCCATGGCCCCGCCGTCCCAAACCTGTCCCCCCCCCCCCGGTCCTCCCCTCCTCCCCACCCCACCGCACGGCGCTGTTCCACAGCCTTCACACAGTCCGACCAGATCCCGCAGTTTCGCCGTTTTCCGAACGTACCGTCCGACCCGGCATTAGTGGTGTCCCCCACTGACAGCCCAGCCCCGCAGAGAGCGCGGACAGGCGAGATATAGAGCGGCCCAAGACAGTGCAAACAATAAAAACAGCGCACTTCGAAACTGAGCCCCCCGGAGAGCCCAGCCTCAGCTCCCTCGCGGCGCCCCCGCCGCCAGCGGCTGCGACGTGTGACGCGTCAAGTTCCGCCGGCACGCAGATCGGGCGCGTGCCGAGAACGCGTGGAATTCACAAATAAATAAAAGTAGTACAACCTCGCAGCCGCCTGTGTGGACGGACGTCACCGCCGTGGGTCCTAAATGGAACGCGCGTCACGAGTCCCCCGTCCGGTCCAGCCTCCAGCCCGCTCCAGTCGTCTCCAGGCCAGTTCCAGTTCCAGTCCGCTGGCGAGGAGCGCCTGGCCTGGGCCGCCTCGTCCAGCACCGCTGTCCACCCTGCTGCCTACCCAGCCGGCGCCGGCCACACCACAGCGCAGCACCGCGGGGAAATGACACTTGCTTCTCGAATGCTGTTGGCTGGCGGAGAGCCCAGTCCAGAAGGTCCATCGGAGCAGTGCCCCCCCCCCCCGGTGTAATCCTAACAAGGCCCGCTGGGAGCGCCACATCGGAAAGGATACAGTTGATCATCTCCTTGATGGAGTTGACGGCGTCCGGGGCCGAGTAGAAGCCCCGGAAGTCCTTCCGCAGGTCGTGGAAGGCGTTGTAGTAGGGGGCCAGGTCGATGTTCTTGTTGCAGCTCTCCGGGTGCAGGCACTGCCGCAGCGGGTACTGGCCGTCCGTCACCAGGACGAAGTGCGGCGAGCAGGGGTCCACCTGCAGCGACCGGATGTACTCGTCAAACTGGAACACACAGATAGACAGGCGGTTAGAGCGGCCAGAAACCAGGACGTCAGCCTCTCCCCGCATACAGGTCTCCGCCTGCAAGCTCCAGGATAGGCCAGCCCGCACAACGCGCGTGCTCGCAGCAGTCGAGATTGCCTACCCTCCAGGCGCTCTCCCGCGATGAGTCTGCAGGGGACATGCTATGCAGCTGCGACTGCAGCCGACCCCCAGCGCCGCCGGGCCTGGAGCTTGACGCGGAGCGCCGGCCCCGACGGCGTCGGCTTGTCGCAGTTCCTTGAACCTGAGAAGTGGAGATGGGGGCCGTCCGCGTAGAGTCCACCACCAGCCGTTGCCATTCGTCTTGAGAGCTAAGCGCTTGAGTTACTGTTTCCTCCTTTTTCTTTTTCTTCTTCCTACTTCTCTCTTTTCAGTCACGACCAGCCAGGGACCGTGACGCGCCACGCCGCGCAGCGCCGGGCCACAAGCTTTGCACAGAGCAGAGAGATTGGATGGCGGTGGCGGCGGCGTTGCCGCGTCGTGTATCCGGGCCGGGGCAGGGCTCCTGCCGGCTCCTGCCGGCTCCGGGGCGGCCGGAGTCCGAGTGCCTCGCGGCCTCATGGCCCCGGCCAGCACCAGCCCGGCATGGACATCGTCTAGCTCCTGCCCACGGACAGAGCCCACGGACCCGCCCGGACGCTAGGCAGCCCCGCGGCCTGCTCGTGTCGTGCGGGACGGCCTACACGCTCGCGGGGGCTCTCGGGGCCCCGCGCACGCCACGCCGAACCTCACCGCTCGGCCCGCATCGCGCTGCCACACATTCAGATCAAGGTTGACACTCTGACGGTGACGAGATGAAAAATAAAACAGGCCAGGCCAGGCGGCAGGGGTCGTGCCGTATAGCGTGCTGCGCTGCGGTG
Organism: Odontothrips loti; assembly: GCA_038380765.1. Lineage (NCBI taxonomy): Eukaryota > Metazoa > Arthropoda > Insecta > Thysanoptera > Thripidae > Odontothrips > Odontothrips loti. Next base: position 8,409,874 of record CM076252.1, read on the forward strand.
CCTAGCCGCAAGCCTCGCGCTCAGGTGGAACAAGTACCGTTCCCTCCAGGGTGGCACGCCTAGCAGCGCCCGCCGCCCGCCCGCCCCGCACGACCGCTGTAATCCGGGACCGAGATCACGATTAACGCAAGTCAGATCGGGAAGCGAGGCGAGGCGGCGGCCGCGTATGGCCGCCGTTCTCTGGTTGAAATCCCGGCAGACCCTCGCACTGCTCCGGGCCCTCGGCTGCCCTCGGCTGCCCTCGGCTGCCCTCGGCTGCCCTCGGCTGCCCTCGGCTGCCCTCGGCTGCCCTCGGCTGCCCTCGGCTGCCCTCGGCTGCCCTGTCCCCTACGCGGCGATGCGACGCGGTGCGGTGCGGGACACCCGGGCAAAAGCGATCGGCTTCCTTTCCTTTCCCGTATAGTCCTTACAGACTGGAAACCCAACACGCGTCGGGACGAGACGGGACGGGACGAGCGGAAACAAACCTGTTTTAACGACTTGGCGCTGCTGAAGCGGTGGCAGCCGTAAGCGGCGGATCGCGGCCCGGCAGCCGGAATGCCTCCGGTACGGCCTCCGGTGGCCTCCGGGCCGTGCGGGATGTGATGCTGCCACACGCAACGCCCGGCTCCGGCCGGCTCCGGGACCCAACGCCGACCGGCCGCCTAACCTTTTCGCGTTCGAGTACCGCGCTGATAAGGCTTGCCGGGCGCATTTTCCACGCGCTTGACTCCGCAAAGGACGTGTTTTTAGTGGTCGCGCCGCGGGGTCCGTTGGGGGGGGGGGGAAAAGAGAGAGAGAGAGAGAGAGAGAGAGAGAGAGAGAGAGAGAGAGAGAGAGAGAGAGAGAGAGAGAGAGAGAGAGAGAGAGAGAGAGAGAGAGAGAGAGAGAGAGAGAGAGAGAGAGAGAGAGAGTGGGAGGGGAGACCCCCTCCGCCACATGACCCGCTTCCAGGCCACAATTACCAGAGTTGCAACTCCTCTCTGCGGCTAGAGCTGTCTTGCGCGGCTCGCGGCGGTGCGGGGGAGGGGACGGGAGGGGGCAGGGGAGAGGGAGAAGGCAGAAGGGGGCAACAACCTTTCTCCTACGCCCCACCGCCCGCTACCGCCCCCTGGCTGGCCTATGCTGGCCTGGCGGCGCGCCTGGTGGCCTGGCTGGCGCCGCGGACTGCATCGTTTGCGTATCCTAAGAACGCCCGTCAGACTCACCGCCGCCCTCCGCATGAGGCTACATAGGCCACACACGCCGCGGTCAGGAGACGTGAGGGTTCCCAGAGGCGCATAGCACAGGGCTCCAGCAAAGGCACAGCGGGAGGGCGGACCCGCCATCTTGGCGACCTCCTTGTCATGGATGGACCTGGCCGACCAACTGGTCCGACTAGGAAGCACAGAGTGCAGCACGGCCCGGCCCGGCTCGGCCTTATTCAATCAAAGTGGGTCGGACGGGTGTGGACGGGCCGGGCCGGGAGGGACACTTCCTGGTCCAGCGGCGCCGTCAGCGAGGAGGACCTTCTGCTCACCCGGGTGTAGGGCGGGGGCTCAAAGGGAGCTCAAAGGGAGCTCAAAGGGAGCTCAAAGGGAGCTCAAAGGGAGCTCAAAGGGAGCTCAAAGGGAGCTCGACGACTCCGCCGATGGCAGGAAGCAGATACCAAGGGCCGCATGCAGAGTCAGTCCCTGCGGTCTCTACGGTCCCTACGGGCAGGGTAGGCCGGGCCAGGGCTGTGACTGGGCGCTCCTGCCGCTATGAAAGGCACCGTGCTGAGCCAAATGAACAACCTGTCTGTTGGTGCTGGCGCTGCCGAAAGCGTTGGCAGAGGGGGAAGGGGGGGGGCGGAAGAGGGGAGAGAGGGAGTGGGAGGGAGAGAAAGAGAGAGAGGGAGAGAAAGGGAGAGAGGGAGAATTATGAGTCCGCCCAGCCTCTGTTGTGTTTCGGTTCTACACACTCACATACACATGGGTCCCCGTTACCCGGCGTGCCGACGCGCCACGGGCAAAACACGTAGAGGTACCCGCCGTCACAATTATTATTAAAGGTCTCGCGGGGCGCTGCGGGGCGCTGCGGGGCGCGGAGGAGGTGGGTGCCGGCCATGTGTCCCGTTCCCGTAAGGAGTCCCGGAGAGTCCCTTAGTCCCGGCCGCCCTCCACAAGCCACGGAGCGCACCTCCGCATCGAGTGTGGAACAAGGACCCCGACGAACGGGCAGCAGCGTCGGCCTTACACGGGACACGGGCTAGGGAAGTCTCCCATTTTGTTCTCCACGTTGAGGCTCAAGTGACCTTTGGAGAGAATGGAGCACGTCGAGGGGGAGCACCGTCCCCGGATCCTGGGACCAGGTCGGGCCGCGATCAGCTGGTGTCCGTCGGCCCGTGCCGGGCGGGGCGTTGCCCCCGGTGCCCGTGCGGGCTGCGGTGGCCGCGGTGGGCCGCAGGCGTGACAGTGGCGTGTGGCCCCCGCTGCGCCCGCTGTAGTGCAGACGCCCCCCCAGGCCCCCGTGACAGCCCGCATGCTGCCAAACGCTGCCGCACGGCACGGGCTCGGGCTTGCGGTTCACACCCGCCTATCCTTGTCCCAGTGAGCTCGCCCCGTCAACTATTGCACCTGCAGAGCCGCCGGCGCCGGCGCCACTAATGACGTGTGTGCCGTGTCCGGTGGTCCATAGTCAGCTGGAACGACTCGGGAGCCGGCAGCAGCCGGCAGCCAGGTCCTGGACCCAGTCTCCGCAGCTACACCGCTGCCTTCCGCTGCCTGGCGCATTGTGCATTGTTGTCCAAAGAGGACAGTCAGCGCACGGCACTGGACGACGTCCAAGACATGGACGGCTAGGGCCCCACGGCCTGGACCGTACCGGCCGGCCCCGCCCGGAGCACTGGCGTCACACTGCGATACGCTCCACGGGCCCCGACTCACCTCACCTCACGGCCTCGCGCTACACGGCGGCCACACCAAGACACGTCGTCACCTCGCGGAAACCAGAGCCCTGCCCTGTCGGCCCTGCCCTGTCGGCCCTGCCCTGTCGGCCCTGCCCTGTCGGCCCTGCCCTGTCGGCCCTGCCCGCCCCACTCCAACTCCACCACGGACACGCCTTCCTTGGCGACGACAGGTGCACCGGCAGGGCAGCCGCTAAAAGCACCACGATGGGCACGAAGTGAGAGGGTAGACAGTGCAGCCAAGCGCTCGCCCGGACGGGGCGGCCGCTCAATTCCATTTGCCCGCATTCCAGAGCCGAGCAGAGCCGGAGCGCCCGGTCCAGCCTGCATCCGCGCCGCGGCCGCGAGCACGACTTGAAACCGCGAAGAAAGGGGAGTAGAACCGTGGGGCCGCTAGTCCAGGCCGAGGCCAGGCCGGACTACGCTAGGACGGAGCCCGCCGACCGCTGCCGGGCAGGGCGCTGACAACTCAGCAGACGCCAGCGTGTGTTCTAGGCCGGGTCGTGCGGGGGTGAACAAAGTCGCCCTCCTTGGCCTGCCCCGCGGTCCCAACCCTCCCGACTCGGCTGCTCGGCTCACCGCCCGGCGTTCCGCCATGTTGTCTGCCCCGCCATCCGCGGATAAACGCCCCGCCCCTCAGGCCCCCGCGGGCCCCCGTGGGCCCCCGCCGCCCCCCGCGGCCCCCCGCGGCCCCCCTCTCACAGCGGCGCCGCGTTGCCGTTGTTCGCCGCGGATCGCCGGCCGGCCGGCGCGCTGGGCCGCGGCCAGAGCCGTCAGCGGCCGGGGCCGGCGCCACCGGCAGCAACGTCGGCAACGCGGCTTGGCTCCGCGAGGAACGCCGGCCGGCCGGCAAGCCGGTGGTCGGGTCTGCCGCGGCAACGGCACGCCGTGCCAGCCCTGCCCTGCCCGGGCCAGGCCATCGCGGACCTCCAAGACCCGCGAGTGTGGCTGTTCCCGGCCGAGGAACACCCCTTACCTCACCGCGCGGGGCCGGGCCGGGCCGGGCCTCATACTCCTGCGGTGAGGAGACTGCGGTGCCGTGAGGCCCCGTGGCGGTGCACGCCGGGCTCTAGCCACCGCCTCACCCCGCCGAAATCCAAACCGAGAAGGACAATTACCTCTCCGGCCCCCACAAGTCACTGCCGTGCAGAGCACGCACGCGGACACACCCGACGCGGAGGAGAGGGGGGTCTCTTCCCGTTCGCGGAACCGTGCACGGAGGGTGGGGGGCCCGGGGCCGGGGATCCGCGATGTAGGGGGTGAAGGCACGCGGGCCATATGGACGGCCATTTGCATTCAATAGCGGGGCCGACAGGCGGCCGCGGCCGGCGCGGTGCGGTGTGGCCCCGGACACCGTCACGGCAGACGCAGTGCCGCCGTCCCGGGCATCGGACCACCCCGACGTGACAAGTGGTGCACTGGCCTCTGGGTGCCTCTGGGCTAGGGGAGGGACACTGGCGCGGCGTACCGAAGGCGCTGCAGGGCCACTCCTGGCCTGTCCCCAGGCAGGCCGACATTCCAGCTTTCTCCCCGGCCCGGCCCGGCCGCACTAGGCTTAGAGGGGCCTTGCATGGCATGCGCCGGCGTCATTCCGTCCCGTTCCGTCCCGCCTCGGCGTCGTGAGGGAAACGGCTCCGAACGACTCTGTATTCCTGGCAGAGGCCCTCCGCCCCGCCGGCCCCGCCCCCGCGGCGGCTCGGCTCAGGGCGCGGTGACATCGACGCACGAGCGCCCCGCCGACAGCCCTGCGGCAGCGACCGCGGCACGGCGAGGAAGAGTTCCACGACAGCGAGCTGCCGCCGCCTGCAGCCGCCTGCCGCCGCCTGCCGCCGCATCCCACGGGAACGCCATTACTATTAATTAAGCGAACGCCCTTCCCTTGTATCTCCATCATGAGAAAGAAGAGGAGAAAAAGGGGGCAGCGGTCGCGTTATGCACAAATGCGCATGCGTACTGCAGTCGCGGCGCCAGACAGAGAAAGAAATATTTATGTAGAGAGAGACACGCCGCACCTAGAAGAGGGGAAAAAAGAGGTCGACGTCACGTCACTGAGTGGACTGACCTGGATAAGGGCGTTGCCGAGCGACACCCCCTTCTCGCTGACGATGTCCTCGGTCAGCTCGGAGTGCGCCAAGATGTGCTCCGACAGCACTGTCTCGGAGTGCTCCGACATCATCGGCTTGACGACGTACTGCTGGGCGCCTATCACCTGAAAATAAGTTTAAAAACCAGGTAAATAATTGCAAAAATTGAGAACCCGAGTTTGACAAATCACCATCATTGCACCCACTCACTACACAAGGTTCCGGCCAGAGATCAGGAGCCTTTCCTTCCTTCCGCCCATATCACATAAAAGCATACCGCCCAGGATGTCCGCATGGGTCAACAGAACAAGCTGGGACAAACGTCGCGGTACAGCGCGGCGGGGGAGAGCGCCTGCACGCGACCGGGATAGGCCAGCCCGCACGACACCGGTGCGTGCCAGGAGTCCGGACTGCCTACCCCCAGGCGCTAGACGTCTCGCCGACTGGGTGCCAGGTTAGGTTGGTTAGGTCCGGTCCGGTCGATGACCCGACCCCGCGTATCTCCTCGCGGGTTAACGCCGCTCATCCTGTGACCTGATAACAACTGCGGCGCGTGCCTGTTGCGTGCGTGTCGCGAGCGTGTCGCGTGCTGCTCCGTGTCTTAGGGCCGGCGCATCAGGCAATGCCGAGCCCACAGTCCGCAGCCAACAGACGCGAACGGAAGTGCTGGGGGTTTTAAAGGGTACGTCTGTTGACCACCCCGCTGGGGGCCTCATCGCTGTATACCTACCCCCCCCCCCCCCTCCCGGCACCAAACAACCAGGGCGCCATCCTCTGATACCCAACACCCTGTACGATATTCAAATGCCGCCGTGGTGGCTGGTGGCCGCCAAGCTGCTTGTGTGACCTTCGGCCGGGGCCGGGGCAGGCCGGGTCCGGTCCGGCAGAACTCGACCAAACCAAACGTCACCCACCGGGCCGGGCGTGCGGGCATGCGAGCGAGCGAGCGCGTACCCTACTCCGCAACGCGATACCCTTTCGGAAAACGTTCCCTCTCTCCCTCCCTCCCTCGCAGCCGTAGAGAGAGACAGAGCTACGGAGGCGGCCTTATTTCGGACAGTGTCCCCCACACGTGTCCGCGTCCTGGGTGCATTATTAACTAGGCAGCGGGGGGCAGCGGGGGGCAGCGGGGGGCAGCGGGGGGCAGCGGGGGGCAGCGGAGCCCCCTGGACGGGATTGGGCGTACACTGCCGAAAGCAGCGCGAGGAGACCAGCTTCCATACGGCGACAGGAAAACAGACAAGCTTATATGGTGTGCAAGGCCTGTTACTAGACTACATTTGGAACTAAAATTGTAAAAGAAAAGGAAAGTCCCAAGAGATACGAAAATTGAAATTTTAAAAAAATACTGCCTGTTTTGTTTTTTCCGCCGATTTTCCCAGTTTACCCATTGCTGTACATACTTCAGCAGATGACTGTAATTACCCCCACCTTTGTCTTTTCCCCCATTAGTCCCGATAAACGAAAGAACGAACGAATAAATGAAAGAATGAATGAATGAATGAATGAGCGGTGCATCGCCGACGCACGAGACACGCACGCGTCCCAAGAGGCGCTCTTTGCATTGCAAACCGTTCACGCTCTCATTCTGCACGGCGGACGGCACATCACATCATGCGGCGCATTGCAGAGCCCGCAGAGCCCGCAGAGCCCGCAGAGCCCGCAGAGCCCGCAGAGCCCGCAGAGCCCGCAGAGCCCGCAGAGCCCGCAGAGCCCGCAGAGCCCGCAGAGCCCGCAGAGCCCGCAGAGCCCGCAGAGCCGCAGAGCCCGCAGAGCCCGCAGAGCCCGCAGAGCCGCAGAGCCCGCAGAGCCCGCAGAGCCCGCAGAGCCCGCAGAGCCCGCAGAGCCCGCAGAGCCCGCAGAGCCCGCAGAGCCCGCAGAGCCCGCAGAGCCCGCAGAGCCCGCAGAGCCCGCAGAGCCCGCAGAGCCCGCAGAGCCCGCAGAGCCCGCAGAGCCCGCAGAGCCCGCAGAGCCCGCAGAGCCCGCAGAGCCCGCAGAGCCCGCAGAGCCCGCAGAGCCCGCAGAGCCCGCAGAGCCCGCAGAGCCCGCAGAGCCCGCAGAGCCCGCAGAGCCCGCAGAGCCCGCAGAGCCCGCAGAGCCCGCAGAGCCGCAGAGCCCGCAGAGCCCGCAGAGCCCGCAGAGCCCGCAGAGCCCGCAGAGCCGCAGAGCCCGCAGAGCCCGCAGAGCCGCAGAGCCCGCAGAGCCCGCAGAGCCCGCAGAGCCCGCAGAGCCCGCAGAGCCCGCAGAGCCGCAGAGCCCGCAGAGCCCGCAGAGCCCGCAGAGCCCGCAGAGCCCGCAGAGCCCGCAGAGCCCGCAGAGCCCGCAGAGCCCGCAGAGCCCGCAGAGCCCGCAGAGCCCGCAGAGCCCGCAGAGCCCGCAGAGCCCGCAGAGCCGCAGAGCCCGCAGAGCCCGCAGAGCCCGCAGAGCCCGCAGAGCCCGCAGAGCCCGCAGAGCCCGCAGAGCCCGCAGAGCCCGCAGAGCCCGCAGAGCCCGCAGAGCCCAGAGCCCGCAGAGCCCGCAGAGCCCGCAGAGCCCGCAGAGCCCGCAGAGCCCGCAGAGCCCGCAGAGCCCGCAGAGCCCGCAGAGCCCGCAGAGCCCGCAGAGCCCGCAGAGCCCGCAGAGCCCGCAGAGCCCGCAGAGCCCAGAGCCCGCAGAGCCCGCAGAGCCCGCAGAGCCCGCAGAGCCCGCAGAGCCCGCAGAGCCCGCAGAGCCCGCAGAGCCCGCAGAGCCCGCAGAGCCCGCAGAGCCCGCAGAGCCCGCAGAGCCCGCAGAGCCCGCAGAGCCCGCAGAGCCCGCAGAGCCCGCAGAGCCCGCAGAGCCCGCAGAGCCCGCAGAGCCCGCAGAGCCCGCAGAGCCCGCAGAGCCCGCAGAGCCCGCAGAGCCCGCAGAGCCCGCAGAGCCCGCAGAGCCCGCAGAGCCCGCAGAGCCCGCAGAGCCCGCAGAGCCCGCAGAGCCCGCAGAGCCCGCAGAGCCCGCAGAGCCCGCAGAGCCCGCAGAGCCCGCAGAGCCCGCAGAGCCCGCAGAGCATCAGATGCAACCTCAGCCAGGAGCCTGGCCACAGCCTAGCGGGCGGGAGGAGCAGGCCGGGGTCTGCCGGGTCCCATCCCATGCGCTTCAGGAGGAGAAAACGTGACGAGGTCGAGATTTATTCTTGTCTGCACACATGTATGTATATACATACTCCGCACGTCCAATGGCTGGGAAAAAACAAACCGAACTGCTCCTCGAAAGTGTCTGTTTTATACGACACAATAGTAGAAGCAAGCAGCGCGCAGTGTGAGAGAAAGACGGCCATTTCGACGCGAAAGACAAAAATGGCCGTGCGCGAACTTTGCACCGACTGCCGACTCTGACACGCCTGCAGCACCCAAGACACCCAAAACGGTCGCTAAAAATGCACAGAGACACCGATCATAAAACCAAGTAGAAGAAAAACGGTCCCGGCTCGGAGTCGCGGCACACGGCTTTTTGGCAGTTGGTCATCAAGACACCACAACCAGTTAACCGCAGAGCGCTTTGTAAACCTTCGAGCCGATTAAAGCATGGGGCCCCAGCCAAATGATGATACTAGCTCCTCGCCCCTGCCTCTCCCTCCCCCCCCCCCTCCCCCGGTACCTCCATCTCCCAAAATCAGAATCTAGACATCTCCAGAGCTCTCCGGCCCGGCACAAGAGGTACCGCGGGTACCGGTTCGGTTCGGTTCGAGCGGAGCGGCCGGCCCGGCTGGCAACGCTGTAATGCCGCCTACCTTCGCCTTCCCTTTCCCTCCCGTCGCCGCGCGCCTCTCTCTGTCTCCTTCTTGCAGAGCTCCGCGGAGCTATCCAACCAGTTTCACTTTATTACTGTACATAGTATCCGGTCTCATCCAGCCGGCCACCGGACAGGAGGGCCGCGCCGGCGACAACCTTGTGAGTCCGCGGTGTCCTCCGCGAGGTATCCTCGACGAGGTCCTCGACGGAGTCCCCCGCGGAGGCTGCTGCCCTCCGCACCTGCAGCGCACAGCCGGCTGCACAGACTTCACTCCCGCCGCGGCCCCTGTCCCTTGTGCACTTCCTCCGCGGGGGGGGGGGGGGGGGGCAGCGGGGGGTCGGTGACGGGGGAGAGGAGAGGGGCCCCCCTGCCCGCGCAGGTTGCCCTTTGCGCGCGGTTGCCGCTCCGCCGCCGGAGCCGGCCTCTGGAGCCTGTGCTGAGCCCGGAGCCCGCGGCCTGGAGCGGCCTGGAGCCTCCTGGAGCCTCCTCCTAGACAAAGACCAGCCGGGGCCGGGGCTCACGGCTCATGGGAAGCGGAAGCGGTGCCCCGTCCCGACCCGCCATGCCAGCGCCCTCGGCCCAAACCCGACACTTGACAGAATTTCACATAAGTATGCTATCACGAAATCGGCGCCGGCCGGCCACCGCAGGCGTCACTTAGCGCCACCTTCGCCTCGGATCGGACCGGGTCAGTCCAGGGTTCAGGGTCGTCGAGGTTCGCCTGCGGATCCCACGGCCCGCGTCGTGCGTACATTACCCTGGCCCGGCCTGGAGCCTGGAGCTGGAGCTGGAGCCGGCCGAAGCGGCCGAACTGCCCCCCCCCCCCCCCCACCGCCCGCTTCGGCCCGCCGGAACCAAGCCCGAGAGAAAGCCGTGCGCTATACACTATTACACTATGTATAGCACATACATCTCGGCACGGCATTTCTCGAGTTGACATTGATCGGCCGTCCCTCTGCGAACGGCACGACACGCCATCTCACGCAGACGACACGCGACGCATCAAACGCGCCGTAAAACCACACACACACACACACACAGACACACACACACACACACACACACACACACACACACACACACACACACACACACACACACACACACACACACACAGACACACGCACACAGACACACACACACGGCGTAGGCAGATAGCCGACGGCGGTGCGGCAACAGAGACGTGCAGCAGCAGCAGAGAGATGCACCCCCCTGCCGCCACTTTCTACTCGTATTCACAGGGGGCTTTAATTAGTGCCGTTAGAGGTATAACGGCAGATGCCGGCGGCCCTTATTGCAGCCGCGCAAACCTTGACTTTCAAACGTTCTCGTCCGAGTGATAAAAGCGTGTCGCGCTGCGCCGCTGTCGCCGCCGCCGTTCGTTGGCACCGCCAAACAAGAAGCGCGGCGCCCCGTATGTGTGACAGACACACACGCTGGATAATCTCAGCCAATGATAAAAGGGCGCTGAGATAAAGGCGCGGCAGGACCCGCAGGGCCGGGCAGGACACGCAGGACAGGCTTTGGCAGCAGACAACGCCCTCCCGGGAAAGGAATGGAAAGGAACAGCAAGGTGGGCGCCGCCGCCATCAGCAAGGGCAAGGAGCTCCCCGAGCGTCGAAGCCGAGGGGGTAACGACTCCTAAAAATCGTGTCTGTCGGATTACGGATTACCAGGATTACCCCGGATTACCCCGGATTACCCCGGATTACCCCGGTTTACCCCGGTTTACCCCGGTTTACCCGGGATTACATCGGATTACCTGGACTACCCGGATTACCCGGAATACCTCGGATTACCCCGGATTACCTCGGATTACCCCGGATTACCTCGGATTACCCCGGATTACCCCTACTTATACCGGATTCCCTGGCCCGGAATACCTCGGATTACTCCGGATTACCCTAGATTACCTAGGATTACCCTGGATTACCCAACGACTGTCTGTCGGAACCCTGAAGTCGTTACCCCCTCGGTCGAAGCCGTGCCAAAGCCGTGCCGAGCCGAAGGGCGCCAGCCTCATGCTGCCCGGCCCGGCCCGGCTCACCAGCCTTGAGGGTCACCACCAGTCACCACGGACACCGCTGTCGGCTGCTCGAATCTGAATTCGTGTCGCAACCGGAACGCGGCAAGCCCATGGAATACGTAGCCCGAGTTAGCAACTTTTTCTCGTGCCGTGCACGCGGCGAGCCCGGCTCGGCTCTCCCCGGGCCGACGGATGCGTTTGTCAGGTTCATTCGCGGCCCGCCGCCAATGCGATGGATGAATGGAAGGGGTGAGGGTGGGGGTGGGGGAGGGAGTGGCACAGCCGCCGCGCCTCGCCCTGCTGGCGCGACGTACTACCGTCAAAATTTTTCTTCTGTGAGGGAATCGCTAATACATTCATGTATTCCTAATCTACAGTGTTGCGTGTTGTTGGGCGTCGCCAGCAAAGGGGGACACACCAGAAAGAAAGAAGAAAAAAAAATTATCCTTACACTAGGCTGGAACCAGTCGTACCCGAACCCAAGGTCACGTCATGAAACACAGGCCGCAATCCAAGCCGATCATGAAGTAAAAGAACCAAAACCAGCTCCCGGTATCAAGTCTCTCTTTTCTACTTTTTTTTTTTTTTTGGGGGGGGGGGGGGTTGTTTTAGTAAGTGGGTATGTTTCTCGACAGTGTAAAGGTCCACGCTGGTATGCCCGTCCGTGAGCCCGCTTCGGACGACGAGACCGACGAGACAAGCTCGACTTGGCTTGGGCATGGCCCAGCCGGCCTGGGCACTCCGGGGCAGCAGAGCGGGGAGGGGGGGGGGGAGTCCCGTTCGCAGAGCGGGGGCCATCCGTAAGCGGAGGAGGGGGCGGCAGCCGCCCTAGAGAGCACTAGAGACCCTGAAGGCGGCAGCCTACTAGAGAGCACTAGAGACCATGAGGGCGGCAGCCGCCCTAGAGAGCACTAGAGACCATGAGGGCGGCAGCCGTACTAGAGAGCACTAGAGACCCTGAGGGCGCAGACACCGGCTGCCCGACCGGGCCGGGACAGGCTCAGGATGCACATGCCCACGGCCCAGTCATCCGGAGGTGGAAACACACGAGATGTGCAGAGAACTTGATGAACTGCTGCCAAACGCGACCAAAACTACCCGGGCCACACGGCAAGACAGGCAGGACAGGCAGAGGGAGACGAGGTGGACTTCGTGTCAACACGCCCCCCCCCCTCCCACTCCACTCCCCCCTATACGGTCACCAGGACCAGATCCAGTCGAAGCAGGTCCCCGCCCCTTTCATCTCAGACAGGACCGTTCTGACATTTACTGGAAAAGAGAAAATGACCGCGAGGTCGTAGGGCTGGGAGCGGTGGGAGACGGCCGGCCGGGGCCATAGGCCGGGGCCATAGGCCGGGGCCATAGGCCGGGGCCATAGGCCGGGGCCATAGGCCGGGGCCATAGGCCGGGGCCATAGGCCGGGGCCATAGGCCGGGGCCATAGGCCGGGGCCATAGGCCGGGGCCATAGGCCGGGGCCATAGGCCGGGGCCCCAGCCAGCAGCAGCGAACACGGGCTCCCCGAGGGAAAACAAACACAGCCGCACTGGGCAGGGGTTCGAATCCCGGTGGCAGCCCTTTACGCACCGGAATCACACCTGACCCCCCCCCCCCCCCCCACGACCGCATCGAATCCCTACGAGGTGTGAACTTCCCCCACCCCGCCGCCCTGAGCCGGCCCTTCCCTTTTATGGTTCACGCCCTGCATTCGCACACATGCCGCAGCCGGGCCCCTCCTTCACACTTTGCCAAGGCCGTGAGGCCTTCCCGCGCGCGGTCAGGGTCAGAGACCCCCGACAGACACCGAGTCTCCAGTGGTCTCCAGCGGTCTCCAGCGCCTCCAGGATCCGATCTGCACGTGGCCGACCCCAGCGCACCCGCCGCATTCCGAGCTGGAACGAGTTCTGCCGGCCGCGGCGCGACAACGGCGACGTGGATGGGGTGGCCGCCAGTGGCCGCGGGGAGCAGTGTGGCAATCGTGTTGGCGCAACGCCGTGGCTTACGGACAGCCCCCTCCCTGCCCTGGGGTGCCCTGGGGAGGGGTGCGTCTAGGAGGGGCGGCAGCGGCCCGGCCCTCCCCCACGGCAACAGGTGCCTCACCTCCGGCCCGGCCCGGCCCGGCCCGGCCTAGCCTAGCCTCTGGCCTCCTGGCTTCCCCCTGCAACAGGCGCTCCCGATCTTTCACACACACGCACCAGCACCACGAATCGCGCCCCGCACCCGCAGCGGAAATGCACGGCGTTTTCGACGGAAACGAGGCGAGACGGGGTGGGGAGGAGGGGGAGCAGTGGTCGCACCCCTTCACCCACAGGCATCGCGTTGCGTCAAGCCGCTCCGGGATTGAGAGAGCGCGAGGCGGGGCGGGGCCGGGAGTGCAGGCCCCGGTATACCGGGGAGAAGGGAAGGGAAGGGACATGCAACGCTGCACCCCGGCCCGGATCATAGTCATAGGCCGAGCGGCCGGACCGGACTGGTCAGGTACCTCCCGTACTTTCGCCCAGGTCCACTGCACGCTATTTAACTACGGGCCCGATCTGGGTGGGGACTGGGAGAAGCGGATCTGCTTCGGCGAAGACCGGGAGGCCGGGAGGCTGGCCAGCGGCCGGCGTTCCCCCGCCGCCACCGGCCACCTGGTTCCACCGAAGGCCAAGCACTCCTCGCTCTCGGACCCACCCGGACCCCCGCGGTACAACCCCGAGGAAATCCCATCAATGACGTCAACCCGAGGGAAACGTCTGCAGCTCCAAGAAGATTAATCCAGAGAGGAACCAGCGCGGGTTCAAATACTGACTCAAGAAATAAGAAAATGTGCACCACTCACCTTGTTGGCGGCCACGTCGATGACGATGTAGATGAGCAGGACGACCTCCTCCTCGTCGGAGCCGAGGCGCGGGCCCTGGCAGCCGGCCGTGGCCACGTACAGCACGCACAGGTACCTCGTGCCCTTCATGGTGATGCTCATGGGGCCGACGGGGCTGGCGAGTGATCCTCTCGGAGGAGTTCGGAGGGGAAAAGGGCTCAGGCCCTTCTCTTCACGCTGTCATTATATTTGCAGCAGAGTTCGCCGCAGGGCCAAGGGCCTGCTCGTCGTACCCGGTGCTTTGGCCTCGGAGACGACGATGGCGACGATGCTGTTGTTGGTGATGGTGGTGATGGTGATGTTGGCGACGATGTTTGACACTGGGCGACGACGGGGGGCCCTAAAAGAAGACCGGCGTTGCGTTTTCATTGGGAATCGAGCCCCGAGAGAGATGGAGATAGAGATAGATAGAGAGAGAAAGAGGATAAGAAGCGAGAGGTATGTAGGGGTACAGCGAGGAGAGCCATTCCTCGGACCCACTGCCCCGTCCCTTCCCCGGCCCCCCTAACCCGACGTGATGCCCTGCTCCTTCCCCCCCCCCTCCCCCAGCTCACGCCCCCACGTATCCTCCAGTATGGTAAGGTATGGTGGACACCACCTCACTACACTCTTCAGGACGAGTGGGCAACCGGGGGAACCTCGCGGGTACAGTCCGTCCAAAAATTAGTTACATTCCAGAGCAGGAGTATAGTTTTTTTTTTTTTTTTTTTTTTGGGGGGGGGGGGAGTTCAAAACGAGTTCGAATTTACGACATACGAAGTAGCAAAGTTTACACTGCCAAATTTAGTTATTGGCATCAGGAAAATAAATATCACCCACAAACGCCTATTCAATGGGCGCACTATTAAAAGGGGCCCGTCTTACACTCTTATCTGTCACAACTATCTTCGTCGGCTCGCATTCACTTACGCTCACCAGGCAGATAAGCGGGGCAAACTTTACGCGGATGCCAAAATCACGCCGGGCAAATAATGAAAAACGTTATATCAATTCCTGAACGCAAGTTTCGGTACCCCCAACGACGGGAACCAGATCACACGGGTACAGGCATTTATCTCAGCCTCGCCGGGCGCTGATGCTGATGTTTGTCCGCTGCGATCCTGGCGGCTCAGACTCCACCGCCTGGTACCCTCTACCTGTACCCTGTACCCGGCCGCGGGCACAGAGACAGACATGGCCAGGGAGCCGGGAAGGGGCACGGGCATGGACCCGAGTTCGCCGCTCACATTTCGCACGGCGACTCGAGAAAACCAACCTCTAAACTTGAAGATCGCAGCTCTAGGGGGATAGCACTCCCAGGAACACAACACACGAAGACTAGATTGTCATGGAGAATGTAGAGGGAAGTGGCGATTTCTTGCAGACGACGAGGGCAAAACGATAACAAACTGGAAATTTTTTAACTAAATAAATATCTTAAATGAGGGGAAACGTGATGAATCGGGAGGTGGCAACAAACTTAGTTAACTATCACAGATCACATTGTTCTTGTTCCTCTTCCATGTCACTGAATTAATTTGATATCACACGATTTGTAGATCAGATCCAGGCACTCACACACACTCACTGTAACTAAACACAACGTTCACACGCATTCACTCGAACTTGTTCGTCGCTGGCTCTCTCGCCTCGCCTCGCCTCGCATCAACTGTTGGTTGGGTTGTCTTGTCCGGCTGAAGCGCGCAGAGCGCGGCGGTGGCACCCACGGGAAGGGACAGGGGCAGGGGAAGGGAGGGTGGGGAGCGGCAAGGTGTGCACGAGGCGCGGCCGGGCTCGCCACGGCACGGCAAGTGAGAATAGGGGGCACACAGGTAAGGCAAAGAGCAGCGCGCAACAGCGCGGCAGACACTCCGTTCCATGCCCCCGCTATCTGTCTCTTTCTCTCTCCTTCTCCCCCTATCCCCCCTCTCTTTCTCTCTCGCGGCACGACCGGGGGAGGGGAAGGGGGTTCCCCCGGCGCTCCACACCGCTGCGCCGTGGCTGCGCGCGAGTTTTGTGTGCGTTTATCTCGCTCCCACCGCCGTGTCGGGACAGTGAGAGTGACAAGGACGGAGCACGCGGCACTCCGGTGCTCTTACCTGGCGGCGTGGCATGGCCCGGCGTGGCTCTGCGTGGCAATGCACGCCACGCCGCACGGCCCGCACGCCCGCCGGCACGGCCACGCGGTTTGCACGCCGGCCGCACGCCAGCACGCTGGAGGGACCGGAGAGACACGCGTCACGTCCTGCAGAGACCTTCCAGGGTCTGCAGGGCCTCCAGGGGCTCCAGGAACCTTCCAGAGGCCCTCCAGCACCAGTATGCACGCCGGCCGCACGCCAGCACGCTGGAGAGACACGCGTCACGTCCTACAGAGACCTTCCAGGGGCTCCAGGGGCTCCAGGGACCTCCCAGAGGCCCTCCAGCACCAGCATGCAGCTTCTGGAGCCGCAGCCGCAGCCACCTGTTCGCTCGCTCCGGTGGCATCCGCGACTTGCAGATTCTTTTTATGTTCTTCGTTTTTTGTCGGGTAGTACCGGGTTCCTTGTCTGGAGAAAGTCGCACTCGAGTCGTATCGAGTGGTGTCTGCATGGGGAATGAGTTCGAACCTAGAGGAGTGAGGTGCGGGGCTGGGGCTGCTGGGGCCCAGCCCAGCGCTGGCGTCCAGTCGCCTCCAGAGGCTCCAGAGTTCTCCAGGACCTTGCCGCTCGGCTCGGCTCAGCTCTTTTGGCGTGGCACCCACATCACATCCACATCGACGCCGTGCTACGCCGCGCCACTGCCCTTCTCAGTGGCCGGCCGGCGAACCGAAAGCTGCCCACGTGTCCTCTCCGATCACCCTCTCCTTCTCCTTCCCCCGGCCCGGAAGCATTTCTCTCTCTCTCTCTCTCTCTCTCTCTCTCTCTCTCTCTCTCTCTCTCTCTCTCTCTCTCTCTCTCTCTCTCTCTCTCTCTCTCTCCTCTCTCTCTCCCTCCCACACACACACACACACTCTGGACGGTATCGAGTCGCTACAGTAGTAGGGACGCAGAACGATATCGCTGCCGGTGCCCTACGGTGCACGCAGGACAGATTGAGTGGGTGGACTCCAGAGGCGCCACGTATGTCGAAAGGAACAGGCAGGGCACCTTGCGGGCCCGGCCTAGCTAGCCTAGCCCTGCCCGGCCCAAGACAGAGGCCCCTCTGCTTTGGGCTAGGAGAGGCAGCCTAGGGACTCTACCTAGGCCGGGTCTACCGCGCCATGCCCATCTGGTCAGGTAGCTGCTGCTGCCGCCGCCGCCGCGGTAGCAGTAGCTGCGGTGGCTGAGGTGAGGTGAAGTCCGTTAACCGCAGACCTCTCCGCGCCGCCCGGCTCGGCTCGGTTGGCACGGAGCAGCGATGGCGGATGAGCTATGCTCCCCCCCCCCCCCGGCCTGTCCCGCCTCTGGAGCGGCGAATTGATTCACGGATGGATGAGAGAGAGGACAAGCCAGCTTAGCGCACGGGGGGACAGGTGCCACGCACGCTGGCACGTCGCGTCGAACAGAACACATGAATGATGCGTCCAGTCGAGACGAGCGTCGCATCACACGCGGCTCCGGCGGTGCATCCGCCCCGCCCCGCCCCGCCCCGCCCCGCCCCGCCCCGCCCGCCCCGCCGCGGGCCTTTATGCTTTCAATAATGGCCGGCGCGGCGCGCGGCGCCCGCAGGGGGATCGGTTCGGATCGTTCGCTGTACACCGACCGCGGGAGAGAGAGAGAGAGAGAGAGAGAGAGAGAGAGAGAGAGAGAGAGAGAGAGAGAGAGAGAGAGAGAGAGAGAGAGAGAGAGAGAGAGAGAGAGAGAGAGAGAGAGAGAGAGAGAGAGAGAGAGAGAGAGAGAGAGTACAGCAGTACGGCTCGCTGTTCTTACGTAGGTGTGAAACCAGTGAAACGAAATTCAATCAGGCTTTGGCTGCCAATGATTACAAGAAAGGCGCCCACACTATGGCGCTTGTGCCGCACGCGAGTCTAGCGCGGCACCATCGGAGGGCTGTGCGGTTATTGAAATTGTACTAAACTGGTTCTTCGGTTATTGGAAAGCCGATCTTTCGTGTAGTCAATCGATTAATCGATTTTCCGGCAAATATAACTGGGAAAATATTTTACTAGCCGGTGGTTCCTAAAAACCGTTCAGTTTAACTGCCAATAAACGGTTCTTTGATTACTACTACCCTAGCAGTTAATGCAATAACCGAAACCGATAACTAGTTGATCGGTTAGCCGCACAGGTGCCGGCACCACCGGCCCCGGCCAGCAGGCAGCGGGCGGGGCGCTGCACTGCACGGCTGCACGGCTGCACGACCAACTTTGACGAAATGTTCCCATGTTTCCTGGTTGCGAAACGGGCCCGACTGACTGGACGGGATTCAATCCTTCCCTGGCCAGCGTGCGGGCCGCGGACACGGCGTGGACACGGGCCTGGCACGGCACGCCACGCCGCGGCCCCTTGCAGCTTGCAGCCAAGTGGCCGGAGCAACGCCCTCCGGTCCGGACAGCCGAGCCGAGCACAGCCATGAGAGAACGGCTTGGCGCTCGGCGCCCTGGAGAAGACGCCAAACCAGGATGCCGCTGCTGCTGCTGCTGCTGAGCTGGAGCGTGAGTGTAGAGGTACATGCTAGAGTTGTAGCGTTTAGAGCTGTTTAGAGCCATGCTGCCGGCAGCTTGCTATCCGCTCCTGTAAGCCAACAAACCTGCTAAATGTGTCTACATTTGACGTATAATGTTCCCGTTTTCTATTTTTTTCTCTTTCCCTCCTGCGCGCGATCGCTGTCCGAGATAATAAGGACGTGCAGTGCATAACATACGATTGGAAAGATGTCGAAGTGTGGCGCGGAGTAAGTAGTGCTGCGATTTGAGGCCGCGTCACGCCAGCAACACAGCAGATACTAGATATTCCCGTCACGGGTTCAAATCCCGCTGCTTCTTTTTTTTTTATCTTTTCAGATTCTTGCTTTGCTGATGAGAGGACGAGCTGTGGATGTGCCGTGTCGAGTCGCCCTTGGCCATGCACCGCCCGGCTTTGATAAAAATCAATTCGAAACAACCGCGATGAAATGCTGAACCTGCAGCATCGCGGCGGGGCCAGGGGCTGGGGTCGGGGGCTGGGCCGGGGGTGGGGCCGGGGGCGGGGCCGGGGGCTGGGCTGGGGGTGGGGGCGGGGTCGGGGGCTGGGCCGGGGGTGGGGCCGGGGCGGCCAGAGGGATGGGGGCTGCTGGCGACCTCTGGCGACCTCAATGCACGGCGCGAGGCCCTCGCCGGCCCCGCCGCCCCCGCCCCTCGCCCCGTCGTGTCGGGCAGCATACAGCACGAGCACGCGGGGCGGGGCCCTCGGAGCGGATCATGAAATCACTTGACGGGGAATTAAAAGTGCCCATCACAAATATGTGAGGTCCAAATCCCTTATTGTTTCATTTTTAATTTTTCTTTTTGGAAAAAAGGGGGGGGGGTATTGAGCCCATCCACAACACACATATGTATAACAGCGATTGTTGCCGGAGATATTTCCGATGGCGATCGGGGCGCTTTCTGGTCTGGTCTGGTCCCGGCCCGATGTGGTGATGTGTGACCTTGGAGTTCGGCCGCTGAGCCCGTGGAGCCCCTGCGCTGTTCCCATGGACTGGATAAGATGGGCTCGACCAGCTACGCAGCGCTACGCAGCGCTACGCAGAGCGCGAGAGCCGAGCCGAACCAAAACCGCGAGGGCCGGGCCGGGCCGGGGATCGGTTTGGTTTGGGCCCGCCGGCCAGTCGCCGAACGGATCGGCCAATGAACGTGCGGCCATCTAGAAGCAGAGTCCTCTTCCACACGCACGCACACACACGCTCGGCCGGGCCATGCACACACACGGCTAGCACTAGGTTCTCTGTGACACACACACACACACACACACACACACACACACACATCGAGCCGGTCGGTGCAGTAGCCGCCATATACGCCATGCCACGGACATCGTAGGGCATTGTATGTAGATGGCCTGAGGTGCTGACCCCAGCGGGGCTGACCCCAGCGGGGCTGACCCCAGCGGGGCTGACCCCAACGCCTGCCCCCGGCGGCTCAGCCGCGGCACACAGCAGGTAGTACCGGTACCGCCCGCAGAGCCGGGGGGGGGGGGGGCAATACTATCTGTTACGTCACGCAGGGGGAATGGGGTGGGCGGGGGGGGGGGGGGTGATAGGTCATCGAACGGAAATATCAGCACAGAACGAGTGGGAAGGGAGCGGGTCGCACGTTATTCGCAGTCGGAATCAACCCAAATTCGAATCGTGATCCTTTTCCTTGACCCAACTGCACATTTATTTATTTTCTTTTAAAAACTATAACCTAACGTAATGCTTGAAAAAGCCTGTCAAAGTAAACTGAGAAAAGAGGGATTAAATGACCCCCAACTTAAATACCGGCCCAGACGGAGGTGTGATTCTATGGTGCCTCCCAATCTCTCTGGCGGGGGACTCTTTCGCACACATCCTTTCGCTTTGCGCTGCAGCCGTTGCCGTCGTGGTTAGATGCCAGATGGAGCGTCGTCGGGAAACCCGTGGAGGGCGTGTGCAGCGTGTGCTCGGGGCGCGTGCCGGCGCGTGCCGGCGCGTGCCCAGATGTGTGTCGGCGTGCTGTGGCTGTGAGCCGCCCACTTTATGGGCCTGGAGGTCGTCGGAATTTCACAGACACTTTTCCCACAAAAAGGATGTGGATGTGTGTGAGCAGCAGCGTCCAGTGGCACATATCCCAGCCCAGCCTCGTAGAGCTGCGGCTAGCTGCGGCGCTCCGAATGGGCCGCCGGGGCCGGTACTTGAACCCGCGATGCAGGATCAATCAGGAGCGGCGCGGCGGCGGATGTGCGGAGCGAAGGGTAGTGCGGAGCCGAGCCGGGCCGACAGAGCTGCTCCTGCTGCAGGCTAGGCTAGCCTAGCCAGGCCAGCACAGGCCAATTCCGGCCGTCCGCGGTCCCTCCCCCTCTCTCCCCCCGGGCTAGGACCCCTGGCCTCCGGTCCGGTTCGCGCGCCACACGGAGCCACATCGCGATACGCCCCTCGCGCTGCGTCAGCGGGAGCCGCGTTCTGATTGGCCGGCCGGGCGCTTCATGGTGCCTCCCCATTGGGCCGCCTCATGGCACCTTCCCCACCCGCCCTGCCCCCCGCCTCGCCGCTCAAGCTGCTGGCGCTCGCCCCGCCCCGCCGAGTCCGCCCGGCCTGCCAGGCCTGCCATGAGAAGTTTCTCATACACTCCAGGCATCGACTATGGGACCTTGTGTGCCCCGTGGTGTCGGCGCACAGCCGTTGCAACACCTCGCTCTGGTTTTTGTTTTAATGAAAGAAAAAATGGATTTTTAAAAATGAGAACTTCCTGGTCCGGTAGAGGTTGGGTTAACACTTTCCCAGCTTCCGAACTGACCAGTCACCCAATTTTTTCATATTTGACGGACGAATTGATTTCAATGATCCAAACTGACACACTCAGTCAAAACGTAGATGAATTATGCAACTCGAAAAAGAAAAGAAAAACTCATCCAGAGAAGTGTGCACTCTCCTATGCTCCCAACTCTGCGAACGGCCCAATTTGCGTCAAGATCCAAAATGATCATCATCTCCCGCCGTCATTGAATTCCCCCGACACCACAAAACCGCCAACCTCGTACACGCAAATCTCAGTAGGTGGCGGCGCAACAACACAAGCAAAAAGATTGAAAAATCATGCACTTGAACAAATAAAATTATTTTTCAAGTCTTTTCGAACAATATAATGACATAAAATATCTCCAACGAACCTTGTTAAAGACAAAAATCAAATGATGTCTGATGACATGGGGGCTGTGGCCATGCTGCGCAGCAGACGACAGAGATGTTTTGATTTTGGCTTTCTTAATACATGTTCAAATTGTGCTGTAACTAATCTATTTAATCTACTAGATCTATCTCCAGACAGCATTTAGACATTTTAAAATACTGTGTCAGTAAAGTGTGTTGGAAAGTATGACTCAAGAAATTAAAAACCGTGTCTTTAGTTTAGCTAGAAAGTCTAATATTTCAGAGATGGACCAGCTACTAAAGTCTGAAAATATTCAATGGACAGATTGTCGATATCCTTCAGGAGATACACCTTTACATATTGCTGCTCAGCTAGGGAATGTTTCTGTTATAAGGTAAGGAAGAGAGAAAAGGTGTGTAAGTGATGATAGATTTATTTTATGTTTGATTTTTGCGATGACCCTCGTATGAGATTTTACCCAGATACCTTCTTAATATTTCTGGCATTTCTGGTACTGCTCTGGAGACTGTTGATGTGACAAATTTGGCTGGTAAAACAGCTCTACATGAAGCTTGTCAAAATTCTCAGCCAGATGCTGTTGCCGCTCTTCTTAGTCAAGGTATTCATAAAGTAATTATATTTGATCCTGGTTCTGATCAGTTTCAGTTTGCAACATAAAATGTTTCTCTTTTGTCGGCATCAGGGGCCAGTGCTCGAGCCTTAAAACAGGCAGACTGGACTCCTCTCATGCTAGCCTGCACTAAAAAGGGTCCAAAAGCCCTTGCATGCTGTAGGCTGTTGATCGAGAGAGGAGGACCAGTGCTGTTAGATGATAGGAACAAAGATGGTTGGGATGCCCTGCATATTGCAGTGCGAGAAGGAGATACTGCGATAGTGAAGGAGCTCCTTTCTGCATGTACTAATTTAATGAATGCCTCCATGAGAAGCAAAAATGGAAGGACACCTCTCCACACAGCAGGTGGGTGCTTGGTTTGTTAATTTAGGCCTCCAGGTTAATATAGGATATGTGAATAATTTTATCTCTTTGATTTGCAGCATTGCATGGCTGTCACCTGGTTGTCAAACAACTGTTGGATGTTAACTATGTCGATTGCAATGCTAAAGATTCATGTGGTGCAACTCCACTTCATGATGCTGTTCGAAGTGGAAACCTTGAAACATTCAAAGTGCTTGTTGAAGCTGGAGCTGATTTGACAGTTATTAATAATGAGGGATATGGGTAAGGTATTACTTCTGTGTGTTTTTAAACATCCATTTTGAGTATTTCATCCTAATTTAAAGGTTCCTTAGAATCCTACATATGGCAGCCCAAACTGGTCAGATACTTATTCTTGAATACTTAATAAAGGAACTTGGTCCCGTCTTGGGTTCAAAGTTAGGTTCTAAGACAACACCTTTGCACTGTGCAGTCCGTGCTGGGCAAGTACAAGCCTTAGAGGTACTGTTGAGTTTTGGAGCAGACCCAAAGATTTTAGATTCATGGGGTCGCTCATGTAAGTAATGCTTTTAATTTTGTGTCGGTTAAACCTCTATGCCCCAAATATTGTGTTCGTTTGGTTTATTTCATGGCTGTTCTATTTTTTTCTCTTTTAATGCAGGTTATGATATTATTCCAGAAAAAAATGCTATTGATGTACAGAAAGTTCTCACCAGCATAAAGAAGTGATTGTGGTGCTTAGTATGAAATTCTAATGAAGAAATAAAACTCTTCTTACCATATCATAAACAATTTATTATAATTCATTACAATTTATGAACTATCTTCATCAGTTTCCTTTCCTTCACTGTCACTCTCCTCTGAATCTGAAAAAACATGGTGAGATTTTACTATTTTCCTACATGTTTGATGCACAGTAATTTCTACACTTATACATACCAGGTTGAGGGGTTTCACCAAGCTCTGCTGTGTCTCTCTTTGCCAATTTCCTCCTCATTTTCGTACGCTCATTGTTCATTTTTCTTTTCAAAGATTTTTCCTCTTCAACAGAACTCTTCAAAGCCTGTACAGCATTTTCCTGATACATGGCCTTGGTTTGTACCATACTTCCAGGACATAGAGGAACTACAAGTTTGGATTTTGGAGTCATTCCTTTTGGGATAAGAGGTTTACTCAACAAAACTGCAAATTGCTTCCGAAGAGCTGCAGCTTGCTTCTTCATGAGCTCAGCACTTTTGCGTGAATAATTTGTAGGCCTGACCAATGAGTTAAGGAAATGTCTTGCCAATGGACTACGACAACAAAATCAGATGACAAAATATAACAAAATGAGAGTCAATAGTTAGAGGGGACAAACAAGGCCCTGCCACAATGCATCAAAATAACTATCAATAGTACAGTATGCTGCAAGAAATAAAAGGATACAACTCATCATCACTGACCACCATATCCATCTCTTCCACCATTTTATCCAACCAGCTTTGTTCTTTATTTACCCGCATTGCTTGTAATTCTGCTGTGTCAAGTTTCCGAGCGAGATTTATTCTTTCTTTCGCTGCTGCGAACCAGTTTGGCTCAACAGGGAAGGTGGGCAGACTTGCATCTGAAATATTATTCAGAGATCATAGGATGACACAATTAAAAATCAAATCTCTCATCACAGGGAGTACCAACCTCTGCCAAGGGTTTTGAATATGCGTGTGAACAAACTGACTTCAGAAGGCTCTGTGAACAAGACTGTTAAACCTTCTTTCTCTGCTCTTGCAGTACGACCACTGCGGTGCACATAGCTCTATAAGAAGGTAAAATGTTGTTAGTAAAGACATCTTGTGAAAGAATTACACTTTAAATTGAAATGTACCTCTGCTGTTCGTGGAGTCTGGTAATGTATAACATGTTGGACATTGGGGATATCGAGACCACGGGCCGCAACATCAGTAGCCAGCAGGACTGCACGGGGGTCGTCACGAAACCTGTACAACAATTATGCAGAATGAAATAAAGAAGACGGTGATAAAAACAGTTCAAAGCTTTCTTAAAATCAAAGGCAACAGCCACCTTTCCAAATTTTTCAGCCGCTGCTTTTGAATCATTTTAGCATGTAGAGCCCGGGGTGAACATTCTAATAAGGTGAACAGCTTAGTTAATCTCCGAACAGCTTCAATTGAGTTGCAAAAAACTAACGTCCGCCCTGGATGTCTTTGTAGAAAATAGTACAAATAATTATCTTTTTCATTCAAATTACAAATAATCTGAGCTTCCCGTAGCCCCTGAGCAACTCCTGAAAATGATAGATTCCATGTGAAAAGAAACCAAATGAAATATTTAAAAATAGCAGAATTGATAAAAAACAAACCTGATCCTTCGGTAATGTCTACAACTTTAGGATTTGTCAAACCAACTGTTTCCATTATACTATTTAATTTTTGAGCAGGAGTTAAATTGCCACTTTTCCTTTTCTTCTTTTTACCCTTCTGTAGCACATAGCGGGGAGCCCCATGAGTAAGAGTCAATGTTGCTGAAAATACAAAATTCTGTCGCTTCTTCCTGCTGGCTTCATTTGTATTTATTTTCTCCAAAATTCTTTCAAGCTCTTCAAAGTGTCCTTTCTCTAACATGCGATCTGTTTCATCAATGGCCAAGAATCTGAAAAGTAGAGTATGAAAGTCAAGATAAGATAAGCAATAAAAATATTTAAAACCAACTGCCATTCAAGAGAACAGATAAAAACCTTAATTTATCAACTTTGGCAAGATGGGGATGACCTTCCTCAATGAGTTCCCACAGTCTTCCAGGAGTTGCAACAACTATTTCAGGGCCACGGTTGAGCAGTCTTTCCTGTTTCTGAGGAGCCAGTCCTCCAACAACTACAGCTACAGATATTGGGGTGTATTTGGCTGCAGTTTTCAAGTGCTGTGAAATTTGAACAGCCAATTCTCTTGTTGGAGTCAACACAAGTGCATACAATGGTTTTGAAATGTAACGTGACTTTGATTTGCTATCAGCAAAAGTTGGAAAATCAGCCACATTGTCAACCGAATATACACACTTTTTTGTTTCATCTTTAATATTTCCACGCTCAGGTTTCGAGTCATCAATTTCTTCAGAGAGGTCAAATATGCTTCCAGCATCTGAATCATCTTCTCCCATGTTAGGATTGTCCTCCTCTATATCGGAGTTACCCATGTCATCTTCAACGTCAGAGTTGTCAATGTCTTCTATGTCTGAATTTTCAATGTCCCTATATTCATCAGAATTGTCAATGTCCTCAATGTCTGAATTTTCAATGTCCCTATATTCATCAGAATTTTTAAGGTCTTCTTCCATATCAGGATTTTCAAAGTCATCATCTATATCAGAGTTGTTGATTTCGTCATGATTGGAAACATCATCAGCCTGCACATCTCCCTCTAAAGCATCAATTCCTTCACCTCCACCTTCCTCTGCATATTCATCACCACCTAATAAAAAAACAAAATTGTTATTGCATGCAGGGAAAATAGATAGTTTAAGGGAAAAGAGTATGTTGAGTATGTTGAATACCTTTCTCCAATTCTTGAAGAATACCATTCAGAATTGGTAAGCCAAAAGCTAAAGTTTTGCCACTTCCAGTTTCGGCTGCTCCTAGGATGTCTCTACGTCCATAAATTGCAGCAGGAAGTGTCAGAGTCTAGAATAAATAATTGATAATGAGAATGTCTTACAATAATTGGAGTAGAATTGTCAGAGAAATAAAATACCTGAATCTTTGTTGGGGCAGTAAAAGACTTCTCTTCAAGAGCACGGAGTAAAACTGAAGGTACACCTAATCCATTCCAAGCTGGCATGCGTACTAGTACGTTATCATTATCATCTATCTCATCTTGGTTGTCAACATTAGAGTGAGGATCTGCACTGTTTCCATTTTTTAATCTCTCTTTCACACTCTGAGCTTCCTTTATCTTCTTACCACTCTTCTTCCCCTTTTTCTTGACATTCTTTGAGTCACCATTCTCATCCTTCCCATCTTTTCGTGTTTCAATTACAGCTTTCTCTTCCTTCTTTTTCTTGGACTTCTTTTTCTTGGACTTCTTTTTCTTGCCAGTGACTTCTACTTCTGGTGCGTCAATGTTTTGGGATTTGAGTTTAGATTTTTCTTCTGGAATTACTGTTGTTCCATTTTTCTTCACTTTTAATTTGGATTTTTCGGTATTGGTGGATGCCTTCTCCTTTGACTTGGTTTTCTGAAAAGGACAAGCAGAAAGAGAAAGATAGAATAGTCCACACACACACACACACACACACACACACACACTCACACAAAAAAGTATTGGCAGTCTTACCTTTTTCAGCTTTCCTCCATCAAAGGTATAATCTGTTAATTCTTCAAAACCAATAAGATCAGAAAAGTCATCTTCTGGATCTGTTGTTGCAGCACTAGCAGTGACATAGGGCACTGGTTTCCACTGACTTTTCACACCTTTAATAACCTTAATTTTCCCCATCTATTCTGAAATTATCAAGTGTAATACTCAAGATGAACTGAATTATCTGATGCCCTGTCAACAAGCAAAATTGAACATATGAGGTTTCTTAACCCTACAGACATGTGCTGAACGTCAACACAAAGGTATGAGAAACTATGAAATATTTACGAGAGAGAAAAATAATTGCCAACATTTCAGGTCAACATCTGGTTTGTAGATTTTCTTTTCAGTTTAGTGTCGACAGTTTTACTCAATTGTTATTTTTGACCTTCTTTGTTTCTAATATACTTGGGTAAGCAGAAACTAAGTCCATAATTTTCTGTAAACATGAGAGATTGGATGTTTGAGAAGTTGGCCACCCCTGGACTTCCGTGCGGTTTCCGGCGAGCAGGATTGATTTCCTGTTTAACCTCTCGTTCACTTCAGTGTTGACATTAGTTGTGTGAGCTTCATCCACTTCCATCCTCAGTGGTATGGATAAATTTTAAAAGTTTGCCGGTTATCATCTTTCTTCATTTAGTCGCGTTTGCTCCGCTGCCATTAATTTCTTCGTAACGTCCACATAGGTGATAACGAAACTCATTGGTTTCAGGTGGATGCTCCACGACGCACTTATCCTGACCAACCACATCGCATTCCAAAATGGTGAGTTTCTTTCCCTTGCCGGTTTCCGAATCCATTTATCGCACGTTATCTACTCCCCGTTCAGGAATTTTACAAAATTTTTAAGTGCTCGTGTCATTCTGTTCCCGTCGAAGCGCATCTGTTGTGTACAGGTTATGTGGTACTCATGTTAGCCTTGCACTTCTTCAACCAGCGCAACCACGCCGACTGGCCCTTTTTTCCCGATATCAAGATAATTCAATTCCAACTATTTCCACTTCATAACGTTGTACCCAGGTCAATTTTGTATTCACAGTATCCTCTTGTACATTGTTACCAATATTCAGTTACTAATTATTGGGTCAAATCTAGTTCAACATCTTAATTTAAGAAAAGATTTTCTTGAACCATCAAACCTTGGTTGTGATTATGGTATATTTTGAACCTTAGTGTTAAGTGAAATCCGTCCGAAGTACAGTATTTTGTTCCTGATTTAAACTCTGTAAGGATCTGTGCCTTGGTTTGAACTTCTTTAACCAAGGCCCCTTGTATTTGTGTCCTGGCTGACCAATAATTCTTTTTAATTTTCCAGCCCAGGGAAATTAAGGAGATTAAGGACTTCCTTCTTAAGGCAAGGAGGAAGGATGCCAAATGTAAGTAATATTTGTGTGATAAGGTTGTCAAGGTCCAAGAAATTAAATTTTTTGATGTAGTTAACCCCCCTCTTTCTTTCTACATTAGCTGTCAGAATAAAGAAGAACCCCTACAACACCAAGTTCAAGGTCAGGTGCTCCAGGTTCCTGTACACTTTGGTTATCACGGACAAGGACAAGGCCGAAAAGCTGAAGCAGTCCCTTCCTCCAGGTGAGATGTAATTTCCGAGATGACTTGCCATCTGAATAATCGAATTTTCATGGTTGTCCCCAGATCAGCAGTAACTTTAATTTCTGTTTTACAGGTCTCCAGGTCAAGGAAATCAAGTAAAATGTCTTTAACCAAATAAAAAAAAAAATTAAAGCCAACTATTGTTTTCACTTAAGTCCTATCAATCCTTCATTGTTTCTTTCATTTATGTGAACATTCTGGAGGCTATTTGCTTTTCAATTTGTCCCAATAGTTCTATCTGTACTTGATTCAATTTGGCCATAACAAAAGTTATTAAATTCTTCTGATCAGTGAAAGGGTTTCATTTGTTGTGCCACAGATGATGGTTGTCACTTGGTGGGTTGAGTGAAAAGCAGTATAATAATTTTGAAGTTTATTTCCACTTGATATGTTCTGAAACATATTGCAATGAGAACCAGACAGGCAATTTGCCCGAATGTTAGCATGGGCCAAAATATGGCAATTCTTTGGTGAATTTAAGTACTTACTTCCAAGAATAGAGACTTGGTCGATAAAGACAGATATTTCAAAATTGTAAGAGGCAGGACTATAAACAATACTGTAAAGGCCTAACATCTAGAAGAGATCAACCTCTGTTTCTTGGTGATCGTATCCTTGTTCAAGTCTTCGATGACTGATGGGAAGGTTGATCACAATTTTGTACCATTGCAACAAATAACATACAATCAACAGCTAACAAATTTCTGTACAAAATATAAGACATTACAAAAACAGTAGTCCTCTTGTGCTATCGCTAGTTGCGATGTGTCATCTCTACATCATGATTGCTGATACAATCGTGACAGCTATTGCAGGGTTCTAAACCAGGAGTAGACATCTAGGCATTGTTTGTGATCGATGAGTAGTGACCTTTCGCCTAGCTGCGTACTCTTATTCTAAAAAAATTGTGAGGTATTGTCGAACACATCTTAAGTATCAATCTTGAGAACTTTAGAGGTTTCCAGTCTCCAGCTTTAAATTTGGTGAAAACCTCATGTAACCGAGGAAAATTATGCTGTTTGAGCCACATTCACTTCCATCAATGAATCATTCTTAAGACAATTTACAAGTCAGTAACATAACCGGTGCACATTCACATTTCCAACAGGAAAAATTTAATCAGCAATGTACATTTGAAGGTAACTTAAAATAGTTGCTTCCCGATGAACAAGGTGTACCGAGGTCTCTGCCACACACAGTTACAACTTTCATTCCCCAGTGCGGGGAGTGACCAAGTCTCTTGCCTGATTGCTAAATCGAAGCCACATGGGCTTGGTAAGCTCCTCACATACCCCGCTCAAATGCTAATAGTTTATTACAAGGTTTTACATAAAAACTATACAGCCAGTACTTTATACATATATTACAGCAAAATTATAAATCTGTCATCTACAATATCGGCAATTCACTCTTGTTAAAAAAAAATAATGCTCAGGTAGCACGAGATTCTCTCAATGGTGACCCTGCTGTCCAGACTGGGAATGTTGAATAGCTTTTTTCTTATCCTGCCCGGCGGCAATGTACGAAAATACACACAACACGGAGTAGCAAATGGTGTCAGCCTGGAAGCAGAAGGGGCAAAGATATGAGTATGGTTCCTCTCAAAAACAACAATTTCAAAAAAAATATAAACACAATAGAATTCAATAAAGAAACACAATTAGAAGATAAGAAAAGCCAAAAGAAATTTAGATATAAAACAAAAGAAAATAGGAAAATATAAAGCAGTTGGGGGCACACGGTGGCAACTCGTGCAGATGGTTGTAGCAGGGTTGTAGGTGTTAGTCGCCGGAACTCCGGGTCGGCGGAAATGGACCAATGACAATGCCTAAAATTAAGGACACTTGGCGGTGGGGTATTTAACTTACAAAAGTAAAGAAACAAAAGCAGCAGTTTTGAAGCTAACGGATCAGTTGGGCGTAGGCCACTGTCATAACTCGATGCATTGAAAGGGTAACTTCAGATGCCTAAAGTGCAAATAAAACAAAATAAAAATAAATGACACAAAACGCAAGAACGCAGACAAAACACAAAATACATGACTACAACTTAAAATAAAACAACAATGCAAGTCATCGGGCCTATACCACTCACCATAGAGGACTTGTACTTCCTTTGAATTAACTGCCTAGTCTTTGGATCTGTAACAAGAGGTAAAAGGGGTCAGACGCTGGCGTGCAGAAAAGGGCAAGCTCCCATGGGCTGATGCTTACTAAATTCTTCGAGGACGAAGATTCCACCCTGCAGACAGAAGCACTTGCGCACGTGGTCAAGTCGCACGAAGAACTGCAACAGATCCGAGGAAGCGCGTTTTTAAAATGCACCAGCATTTCCATATCCCTCACGCCTGCAGGGACCCTAAGGGCCCGAGGGACAGTGCCACAAATGTTGGCTTCCAGAAGGGAAGAACAGAGTATAAGTGGCGCACTGAATGCCTCTAGAGCTCCCCCCCCCCCTCCACCACCCCCTTGACGCATCCCTTCTTAACAACATTTATCAACCTGCACACTTAATGCACTGTACGAATTTTTTGGCCCCGAAAATTGACTGAAATTTCTGCGGTTTTAAGCGTTTAAAATTTTGCGAGAGAGAAAAAATTCTTACAGTGCATGCAATACGTTGATATATACGTGTGTACGGGCGTCGCTGCAGGGCTCAGCCGCTCAGCCGGCTTTCAGCTACTCTACGCACAACTACTGAGCCGCCGTGTCGGCTGCTCCGACTTGCTCACCGTCTATCGGCCGCAGAGCCTTCAGTGCCAATAATTGTGAACAAATAAAATACACCGATTCTACAACGGCAAGCTTCGTCATTCGTTGCAAGGGGACCAGGAGGGGACCCGGACCCGGGACCAGCTATGGGCGGAACGGGGCCCGCTGCAAGTGTGTCGGGCCGTCGAGCGCCTGTCGTCGGCAGGGTAGGCAGTGCGCCCAACAGGAGGGCGGTGGGGTGGACTACCTCCCGGGCGGGCTGGTGCTGGGGGCTGGGACTGGCATCAAAGCTGCACTGCATACCGCTCACTGCAGCCGCTCCGCTCGCCTCGGTACAAAGCCGCCACTAAGTTCTATTCGGCTTACAACTTCTACTGCGCCCGCCGGGAACACAGAACAGAGAAGGGCTATAGATGAGACTACGTTCAAGAGCGGCTCGGCACGGCGGCACGGCGGCACGCACCCGGCTGGCCCACAATTGCATCGCACCCTTTCCACACTCCATTCGGGGTGGAGGCGCCACCGCATGCATGTTCACCGGGGCACAACCACCACATTTCAACATTGACATGCAGCACGAAAAAAAAAAAACATTGAAAGGAAGCGGGTGCATAGCGTTTTTGAGACTACAAGGCTAAGGAGGCGTTAGGACACTTGAGAGATGGTCTGTTCAGCTCGAACACCGCACTGACCCACTTGCACACGGCTCATGGAAGTGGAATGGAATGTGAATCACCCCCCGCATAGTCGGAATGCCATTCTGGGTCGCCCTGCTAATGGTGGCCCTACCCATCTTGGCGGAAGGGGGAGGGAGGGGAGAGAGGAGGCGACGGAGAGACAGACGGATGAGACTTGGGTAGACGGAGGGACAAAGACAGAAATAAGACAGGGGTAGGGGGGAGAGGGAGAAAGAGGGGGTGAGAGAGAGAGAGAGAGAGAGAGAGAGAGAGAGAGAGAGAGAGAGAGAGAGAGAGAGAGAGAGAGAGAGAGACAGACAGACAGACAGACAGACAGACAGACAGAGACAGAGACGAAAGGGAGATAGAGGAGAAGGGAGCCGCCAAGTCAAGTCTGGAATGTTTTCTAAAAAAAAAGGTATGATAGGAATGACACCAATTCTACAGTAAGTATTGTCAAAACAAAAGTAAAACAAAGTATAGGTGATCAACTACAAAACTCAACATCTAGATAAGCAAAATTAACTAAAATATAGATAGATATTGATAAACCAAAGTGATTTACAGAAACAGTCTATTGTGATTCATTGTTACAGGTACCTCAAAGTCCTGTTGAATCGTCACCAAGGTTCCGACGCGCGTCAAAAGATTATAAAAAAGAAAGAAATAAAACACATTATTTTATGCTCTTTGGAAATCAAATGCAGTTTTGTCTATGAATTTTCGTGCGTATCTTCTTATCAAGGACCATCTCAAAAGTTCCTAGGCTTTCCAACGAAAGAATATAGTAATTCAAAAGAAGAATAACTGGATAAGCAACGAATCATGTCGATATACCGGCCGGCCACAGAAGTGGCATACAAAACATAGGATTAAGCAAGAGTTATACGTAAAGTAAAAAAGAAATCCGACAAACAACATTCAAATTAATGTGAAGATAAACTGTAAAAGAATGATGTAAATTTAAATAACAACGTGGATAAAGAATCAAAAAAAGGGCTTAACTGGAAATAGAGGAAATACTTAATCCAATATAGGGTTGGGTTATGGACAAAGAATAGCATGCAGAAATGTCAAAGACAGACAACTCGAAATGGGATAAAATAATACTTGTAAAGTAAAAAGAAAGCATTAGCTACCGAAGTATCTTGTATATTGCTGGCACAGTATGTGAATTCAGATTAAAACAATACGTGGCAAAACTGTAACTTGTTCGACTACGCATTCGTTAAGGGCTCTGCTCTCTATATGACACACAGTCTGAATATCCACCTCAGATTCAGTCAAGAGGTGGGTTTACTCTTTGAAACGAGTTCAAAAATGCACAAAGATGAGCAAGCACAGGGAAATTCTAAAGAGAAAAAGGAATGTTTTGAGAGGTCCTTGTTCTATACACAAACACGCACATCACTAAACATCCATTGAGACCCGTCCTATCTTTTGCCCCTAAAATTGGACAAAAGAACCCGCCATTTTTTTTTAATGGATATTAGCTGGTATTTTTACTGCAACTTTTCCCCTTTGAGCTTGGGAAATACCGTAGGGAAGTCCCAATATGATGCGTTTGCTTCACACTAAAATTCATTGTAGAAATCGAATTCTTAATTTGGCTAGAATGCAAGCAATCGGTTTTGTCCTCGCCCAACAGCGATTGCGAATATCCAGAAAGGACCACGACGATGTATATATTTTTTTCGAAGTTATTTCACGAAGCTTCTAGCAGATGAACCTTCAATAAATAAGACCGAAAACATAAATATGGGTCTCAATGCTTGTTTGTATTTTTTTTTTAAAGAGTTTCATGGATTGTAGATGCAAGCAGGGGAATGACAATATTACGGCCCTTAAAGACTGAACCTCAGCCAGAAATAGCTCTGAGTCCAACGGGACTATCAATTGCACGAGGTGCAAGATTGTAGGTTAATTACCGAAGCGCCAAGCCCAGGCTTTGGCTGTGAATCTCCGTTTACTACTCAAAGACGTAAAATCGACGTGGGCGGGCCTTTCCCCGGAGCCAGAAGAGGTTGCCGGCCAGGGGTGGGGGACCTCACTGAGGTCCCCACAGCCACAGATAAAGAGGCGAAGGCCACAGATACTCGCCGGTAGCCGGGAGACCTGGACACGCCCAGGGAGCGGGCAGCGGGCACAGAACCCTCGACCAGAAAGCACTTTACCGTGTTCTCCGCGGGTATAAAGAGAGATAAGGAGAAGACAGGCTTGGCGTGGCATAGCGAAACGGGGTAAAAGGCGGGAAAATGAAAACGGGCATGACGCACGCCCCCCGCCACGCCAAGCCACCGCAGCGCCCGGGTCGGGCAGCGTACGCACCTTGCTGTGAGCAAAGAGGAGTCCGATGCCCTCCATGCAGACTTGTAGGAGGCCACCCTCGCCGGTGGCCATATCTTGGACGGGGAACTCGCCCCCCAGTTCGGCGCCAGAGGCGGCGCCGTGGCCGCGCGCTGCGGCCGCCTCCATGGCGCTCTTGATGCAGTAGTAGAGCTCCTTGCACTGCGCACGCCACAACGCAAGCGGTTAGGGAAAGGGGTGGCCGGGGTCGACCGTGCGACCGTGGGCCGTAGGCGCCGTAGGGCGCTGGCTGAGACGCCTCGGCTCACCTTCTTGGTGTAGTACTTGTGCAGCTGCGTCTGGCCGCCGTGCTTGGCCCACAGGCAGAGCACCTTCGTCTTGGGGCTGTACGTCATGTTGACGATGCGCTCGAACCACCACCGCTCCACGATGATGCCCATGATGGAGCGCAGCACCATGCCGTCCTCGCGCACCTCCATGAACATCATGTTGCCGGTGGCGTCCGGCCCCATGTGCACGGTGAAGGACTGGCGGTGCGCGCGGCGGGAGCCCAGCGGACGCAGGTCGATGTCGTTGCCGTTCTGGCAGAGCAGTCAGCGTTAGGCATCGCACCGCTCACTGTCTAGCAGGCGCCGCTCCGCTCCATGTCACTCACCAGACTGTCCACCCGGTCCAGCAGGTTGTTGACCTCCTGGCTGTAGACGAGGCCGATGTGGCTCTTGCCCAGCAGCCGCCGCACCTTCCGCTTCAGCTCGCTCTTCTCGACGGTGGTCATGACCATGATGGCCACCAGGTTGTTGAGCATGTGCGACAGCAGGCGGTCCTCCTCGTGCTCCAGCCGCTTGCGCTCCGACTCGCTCAGCTGGTTGTACCTGGAGAGGGCGGGAGCGGGCGCCGGTTAGAGAGCGGCTCGACTCGGGGGCAGGGCAGGGCAGGGCAGGATCACCTCACCTCTCCATCATCTCGCCAGGGCCCTGGTCCATGCCCACCATGTCCCTCTCCTGGGACACGGCGTCCAGGAAGGCGTCCTCCCAGAACTGCATGTGGTCCCACAGCGACGACCGTTCCTTGCCAATCAGCCCTGCAAGCGGCGAGGCGCGTTAGGAATCAGCGGGTAGCGCGAGGTATTCAAACCCGGGTCGGGCGCACTGGCACTCACACTCACCTTCGTATAGGTACGTGCGGCCGTGCTCCGGGCTGGGCGTCCCGGCGGGGTTCATGAGGTTGGCGCCCTGGAACCTGAAGGCCGTGCTCAGCGACGACTTGCTGGACCAGACGCTAGGGGCGCGGGGCTTCTGCTGACGCGACCGCGGGAACTGCAAGCAGAAGGTGTCCGACGGGGGCGGTGAGTCCTGGCCGCGGGCCGAGGGCCAAGCTCGCGGCCACGCCTCCGCCACCGCCACCACCACCGCCACTACCACCACCGCCACCGCCTCGCTCTCTCCAGCCTCTGTTCGCTGCTAGGGCTGACCGCCGTCACTACCTCTAAAGTGAACGCCTGGCTCTACAACTACTGCAGCAATTCAGCGAACACTACACTGTGGAGGCTGCCCTAGGCTTCCCTAGGCTGCCGTTGTGTGGCCCGGATAACTGCTGCCCAGATCTGCTCGCACTATCGCCGGAACTACTCGAGACAAGGAGGGCGCAACTCCGCAGTGTGGTCGGGCTAAAAAGAGAGTGTGAGAGAGAACAAAGCCAGGTAGAGAAGAAGACTCCCGCTGCCCAGAAGCTCAATGCAACAAACCCAGCAAGTCCACTATTCAAGCACCCTCATTCACAAGACTCCGGCTAAAACAATCCCTATATGCGCAATCGGAAGACTCGTCTTCCCCGGCGACAGCTTCGTCCCAAGCAATAAAAACAAGGACTTAAAACATAACAAAAATAGAATAATAATAATAAAAAATATCGAAATGTGGCGTCAAAAAAAGTAACAGAAAATATGCGAAAAGTGGGTAAATCTACGGTGGTGCTAAGCTGCCTTCCGGGGTGCGACGGCCTTCTGCGCCTTAATTTAATTTCTCAACTCAACAGGCTCTAGAAGGGTGCACATGACAGAGTGGAGGGTTGTTGCCACTTACGTTGCCCTGTTCGATCTCACTGTCAGACACGGTGCTACGGAACGAGGCCTGTAGCGAGCCGCGCTGCAGGCTGAACACGGGGTTGGTGATGATGGAGCCAGAGCCGGCGTCGGACGCGTTGCCCGAAACGGAGATGTCGGGTCCCTGGCCGTGGCCCTGGCCGTGGCCCTGGAAACGCACACAAGGGGTAGGGTAGGGTAGGGTAGGGTTCGGGGACGACTGGGTTCCCCGTGTCCTCGGCAGTGGGAGCGGGCCCCTACCTCCGAGTCTATGGATGACAGCTTGGAGAGGATGGCGTGCTTCTTCTGGCTGAGCATGTCCCGGAACATGTCGGTGGCCGAGGCTCCCTTCTGCTGCTGTTGCTGCTGCTGAGGCGGCGGCTGCACCACGGGGGGCCGAGGTGGTGGCTGCTTGCTGGGGGACCGGCAGGGTTGCTGCTGCTGCGGCGGCTGAGGCTCCGTTTGGTCCGCGGGGTCGTGGATCAGCCGTACCTCCGGCGGCATGGCGCACGCCTCTGCGAGGACAAACGGACGAAACGTGAATTTATTTTCGTCGTCCACGTGAGGGTATCTGGACCAGGACAGCAGAGGGCGCGGGCTAGCGCGTCACGTACCACTGACGGAGCTGGTCTGCGAGGACTTGCGCGACGGCGGCTGGCTGGGGTGGCCCTGCAGCAGGTACTCGGGGGGCAGCGAGTCCGGGGACTTGAGGTTCTCCATGCTGGACGAGTTGGTGGTGGCGGTCGTGTCCAGGCCCAGCAGCCCCTCCCCCTCCAGGTCCTTGGTCCAGTAGTGTGTGTGCGCGATCTCCAGCACCTGGAAGGCGGAGGCCATGCCGCCCAGGCCGTAGTTGCCGTACGACACCTCGAGGCCGCTGATGACCGCGCCCAGCACCTTCAGCATCGCCTTCCAGACCGGCCGGCTCACGCACTGCAAATTAACGCACCGCGTTCACATTTTGAAGAAATCGCTGAGGGAATAGAGCGAGAGAGAGAGAGAGAGAGAGAGAGAGAGAGAGAGAGAGAGAGAGAGAGAGAGAGAGAGAGAGAGAGAGAGAGAGAGAGAGAGAGACAGACAGACAGACAGACAGACAGACAGACAGACAGACAGACAGACAGACAGACAGACAGACAGACAGACAGACAGACAGAGAGACAGAGACAGAGAGACAGAGAGAGAGCAACTTACCACGTCGTCGACCTTGTCCTCCGGGCCAATCTTCTTGTCGAGCGTGCGGTTGAGCTTGCTCAGCACCAGGTTGCGGTAGCTCTCGTCCTCCATCAGCTTCTTGAGGCGGTTCAGCTTGAGCCAGCCCACGCCCTCGCCCTCCAGGACTTGCGTCACGACCTGCACGTGGAGGGGAAGACGTCGGTTAGCTGTCTGGTCTGGTCCGGATCCAGGCCCGCCGTGGCCCGCGCACCGTCACCACACTCACGTCGTTGAGGAAGGCCTGGTTCTCCTGGTTGCTGGTGGACCGCTCCGTGTTCTGCTGCCGCATGAGGTCGTCTTGGCTCTTCCGCGACGGGCTGTGCCGGATCAGCGACGAGTTCTCCACCAGCCCTTTCCGACCTTGATGACAAAGAGCAATGTTATTGCCGCGGGTTCAAACACCGCACAGCAAGAATTTCTTTTCCCTGGGTTAAAGTCGTGTCGCACCTGTCGGGAAAGGTCCGAATGACTGCGACTTGGCCTTCTGCTGCTGCTGTTGTAGTTGTTGCTGTTGCTGCTGCTGCTGCTGCTGCCCGCCCATGCCCATGCCGCTGGTGATGGCTGCCATGCCGCCCTGCAGGCGGGGTGAGCCGCTGCTTCCGCTGCTGCCGCCGCCCCTACCGCCGCCCTTGTTGCCGAACAGGTCGCTGAACATGCTGGTGGTCTGCGCGGCGAAGCCGTTGATGTTGGCCAGGAAGTCCCTGCCCGCGTTGGACTGCCGCTGGGGGTCGATGTTGTGCGCCGCCACCAGCTGGTTGGAGGGCACGCCGGGGCCCATGCCGGGGCCCATGCCGGGGTTGGCGCCGGGGGCCATGGGGCCCTGCGGCCCGCCCATGCCGATGTTGACGCCGGGCGGCAGCAGCCCCTTCTTGGCGGCCACCTCCTTGACGCTCTTGGTCACGTCGCCGAGCGTGCTCTTGCTGACGTACGACAAGTCGCCCAGCGTGTTGCGACTCACGTCCGCCATCGACTTCTGCGCCTCGCCCATCGCCTTCTTCGTCGTGATGGTCAGCTGTGGACAGATCGGGTATGAGAAACTGCGGTGCTCGCGGTCGTGGCAGCGCAAGGACCTGTTCTGCTCTGTTCTGTTCCGGATTACCTGTTCCAGAGGCGCAAACAGCGCCGCATCGTCGATGGTCACATCACTAAGCTTCTCCTTGGCCTGCTCTTTTAACTGATCGACCGGTCATGCAGAAGGAAGGGCGAAAAGAGAAAAGAAACGATAGAGATCAAAGCCGACAGAGGCAGTGACAGAGTGACAGACGGAGAGGGCGGCAAAAGAGGCGTAGACGAGAAGGCGGAGGGCATCTGTTTCAAGAGAACCCCCGACCCGACCTGACCCAACCCAACCCGACCCGACCCCGGGGTGCATAGCCAGTCCCAGCCCCCACAAACACGTGGAACACGAAGACAGATAAGTACCTCAGAAAGCGTTCAGTAGGGTGAGTATGATAAAGAGAGCGGCCAAGTACGTATGGGCGGGGAAAATGTCGGCGGCGTTCCTCCCCTCGCCCTTCCTCACCTTGTCCATCTGCGCGAGGATGCCGTCCTGGCTGCTCTGCCTCGTCTCCCTCAGGACCTTGTTGGCCTGCGAGGTGATGTGATCCAGGATGGAGTTCTGCGAGCCCTGCCGCTGCACCGACCCCGGTGACCCCGGGCTGCCGGCGCTGCCCACGCTGCCCGAGTGCGTCGACGGCGACCCGAAGCTGGACGTACGAGCCAACACGTTGCCGATGCTGGGCTGCCGGGATAGGATGGGGTTGGGGCTCACCGGCACCTGAGGGTCCCCGACAAGGCCATGAAGCAGCACGTCACGGTCACTAAGCAGCGGCAACATCGGCGGTACTTACCGGGGCGCGCGGCACGCGGGAGGCCTTGGGCGTGCTGGGCTTCTGCTGAGTACCGGAGCCGTCGCCTTGGCCCGCATCACTCCCGCTCTCCTGGAGGAATAGCCGTGTTTCAGTTTGAGAGGGCGGTATTCGCACCGAACGTTGTTGACTCGTCATCGCGGCGCTCAGCCCTCAGTCCTCACCCTCCGCGACGCCTGGCCGTTGCCGCTCTCCCTCCTCGCATTGGGCGGCGGCCGGTGCCGGTCCGGCGAGCTCATGTCGCTGTCGGACGAGTCCTCGTCGTCCTCGTCCGGTCCGCCCGAGTCCTCGGCGTCCGCGCCGCCCCCGGCCGCCCCCGCCTCCGCGGCCGCCTGCTCCTCGGCCGCCCCCGGGTACTGTAGCGCGTCCGGAGGGTGGTACACGGTGTGGGGGTCCAGCCCGCTGGACATGGACAGCGGCATCGGCTGCGGCAGGTAGCCCGGCGACACGTCCGAGGACACCATCTCCGACACCAGGTCGCTGAGGGAGGAGTACGACGAGCTGGTGCTCTCCGCGCCCTCCGAGTCCGATCCGCTCTCGTCTGCAACAACAACGTCACCGGTCAGCGCCTGGAGGGTAGGCAGGCGAGGAGTGTGCCACGCAGTCGTGCGTAACGGGACTGCCTACCCTCCAGGCGCCCGCTGACGACGCAGCCGGCGCCACTGGACTCACCCGTGGGCTGCTCCTGGCGCTTCATGGCTTTGAGGGCGCCGCTGAGCGAGCTGCCCTCGTCCCAGACAGTGAAGTGGATGGGCTCCAGGCTGTGGGCGAACCACTTGGACTTGTCGCCGATCTGCTGCGGGTCCACCACCCCCGTGTGCACGCGCAGGAAGGCCACGTTGGACGGGGTGAGCGCCCACTCGGCCAGGAACTCGACGGCCTGGGTGCGCGCGAACCGGTCCAGGAAGACCGAGTTCCGGGGCCGCGACCGCAGGAAGCTGTTGATCTGGAAGGCGACGACGGGCCGCGGGTAGAGGCGCAGCGTGCGCGTGTGCTCCGTGAAGTTGGCCAGCAGGTTCTGCGAGTTGAAGAAGCGGACGAAGGCGACGCGCGTGGCCACGTCCACCGAGTCCACGTCGTTGCCGAAGATGAAGGGGTTCATGTTGGCGAGCGTGGCGGCCGCCGGCTGCATCTGGCCGCTGCCCTGGATCAGCTGCACCGAGCCGCGCTGACTGTTG
Organism: Odontothrips loti; assembly: GCA_038380765.1. Classification (NCBI taxonomy): domain Eukaryota; kingdom Metazoa; phylum Arthropoda; class Insecta; order Thysanoptera; family Thripidae; genus Odontothrips; species Odontothrips loti. Next base: position 8,450,180 of record CM076252.1, read on the forward strand.
GGCGTGCTGACGGGAGGAAGGGAATGATTAGTCCGACGTTAAAGGGACTCGAGCCAGAGCCGGGCCGGGCCAGGCAGGGTCGCTGTACTCACTGTTGTCCCATGCTGGGTCGCCGGCCCGGAGTGCTTGAGCCGGAGATGGAAGGCGGTCCGTGCATGGAGCCGGGCGTAGCGGGGGTGGGCGTGGACGAGGGGGCGGGGGACGCGGACGGGGCGGGCGCGGGGCCGGCCACTGACATGCTGTTGAGGGCCTGCGAACAGAACGGAGAGAGGGGTTTGTTCACACATGGGAAACAAAACACACGAGGTTCGACAAAATGGCAAATTTAGGAAAAGCGGAAGAAGAAGAAAATAAATACATGTTTTATAGTAAAGTTACAAATAAAGCTTAATAAGACCGAGCTAGCCATGCAAACCCACCTGAGCCTGGTCCATCAGTTGCATGGCCTTCAAGGGGAAAGCAGAAAAGAAAGTCAATAGAGGAGCGAGAAGAAAGAGCGGTCAAATAATTCAGAAAGAAAGAGAACGAAGAGTTAAAAGTCAAACAGACATCAATATGATGATTACAGTGTTCGTAATTCAAAATCAGATGTTCATGCACATTGAAAGCAGCCAATTGACTCTATCGAGGCGTTCAGCGTCTGGGGATCGAATGAGTGCTTCGTCACGAAAACGTCACATGCAAAATCCATTGATCATCGTATGAATAATGTTCTTGTCTTCTTTGGAGGTTAATTACCTGCTTCAGGTGATTTTTGAGTATTGTTCCTTCTGGTTCAGGTAACGGTGGTACTTCATCGCTTCCGCTTGGAAAGTTCAGTCTATTTGAGTCGAGATCTACCAACCAGATATCGTCTGGAAGGCTGAGGAACGATCAAGAGATTTTTTTAAAAATTGTATGGTGTATTTGGCACTACAGTAACTGTCAAGTAAATTAATCCTACCTGAAATTTTTCTTCAACATTAGGAAGCTCGTTGGAATACCGATCACAAACGGAGTCGGGGTCAGCAATAGCTGTGGAAAAAATTGATATATACTTGGATTAATTTATACCAGACAACACGAAACAATGCGCGATTGCCGGAGACACGACGTACCTGCTCCGCACCGCACATACACGTAGGTAACAAAGGAATAACTGGAAACATATATTCGAGCGGGTATATCATCGCCACGAATGCCATCACAGACATGGATAGAGCGTTGTAGTCCTTCGACTGCACCAACACCTGAGGAGGCGGAAAGAGGATTCTCTTTGAGTGACAGACCAATTCCTTGTGAAATGCAAAATCCTGGCTACCGGGCGGGGCTCGCAGCTCGCACTCACCTTGTGCTCGAGCACGATGAGGGTGAGCACGCGCAGGCACATGTCCACGCCGAGGAGCTCCAGGGGCAGGTGCAGCGGGTAGTCGACGAGGGTGAAGCGGGTGTGGTCGGGGAGGGCGAGCACGCTGCAGGGGCTGGAGGCCGGCGACAGGATCTCCAGCTCCAGCCGCGTCTTGCCCGGCACGGGCACGGGCGCGCTCAGCAGCCGCAGGATCCAGGTCTCGATGGCGCGCACGTCGTGCAGCACGATGGAGGGCGTGCCGTCGTAGGCGCAGCCCGCCAGCACGCTCCACACCGTGTCCCTGCCGGCAGAGAGCACGAAAATCAAACCGCGCCGGGCGGGAATCGAACCCGCGACTACAGCAAAACCGGCGCGCTCACACGCTCGCGCACCGCACCAGGGGCACCAGGTACCGAAGGTGTCGTGTACTCACCGGACCTGCTGGCGGTTGGACGTGCCGACCCGCTTGGGCGACGTGTCGTCGTTGCACGCGTCGATGAGCTTCTTGAGCACGAGCAGGCACTCGCGGAAGTACTGGAAGAAGGGGTGGTGCGACACGAGGCACAGCGAGGTCAGCGAGTGGTTGCGCACGCGGTGGCGGCGCACCGAGGCCCGCGGCGACGGCGAGTGCGAGCCGCCGCTCTCCGAGTCGTTGGCCGCCCCCGGGGCCCCCGCCCCCGCGCCCCCGGGGCCCGCCCCCGGCTGCAGCCGCGTCTGCTTCTTCTGCCCCGCACCTGCACCCGCTGCGCTGGCTGCACTGGCTGCGCCCTGGTCGGCCTCCCTCTCCGAGTCGCTGGGCGCCACGTTACTGCTCCGGTAGTCGCTGCAATCGTGGGACCTGAGGGTTACCGTCGAGTCACACTCTTGGACTAGCGGGCTCAGGAAGGTGGAAGTCCACGCCCTCCAGTGCCGCGGCCCGGGTTCGAATACCGCCTCTGGAGGGGGTGGTTTTCCGACCCGCCTGCTTTGGGGGAGTGGGCGGGTTCAATGGGTTTCGTATAGGGGTCTGCATTTCAAAGAACATCCATGGCGACAACGTCGCAAAGTGCAAAACCCATTTTGGCCAGTCTTCAGTGCACACTGCGCCTGCTGGGTAGGCAATCCCGTCTTCTGCATGCACTGGCGCCGTGCGCTGGCCTGCCCTGGCATTCGCAGGCGCCCGGCGTCGCCGCCTCTATTTCTGGGATGGGGAATACCCGGGAATACCGACTCCCGAATGTGGACCGTGGACTGGGGGTCTGCGGGCCAACGTGACGGGCATGGGGAATAATCGGGCTCTCAAATTCCTATCCGTTGCTAGGGGGTATTCCCCGGGCTGTGCGGCCTGTCGGGGGAATACCCTTGTACCATATGAACCCGCTGATTGGCAACACGGCGGCGACAAGACAGGACGTCTGAGAGTCGTTCGTTGATTGTAGCTTTCCAATGAACCTTGAAAACGGAAGTTGAAAAACAAAAACACTTCCGGACCGTGGAAAATCTCGAGAGCAGGTATGAGAAATATCGATGTACAATGGCCACTCCAAATATGGGAATGAACCACCAAATTCACTCAGAACACCATTCAAGTTTCTCATGCCTGCCCGCGAAAGTTTCCGGTCTGGAAGAATTTTTGTTCTTCAGCTTCCGTTTCCAAGTCTCGTTGGAAACCTCTATGCTGCTATCCCCCGGCAGAGGGCCATAGGGCTTGGTGAGGCCCGCCGCCTCACCTGGAGAAGGCCGAGTCGGAGCTCTTCTCCATGCTCCGCCTCCAGGACTCGCGGCGGAAGGTGGACGAGTGGCGCCGGCCGGCGCCGGCCCCCGCCCCCGCCCCTGTGCCCACCGCCACCCGCTCCACGGGCCGGTAGAAGTTGACGCAGATGCCATACCGGCATTTTCCTGCGAACAGACACCGTTGTCACGCGCGCAGAGAAACAGACGATGGCCCGGTCTCGTGGCCGGTCCCGGGTCGGAGTCGGGACTCACCCGAGTCCTTCTCGGTGAGGGTGAAGGTGAAGGACGTGGACTCCCGGCGGTTGGTGCGGCGCGGCCCCACGGACACGCAGCCCTCCGGCTGGCAGAAGTAGACGACCTCGTTGGGCAGGGGGAAGTCCTTGTGGTCCTCCGGGGGGTACCTCCGCAGCAACTCCGGGGTCTGTGCGGGCCGACAACCGGTTAGTTTAGTTTTAAAATGGCTTATTGTATGTAAAAACCAAAGGGGGAAAGACATTTCAACTCTTCAACTTCGACAACCGGAGCAAATAAGGAAACAGATAAATGAGGGTAGTTAAGGAAAAGATCGGCAAGGAAAATGTCGGCACTGGCGAGATAATTTTTTTCCTCCTGCAGAGATCTCTTGTCACCGACCAGGTATTTCCTCAAAAGCAGTGGCTACTACTACGCGCGTCAGCGAATGTCCCGATAAATTTCCAGCCCCCCCCCCCCTCCCTCCCCGCTGGCCCTTTAATTTTCCACGACATTAGGCAGCTCTCGGGGGAGAGGGGTGCCTGCACGTGCACACGCACTGACCTGGATGGAGGGCCCGTTGCCCGACTGGTTGGGTCTGTGCGGGGCGCCGTGGGGGCCTGCAGCCCCAGGGGGGCCCATGGGGCGCGCCCCAACGAGCAGCAGGTAGTCTATGAGGCGCGGGCATAGCCATTTCTTCTGGATGTCCATGGGCCGACTCACGAGCCCTTATGCACACCTGTCAAGGAAATTGAAAATACACACATGAGAAATTTGTTAAATTTTTCGTGATTGTATGGAAGATGCGTTTTGGAGTTGAGTTTTGGGAAAAATGTTTGGTGGACATTCAACATCGCGGGCTGAGGGTCATGAAGGTTCTCTGGGTGAGGGGGACTTCAGGTGCTCAAAACGTGCGACGATAAATAGCACGTGGTCCCCGCAGCTCAGCACCGCCGATGGCGCGTGGTTCGGTTCGGTTCAAGTGTCGGTTTCGTCGGCTCCGTGTGGCAACTCTAGCGCCGCCTGTCCAGCCCGCCTGGAGCTCCGCGCACGCGCCTCGCACGCTCCGGGCAAGCGGACACCCTAGCCTCGCGCCATCGATCCGAACCGCATGCTGCCACCGCCAGGCTTGCTAGCCTCTCCGCTGTGGCCTGGCCCTGAACGAGACCAACGCTAGTTCGGCTCGCCTCGGCTTGCCTCGGCGTCCGACAGTCTAGCGATGCTAGGGGTGGCTCGGCTCGGTTCAGTGCGGGGTGGGGCGGGGTGAGGCGGCAGGGGGTGGGTTTGACCTAAATCGTGAAGGCTGCTGGGAGGAAGCGAGAAAAGCAGCGGCGGCCGAGATGTGGGAAGGGCAGCGCAGGGCAGCGCAGCCCACCGACGGCGGGTGGCTTGGGGGCGCCAATCGAATCGAGTCGACACAATTTTCGCTTCCCATTTACGTTTCCCGCAGACAACGAAGTTATCCTGCCTTTCCGCACGGACAGACTCGTACCGCATGCACACATCTTTGATGGAATCCATCTCTCAGGAGGGGTTGGCACCAAAGTGTTGTGCCTCCCCCTCCTCCCGCCGCGGTGGGGCAGCCGTAACCGCATCGACAGTGGGCCGCAACCGCAGGACTAGACGCAGCAAGGGGCAACTTGTGGCGCTCCGCTCGAGGCAATGTCTCGTCGGCAACACGAGGAAAGGGCGGCGATGTGATAGCTATAAAAAGATGCGCTTGCAATGGAACGCGATGCGGCGGAGCGGAGGCCGGAGGCCGGAGGCCCTGGAGGTGCGGATGTCTGCAGATTGGTGCCGCCGCTAGCCAGCCCACGCGCCTAGGCCTGACTGGCCTCACCTGACCCACCGGTCCCATCTTCGACTCCCGGCGTCGCCTCATTTTTATCGCACCCATTTGCGTTTTTTTTTACTTTTTCGGACGGAGCGAACGATGCGAATGCAGCACTATTTCTCACAAGAAAACGTAAACTAATTTGGGCCGATAAAAATGCTAGCTGGTGGTGGTACTCGAATGCATGTCAGTCTGGCGTTCGCCAAGTTGCTAGTCTAGGCGTGCGAGAGAGATAGACTTACACGGAACGGTGTACGAGACGAAAGTGGCTACAGTATTAGGAGCGCGCTGCGGTCGCCATCGTGGCTCGGTAGCCGTATGGGTAAGCGGATCGGTCGGCGACTGACAGGTCCGTGGTTCAATTCTTGCCGGTCGCTCAACTTTTTCTTGTGACACTGCTTAGAGGACAGCGGTTAAATATACTTCTGAACGTGCCGTCGGTATGGCTGTCCAAGCGACCGTGCGGGCTAAGGCGCCGCCGGCACAAACCCCCGGTCCCGAGGGTCTAGGGTTCGATTCCCTAGATTCGAGGGTCCCGCCCGGGGGGGCGTTCTGTGCCTCGGGAGCAATCCCGGGGGGAGACTCGGGAGATGTGCAGAGCTTCTAGGGTTCGAAGCTTCTGTTTTCCTTCCTCCGAATCTGGCAGGTGCGGACATGCCGCTACTCGGTACGTAGCGAGTAGAGTACAGCGGCTTCGGCCGTGTACGAAGGGAACCTATGTCCTCCAAATCTTCGCAGGGGCGGACTCCCACGATGAGTGGGGCCAAACCAGACTGCGGTTGAAGGGCACTACAGTATGATGGAGTCCCGGAGGCCGTGGTTAGCGGAGGGGGCCTCGCGCATTGGCGCGGGCTAGGGGTTGCCGGGAGATCCGTCCGGCGCAAGCCGGGTAGCGGGTTCTAGTGCTGTGTCCCGGGGCCAACTAGCAGCCGTAAAGCACCGGTTCCCGTAAGATCACCGAAGTTGAAGGCAGGGGTCCTGGCGGAAGCTGGGACGATATAGGTTTTGTCCCCAACGGTCAACAGGCCATCAGCCCGTCATTTTTGAAACCATAAATTGCGGTTTGAAAATAGCTAGCTCCGCCGCCAGCTCACTCGCAGATACGCGCGTCGCTAACTTCATAGACCCCGGACAGGGGGTCAGCGCACCAGAAAGCAAACCTCTCCTGTTATTGTACCCTCTCTCTCTCTCTCACTGCATTGATACAATACTTGTCGAGAGGAGCCAGTTAGGAAACCGCAGACGCGGGCGAATAGAGAATAAGAAAAACGGACTGCAGTGGTCGGTGGTGGGGAGACATGTGCTGTGATAAGTAGGGCCTGTTCCTGCTACGCCAGCCTGGCACGCCGGAGGCACACGCCGCGCCGACCACCCAACCACACACCAGCTGACCCAGCTGGCACAGTCTCTCTCTCTCTCTCTCTCTCTCTCTCTCTCTCTCTCTCTCTCTCTCTCTCTCTCTCTCTCTCTCTCTCTCTCTCTCTCTCTCTCTCTCTCTCTCTCTCTCTCTCTCTCTCTCTCTCTCTCTCTCTCTCTCTCTCTCTCTCTCTCTCTCTCTCTCTCCCTCTCTCTCTCTCTCTCTCTCTCTCTCTCTCTCTCTCTCTCTCTCTCTCTCTCTCTCTCTCTCTCTCTCTCTCCCGCCTGCCCGCCTTGGCGACAAGGCGTTTTAATTGCGGAAAAAGTATCCTCCCCCGCGTCGCATACACGACGCACGAGGGACAGATATGAAGAGGATTCGGGGCGCGGTGAGGAGGAGAGCTCTGCAGCGCCAACAGCGCCGTGCCAATAACGGCTGCAGACAGGACAGGCAGCTCCAGAGCCACGCTGTGCAGTGCTGCGTCGTCCCGTCACGTCTCTCTCCAACACGTTACCTTTCAATGACAAGACAGACGGCGGCCGCGGACACTGTTTGCCGCTCTCAGGTCGACGGCTGACACACGCGCCTCACCTTTTTATTATTATGACGGCACGGCGCGGTAAATTTTCGTTTGCTTCGAGTGGCCGCGCGGCTCAAGGGGGCCCGTCCCGTCCCGCCCGCGGTGCCTGGCTGTCACTACTCGCGGGCCTCGCGACACGTCAGCCCCCCCCCCCCCCCCCGCCTGTCCCCTTCCCCTTTCCCCATCCGCCCGCACGACGGCGGCGGCGGCCACACACGCCCGACGCCCGCCAGCTCCGCGTGTTTCTCTTTTGTTTTTTCGTTTTTTTTCCAGTTCGTCTCCCTCTCCCGCGCTTTCCGAAAGCCGTTGTGCGGCGTTCGCGCCAAAACTGTTTGACAGCGCAGCTTGTTATCAATTCACACACACACACACACACACACACACACACACACACACACACACACACACGAATGGGGGGCTTTAAGTGCAGTAGGGAGGAGGAGGAGAAGGAGGAGGGGGGAAGCGTCAGGGTCAGGTGCAGTGCAGCTGCCCAGCGGACACCGCCTGTGAGGTAGGCAACCGCGGCACAGGTGTGCTGGGCGGGACGGCCTCTGCCAGGCGCTCTCCCTCCTCTGTAGCCACAACACACGGGGCACACCCTTCCGTGGTGCACTGCATCAGCGCGTTGTTTGCGGCGAGGGCAGCCATGCGCGAACGAAAACACGATCAGCATCAAGAGCACCGTCGCCGTGCTTGGCGTGTCCGGCGCACGCCATTAAGCAGGGGGCGTCACCTCAACCTGACGAGTCGGCCATCACCGCGACGCTTGTGCGCGTGAGTGTGTCACGTACCAGGAAGCTGCAGGGGGCTCCCCGCCACGTGTGAGGAGACGTTACGCGCACTTGACGTCACGCTGCGCAAGAATCGCGTACAGCCCCAGCCCCGGCCGGCCCGATCCCGGGTAAAAGATCGACGCATATAAGTTTGTGCCGGACGAGACGTCGCCACCGCACCGCCTTCTACGAAGAGAAGAGGAAGGGTGTGTGTGTGTGTGTGTGTGTGTGTGTGTGTGCTCGTCAGCGCGGGCGCGTGTTGCGTCATAAGGGCCGGACCGATGCCGATGGCGTCATTTGGCGGTCGTTTAGTGCTGCTGCGGGCTGCCCGCTACACCCGCCCCGCCCCGCCCCGCCACACCCCCTCGGCGCCCTCTCTATCGACCCCCGCGCCCCCCACGCCCCCCGCGCCCCCCACGGCCGGCCTCTCCCCCGCCTTTATATCTAGAGGAGTGGAGAGGAGAGGCCCTTGCGCCCTTTGCACGGCCGGTCCTCAGTCGCGTCACGGCGCGTCTCACAGAATCAGATCGGGGGTCACGGAGTGGAGGGGCGGGGGGCGGCCGGGGGCGGCGGGGGGCGGCGGGGGGCCGACGACCAGCTCAGCCGCAGTGCACGGCCGCAGCCGCAGCCCCTAGGCAGGCGGCTTTGGCCGCGGGGATGTCTTGCAGACCTCTACTCTGCTGCTCGGATCTGGCATCAGCCGGCGGTGCACGCTCGCGCACACGCACGCGTCAGCGCCTGACCTTTTGCCAGGAGAGGCGGAGGCTCTGGTGGGCGGGCCGAACCGGAGGACGTCATCATCGGGGACCTGCTGCCGCGTCCAGCGGAGCCTGCGGAGCCCCCGCAGTGCTTGACGTCCACCACCCACCCCGTCTAGCCGCACACACACACACACACACACACACACACACACACACACACACACACACACACACTTTCACCACCAATCACGACCGTCGCGTCGTTTTCCATTGAAATATTCTCATACCCCCCCCCCCCCCCCCCCAACACACACACACACACACACACACACACACACACACACACACACACACACTGACAAAAAGAAAAACTCGGAATCATTAGGCGCTACTTTGCCGTGGTCATCCCCGCCCTCCCCATCCGCGGCGCGCCCTCTGCCGGGCGGTGATTGCACCAGAGCACCCCTTCTCGTCCCTTCCCTCCTGGCCTCTGGGCGCGTCCTGGCCATGGCGTAGCGGAAGGGGCGGGGCGGGGGCGGCCCCTAACCTGCGCGCTCAATGCACGTGCACGATGTGAGGGCACTGGACGGGAGTCTGCGGGCCCGGGCCGTCCGCGCCGCGGCCGGCCCCACAGGACTCCGAGGACCCCGAGTACCAGTACCAAGGGGTGGGGTCGGGTTGTGCGAAGGGCGGCGAGGGGTGGGACGGGAGGGGCCACGGGATGCAACTCGCCAGTTACAAATCGGAGGCATCGAACCGGACCGAACCGATCGGCGAGAGCCCCCGTTTGGAGTTCGGTACGGCGGCCCCCGGCGGCCCCCGGCGGCCCCCTGGGGGGCACAGAAGGGCTGGGCGTGCGAGTGCCGAGGGCAAAGCGCGCGCAACAAGGGAGTACAGGGGAGGGGCGCCGCAGGGTGCGCAGGGGTCGGGGCCGAGGCCCGCCGGGGGCTGAGGGGCTGGGCCTGCCCCGACACGGCCGTCGACACAACACAACCAGGTCGCCGACGGCGCGGCAGTCGTACTCACTTTGCGAGCCTGCGGGGCCGCGAGGGCTGCGGCGGCTCGTGGAGTGGCAGGGACGCCATGGTGGCCATGGACTGGAGTCCGAAGCGCCGCGCGGGGCACTTGGCCAAAGGCCCCATGCCGCAGGCCGACTCAGGCCAGACTGGGGCCTGCGCCGAGGGGAGTGTCGAGCGGGGCTGCCTGCCTGCCAACCCCACAGCCGCCCCCGCCTCCTCCACCCCCAGCGGCCTCGCCAGGGACAGGGAGGGGCAGGCGTGTCCCGACAGGTCGGGGGCGCAGTCTCTCTCTCTCTCTCTCTCTCTCTCTCTCTCTCTCTCTCTCTCTCTCTCTCTCTCTCTCTCTCTCTCTCTCTCTCTCTCTCTCTCTCTCTCTCTCTCTCTCTCTCTCTTTCTCTCTGTCTGTCTGTCTCTCCCCCTTCCCCCTCTCTCGCCGACTGGACTGGAAAGTGGAGCCTAGGAGGCAGCTTGAAGGGGTACATGGCTCGGTGTGGGGCGTGGGGCGTCGTCAGGTGAGCAGGGGGTAGCGCAGCGCGTGCAAGGCGTGCCGGCCTGCGTGCGTGTGTGCGTGCTGGAGATCAATACGAGCGTTCCCCGCCCACCCCCACCACACGACCTACAGCCCTATGAGGGGGGAGGGTGGGAGGGGGCAGGCAATCCCTGCCTGCCTCGCCCCCCGCCCCCACTCCCGCCTCCATGCTGAGGGCACTTTCGGTCTGCGGGGGGTCTGGCGAAATGGTGGGAGGGTGAGAGCCACGAAACGACTGACCTCGCAGCCACTCACTCTGGTGATCTTAGCCGGGGGGGGGGGGGGGGGGGGGGGGCTCCCGTGGACCATCGGGAACAACAAGGGTGTTTCCGCTCTTAGCTACAATCCCCGTGGCTCTGACAACGAATGTCCATTTCTTGGTGCTGGCTGCAAGTCCGTTGGCTACACTGGCGCCATCAGACAGGAAACCCAGCCGGCACCCAAACGAGATGCAGCACGCAGCGCCATGTCATGTCATGTCTGCCTTTGCCTTGTTGCTAAACTCGACCGCCGCATCACTGGGCGACACTGACACTGACACCGACACCGACATGACATCAGACCCAACCCACCGCCCGCTGCTTTCAAACAAACCGCCGCCTCCCGGTTTTGAGTCTCCCCGCTCTCCGCTAGGTGGCGTGCGGGAGCCGACAGCAGAAGCAGAAAGCGCGTAATTCGTGCTATGTTTTCCCCGATTATGACCTCGCTAAGCTCGCGGTCGAGGTCGCAGTCGCGGAGTGTCGTCTACAATCAGTCGCACCTAAGAACGGGACGCTAGTGGTGCTCTGCTCTAGTGCACTGCACGAATAAGCCCCTCTCGTTATCGGAGGAAAGTGTCCAGCATCATGGGCCCGCACTGATCTGGCAACAGCGCACCTGACAAAGACGAAGCAGCGAAGCAGTAGACAGATCGCCTGTCTTTGGCTTCTGTGGTTGCTACGAGTACGAGCAATATTATCGCTGCAGGCAGTCCGAAATCTCAGCTGCTGTTTGTTTACGGTGTCCAATCGGTGCGGGAGCGCAGTCAGGAACGACATTTTCATCATGCGCGTGTGTTTGCGGCAGTTGTGGGGTGCTGGTCGGTGATAATATGCATTTAGAGAGAACGAGAACGTTTACCTCCGTCGGGGTGGGGACTTGGTGAAGAAGGTCCAAGCTCGACCTCATCTCGAACAACAACTTCTACTCGGAGTCGCGGTTGGGGCCTGGGGCTGGGGCTGGGACCAGGCCTCGCGGCTCTCTCGTGGTGCAGCGGCAGCTCTACAAAATGGCTCAGACGACCCGTATGCCAATATACGGAAAAGCTCCACCCTGCGCACACAAGTCCCGTCTTGTGGAGAGGAACGAACGGCTCAGGAAGGAGCGCTTGGAGAGATCTCGGAAAACGGACCAGAAGCCTGAGGATTTTGTGAGCTATGACAGTTCAGACGATGATTATGAAAATGATCCCAATGAGAAGCTCTTTCTGAGGACCTCCAATAATTTTGTTGACTACCTACACAGTCGAGAAACCGGAATGAAAGAAATTAGAACAGTCAAAAGCTTTTATGGTCAACGGCATATTTTAACACAAGAAAAGTTTAAAGAACAACCTGTTCGTCATTTGGGAGGCATAAACAAGGTGTTCTGTTCCCAATGGTTAAGTGATAGGCAAGTTGTATTTGGCACCAAATGCAACAAGGTAAAGAATAACCTTATTATTACCTCATCGGTTGATTAATAGATCTGTATGGCTAACAGTAGCATTCTGTTTTCAGTTAATGGTCTATGATGTAGTTAAGCATCAATTGGATCACATACCGTCATTACGAGGTTCGTCATCGCGACAAACCATAGCTGGGCAGCCATCAGATCAGCAAACTGGCATTCATTCTGTGCAAATTAATCCATCTCGAACATTATTGGCTACTGGTGCCCGCAACCCGAATGAAATTGCAGTTTACAGACTTCCCACATTGGATCCTGTTTGTGTTGGCCAGGTACTAAAAGTTTTATCAATTTGTATTTCTTTTTACGTTATCCTTCGGTGAGATGGGTAATAACATCTGCAATCTTTCAGAATGCTCACACAGATTGGGTATTTGATATGTGCTGGCTTGATGATCAATTTCTTGTATCTGGATCCCGAGACACTAAAATGGCTCTTTGGAGAATACAAGAAGACGAGTTAATGGGGTCACAAGATGTACCTACATATGCGTAAGTTTTAAATTTCCCATTTTTTGTATTGATTTGCAATTTGATCACTTTTTTAATTGAATTTTTTTGTTCACAGGCACATATCACCCCTCGAGGTCAAGGAATGCAAGGCAGCACAGAAGGTTCGTGCCCTTGCATTTAACAAAAATCAGGGTGAATTGGCTGCTCTATCACTTAATGGTTTCATTCACATTTGGAGAGCAGATCAGTTCAAACAGGTAGGTGAATGACTTACATTTAGTATCCAACATCTTTGGATATCCAATTTGTATGTAAATCTGGATATCTTTTCTCTTATCTTTTGCAGAAGTTGTCAAGAAAATTGCCCTCATGCCAGGAAAATGTGTGCATGGCAGTGTCAGAAACAGGTTTATATGCCATTGGATGCCGTTCATATACACTGTTGCTTGATCAAAGAACTTTGCAATCGGTGAAAAAAATAAATTCCCGCTATACTGGTTGTGGTAAGTACTGTTTGCTGATGTGAGAGAGTTTCCTATATAAATGTGCCTCTGCGAAGTTTTGAAAATGTGCTGCCTTTTCCAGGTATACGGTCAGCAAGCTTTCAGAGCAATATTCTTACCATCGGTACTGGTGTTGGAATGTTAATGTTTTATGATCTTCGAGCAGGAAAGTATCTCGAATCTAGTATAAATTCCAGTAGAACAGTCGTACTGAAGGCATCTCGTGGATATGTGGTAAATGTGCATACTCATCTGATCTCTTTTGGGTAATTTCACTTGTCAGAGTTTTCTACATTTAAATTTGTCTTCTGTTTTCAGTTTCCTAATGAAGAGTACATGGATGGGTTTCAGCAGGTGAAATACACTCCAGCTATCTATACACATTGTTATGATGCATCAGGCATTCGGCTGTTTTCTGCTGGCGGCCCTTTGCCAGCCAATTTACATGGTAACTATGCTGGTCTCTGGCAATGATTGTTTTGTCTTCTTTAGCTAATCTGTGATTAATTTTTTTCGACTGATGCTAGAGGTTTGTCCTTTCATATAATTATGAATTTGATGGGCAAGGGTTTCTGTAGTTTAATAGCAACAATTTGTATTAGGAACTTTATTGCATATGTGTGTTCATGACCATGGTCTGTGTGTGTTTTGATTCCTCTTGCCAGATTTGAAAAAGTAATAAATCCAATGAGACAAAATAAAACATTTTCTTTCAGAGTAGCTTTTAAGAATGGGTTACAACACTTACTCCCAAAACTCAGTATTATCTTAACTCATATTAAAAATCAGTTTTCTTATATTACCTGTATGTCATGGAATTGTGGACCGAAAGGCACTGTTGGACCTTGGGTGAAATTCATGGGGTCATCATAATCCTAACACATCTTGTGTCTAGTGCCAAAGGATTGGGTTCTGAGGTAGACCCTAGTTCCTTTTAGATACATCAGCACCATGTACTTTAATAGAATTGCTTCAAGATTTGACATTTGTTATATCTGTATCATTATTATTTTGTGAGGCTTTGCCTCACAATTTGCTTTTGGTGCTCGTAATGAACATTCTGGTCTAAGGAGTCTATTTCTTTTTTTAATTAAGTCTTATTTTTCATTGTCCTGTTGACTTCGAACTTATTTTGCCAACCTTTTATCAATTGTCACATGTATAATAGTATCCTTTCCTAATGCTGAAGCAACATGTGCTGACCATTTGTTACAAACACACAGATTTTCTTTTGTGGAGGTAAAATTTACTCACTGTCCATGTAGGCATAAAATGTTATCATTTTTTTCCTGTTTTTGGTGTGTAATTTTCAACAATATATAGTATAAAATTCTTGTTAATTTTGTTTTGTTTCTAGTTTAAATTCTTTTAGTTCAGATGCAATAGAATTACAGTTCTTATTATTTTAGTGAGATTTAAAGTGTGTGAAGAGAACTTTATTGTTTGTTGTCATGTAAAAGTGATTCAAATGAATGTGATAAAATGAAAATGAATTCTAGGCCTTCAGAGATAACAACTGCTGTCTTCAGATGCAACGTTTATCCTGTTTTATTTTATGCATGGTAATAAAATAAAATCCAATGCTCATGTAATTTTAATTAAGCTTACAATCGGGGTAATTGTGAGATCAATCCCCCCCCCCCCCCCCCCCCTGCTTTGTACAGCAAGGAAGCCTTTCTTATTAAACCAAGACATGGCCTTGTGTTTTCTTCTTTAAAATGTGGGAGTTCATAATTCTTAACTTCACTGAGCAGTTATCTTTTTGGTATTTGTGCCCACCAAAACATGATACAAGAGGCGCAAAGTTTCATTTGCATGTTAAGATCTTGAATTCATCGGCGCTCACTCCTTGAGTAACTGTGGTGCTTATTTTTGTGAAGGTAATGCAGTGCAAAATCAGTTAAATACCATCTACTTTTATTGCATTCCTACATGTTGATCATTTCATTTTCTTCTTAATTTGCACCATTTCAATTCAGTTTAGAAACAGTTGTTTGTGTTTGATAAGAACAGGAAATAATCAAGTCTTAATGACTTCTGGATATGACATCTCCCAACAGTCTAATTTGTACCCCTAACTTGACATCACATTATTGTAAGATTTGAAGTTGTTTCTTGAGTTGACATGGATTGTCAGTACCAATCAGTGGTTGTGTTGTGGTAAATCTTGTAAATGAAGTTAGTATTGTAAATATTAACATGACTGAAATTTCCCCATCTCTTTTCATTGCCTTCTCCCTTACCAGACATCTTAACATAGATGTAAGGCATTGTTAATTAGTTTGTGTGCAAAGGGTTTTTTCCTCCTTTTGGTGCGGTATTCATATCATGTTGAAAATGGCTTGGTCCTAATGCTCAAGTTTAGTAACAGCAAATATAAAATTGACTTCTGATTCCACCTCATTGTCAGGTACAACAAATGTATATCTTCAACATAACTGCAGTGTTCAAGCAAATGTTGTCAGTGTGAATTAAATGCTCCATATTTATTAACAATCGTGTCAATTTTTTTTCACATGAAACAATCAACAATGCCGGTACGTCAGGAAATTAACAGACAGGATGGATATGTAATAGCAAATGCCAAACAGTTAATTATATAGTGATCATTAATTTTTTCAGTCCTCGTCCATACATCCTACTCTATGTTATTGGTAACAATTATGGCATATGATTTATCAAGGAAATAAACTATTGATGGACAATTATTCATGTTTAAATATGAACTGCCATTGCATTACATATAACTATTATAAATTTACTGTAATTTCTAAAAAGTCACACTCAATACTGATATTGTCTGCCGGGCACAGACTTCCTTAACATACTGCACATACGGCAATTAAGATACAATGGTCAAAAGTTAAAGTCTGGTATTACAAAAAAAAGTGCCTTGGCGATCTTCAAGTAGATAACAGTTGCTGCCATTCAGCAGAACTGGGTGTGGTGGGAAATACCCAACCAACTGGTATGGTAGATGCCGTTGGTGCAGCTACTCCATCTGGCACTAAGTACTGATCCCATGCATAACTGCGAGCAAAGACAAAGAAAGCCACTCAATTTAGTACCAACTTCAATACCAGGAAGTTAACATATTGATTATAAACTCACCGAATTGAGATGAGTGTGTCTGTGTCATAAAATTCCCTAGGTGAAATTTCTGATCCAAATAGGAAAGACTCCCATTCTTCCAGAATATGACACACATTTTGAATTTCAAGATCACTCTGCTTGGCAGCCGACTCCTTAAGCATTACCCTCAAATCAGTCTCTTCTTTAGAATACTCCTCCATTTTCCGTGACCATAAATTCAGCAATCGATCTGAAATATATCCCAGTTTAATTAAAGACAATTATGTACAACCATAAAGAGAGTAAAGCAAAGGGGACAAATCGTACCAAATGCCAAAGTTGAATGAGCAGCATTCTGTTTGTCCTCAATAGAAAGTTTTGAGCCACGTGCTTCTATAGTTTGGATACGAGCTTGATGAAGTTTTTGAAGTGCTTCTATCAAGGCTATTTGACGGCGGCCCTCAGTCTGACGACGTGTAACATTTGCTAGAACACGATCAGCTTCTTTCTTGAGCTTTTCGTCCTGAAAAAGAAGAGAGCAGCCTTGGCTTTAAACAAATGACTGACAATAGTCCTGATTACGATTGAATAAAATATGAAAAGCACAGTTTAAAAGGCATTTCACAGGTCACACAAATTCTTTTCAAGGGATCCTGGCATATTGGACTGGAAGAGAAGCCTTTCAACAGATGTATGCTCCACCTTGTGAGTCTCAGGTAATCTAGTTAGAGAAGGACCAGCTTAGAAGGCTAAGCTCCTTAGCTCCCTCAGGGTGTTGGCAGTCACCACCACCACCCAGTGAAGGAAACTATTGGAAACTATACCACTGAAGAAACAGAGTAGCTGAAGAATGGAAGCATTAAGTTAAAAATAATGTCCGCAACAAATACTCACTTTACGGGATCGGTCTACAGTTAGCTGCATGTCTGCTAGCCATGCATCTGCTTTTCGGTGAAGACTTTGACGCCTCAGTTGTGCCATATATGTATCCTTTCTCCGCTCAGCTTGCTGTCGCTTTAGCCTTGAACGTTTCTTCACGCGCTTACACATTTTTTTCTGCAAATCTGCTATCAACTCTTCACAGAAATAGGTGCTTATCTTGGATGTGTCACTTTTGGTTTCCTCAATGTTAATCCATGTAGCATTCCATTCCGCATCGGAGAGGGTTCCAACTTGATTTTGAAGATTACTATGATTTTTCTCCAGTTTCTCCAAAAACTGCATCCACTTTCTTAAGCTTTCTTTCCCTTCAGCAAGAGACACACCTTTGACAGCTTTGCTTTCTTGTTGGTGTGATCTTGATTGAAGCCAGTTGTCAAGCCAAGTCTTATGCACTGGAGCAGTCTGGCTAAAATGAGTAGGTGGGGAAATCTTAAACACTGGAGGGCCACACTGAAAAGGGGGTGGAAAAGAGAAGGAACTAGCGCCAAAGCCAAGATATGATGATGGTGGTGGTGGTCCCCAAAAGCGAGGTGGCATCATGCCATCATACGGCCCAGGATAGGAAGGTCCTCCAGGAAATAAATGTCCAGTTTCATTCGGTTCTCCTGGTGTTCCATCCCCTGGGGGTGGTGGATTGTTGCAATCCATTCCAGAAGTCACTTAA
Organism: Odontothrips loti; assembly: GCA_038380765.1. NCBI lineage: Eukaryota > Metazoa > Arthropoda > Insecta > Thysanoptera > Thripidae > Odontothrips > Odontothrips loti. Next base: position 8,467,585 of record CM076252.1, read on the forward strand.
AAATAATTTTGGATTCACTGCTGGCAAATCACACAACAAAATATGCAGAAATTGGTGTACTACACATGCATTCTAGCTGGAGCATAGAAAGGATTTATTTTGATGTTAATGTGAGTAGCAACACCATGATTTGGAGCTGGCTGGCCTGAACGATATCTCATCACAGATACAGGGGCTTCATTACGACATCTTAAAATAACAATAATGAGGAATATGAGAAACAAGGCAAATAATGCAACAGCAATTTCAAGGTACATTGCCAATATGAGATAAACTAATATAAAATTATAAAATTAGTATCAGAAGTTAGTGGAATATAAATTAAACATTTGGAAATGAGAGAGACAAAAGCAAAACAACATTTAACATCAATGAGCCAGAGATGATTCTGGAAGCTGAGGAGTTGCTTCCTCTAAGATTTTTTCAGCTGCTTTGTATTCTTCCAATTCCTTTAACTCTGATTCAGTCTCAAGAATACCCTTAAGGTCTTGATAAGCTTTTAATAGACGACGCTGACAATCAGGAACCATCATCAATGATTCCAAAAGAACCTCTTCCTGCTTCCTGATATCGTGTTCATCTTTCCCTGTAAAATAAATAAGAGTAAGTTAAAAGCCTCAACCTCCTGCTAACTCAACAAGCCACACCTAGGTTAGGAACACGAATAAAGCTGCAACTTTCTCGGTATCAAGACAGAAGAAAAATAAATGCGCAACCGATTGGCAAACACAAGAGATACGACAACGGCAGTCGAACTAACAGTAAATATTGCCACCCGACTAAGCCGAAGGACGGTTATGGTACGGCCACATGTGAGAGAGCGCGAACAATGCTCCGTAAAACGTCAGACCGCGCGCCCATCGGCCCGTCGACAACTTATACTATACACGGTAAGGCAATATGTGCCTATCCAACACAAATTTCATGAACTGACCTTCGTCCTTATACTTTTGAATCCGTCCTCTTTGCTGCTCTGCCTCCTTCTCGTACATCACCTTCTCCTTAGCAATGCGTCGAACGACTCCCGTCTTAATTTTGATGGTCTTGATGCGGGGATCTGCCATACTGTCCAAGGAGTACAACGACCAGGGCGGGCGGAGTCTTTTCCCTCTTCGAAAAATGGCCACTCCGACAAGGAATCAACACAACCACCAAGCTTGAATCGTAGCCGAATTCCACTGAATTCAAACCCAAATATTCATATCATGCGATCATGCGTCATTCATCCGGGGTACCAGGGGTACATCCCACATCCACCGCCACCGCCGGCCACAGCCGCGGCAGCACTTCATGTGTCGATGACAACTTCTCTACATTTGCAACTCTGGAGACTATTCCGACCAAACACGTATCATGCAAATAGGCTCTGAACTTTACTATTCAATGTTCTAAACTTAGATCTGCTTGGATCTTTTATTTTAAGGTCTGTAACCGCTTTCTCTGCGAATATATCTCGGCGTAGTGTTAGCAGTGGCAATTCACTATTTACAGTTTTCTGTTCTGCTTCTGTTGCAGCATATATTCTCTCAGGAGGCGTTAGACGGTATATGCCCGTAATCACTTCGGCATTAAGATGTCCTTAATAAGCATTCAGAGAGCTCTACAGCTCACCTCACCATGCAGCCACGCCATTTACAACAGGTGATTAACATATTTAGTAGATATGGACAATCCGTCATAACCTACCCATGTGGTGTTCTCCACATTTGTTTACTGCTTTAATTCGGATGTCACCTCTGATTTGCGTTTTTGCGTTTTCAGTCTTCGAGTACTTCAAATAAGAAATTACAGTGTGTACCCTCCTAATTACGTTGAACCTGTTTACCATCCGGACCAGTTGAAAAAATTAAGTTCCGATGAAAAGAAGCAGCTATTACACAAAAATATTAAACCACCTCAACAACACCAAAATGCTTCCGTGTTCTTTGACCCACTTTTGCGGTGAGTCCTCCATTTGTTATGTTAGTTAGCTGTAATCCAATTCCTTCCCTGCAACGAAAATGGAATTTTTTCTCTTGTAGAAAATTTGTAAATCATGTTATGAAAGGTGGAAACAAGGCAATGGCAAGACAAATAATTGAAGAGGTGAGTATTATGATAAGATAATTTCTGTCTGATTATTCTGTTCTTGTCACTATGTTCATACCAAATCTTGCTATAGGCTTTTGAAAAAGTAAAGAGAATTCAGGTAAGAAAATTTCATCTTGAAAAGGATTCAAAGAAGCAGGAGTTAATTCTGACAAATCCTCTTGAGATTTTCCACAAAGCCATTCAGAATTGCAAACCAGTTCTAGATGTTACTCCAGTAAAAAAGGGTGGTGTTGTGTACAAGGTAAAGTATCAATTGATTAATTCACAGACATACATAATACAACCTGTCAAATAATGTGAAAATCATCTGGCTGATATACTCTTTATATGGTTTTAGGTTCCGATTGCTGTGCCTGATCACAGGGCACAATTTCTAGCTTTCCGTTGGTTGGTAGACTCATCTCGAGAACATGAACCACGTAGAAGCCACACGGGAGAATACTTCTCTGATAGACTGGCTAAAGAACTCCTGGATGCTTGTGATAACTCGGTAACTTCCAGCACTATTGAAGTTTGTTATTTTACGTAAGCGATGTGCAACTACTGATCAGTTTCACATTTTTTTTGACAGGGTAAGACAATCAAGAAAAAAGTTGAGCTCCACAGATTGTGTGAAGCAAACAAGGCTTATGCTCATTATAGATGGACAAAGTAGTTTTTACTATATCAATGGTTATGTGTATTAAATTGGCCCAAATGTTCACTACCATAGAAATTTATTAAAAAGTATTTTGTATCAATTAACTTATGAGGTTGAGAGGAGAAGATGGAAATTAATTGAATATAAACCTTCTGATCTTTTTCAATATATTTCCAATTTTATTTTCTGAATCCACTTTTCCAAATAATTTTGTAAATCAGTCCATATCTGTGATACGACCATGAGACAAGTTCTGTCTACACTTCGAAGATGGATGAGAATATCTTTGAAGAAGAATTTGCATAGGCTGTTAGAGTGTAGCTCAGACAGGTACAATGTCACATAGTTGGAATAGTATCATCTTTCCGTTCACCCTGATTGTCAACATATGCAATCTGCACCTCTGACATGTCAGGGCTAACATATATAAAACCTATATGGTTTGTTGTGAGCATACTTAACAGCAAGTAGAATACCTGAAAGAAGTATCACATTGAAAACTTAACCACTGAGCAAAATACATTGTTTGAACTCATGGATGTGATCCCACCAAGATTTAAAGCTACAGATGAAGGAGCAGCTATTGGTAATTGTTCAAGACACAAATGCTTTGCCCTGTGGAAGCCAATTACTGGTCCCATGTAGGGAAACCTGTGGGGAACTATTTATATAAAGAGGAAGGGAACTTACATGAGACATATTATGAGGAAATACAACATACTTATAGATAAGAATATGACAATCCTTGCGACCTATGGACTGTGGACGATTTTACAATCATTCTTAGAAGTTGGTTCTGTTGATAGCAGTCTCTGAATACTTGGAATACTCCAGTGCCTAGAAGTCGTAGATTTTCTGATGGAGCTATACACTGAATGTGTAGTGAAAAGGCTTCTTGGGAATCCTGACAACGTAGTAGTACATATGGAACTGCAGTTCCAAGCCATTTGAATAGATGCCTGAATCAAAGAAAGGAGGGAAATAGAATTGAACAGAACTAACGAGAAAAACATGCACTGAAACCTACAGCAGTCCTACAGTATATTAATATGAGGACTAACAAAAACCCTCACAGGAACTCTACTAGTGTCACAAGGTTAACTAAAAATTACTCGCCACTATTTTCTCTCTGTAGACAGTTGTCATTGCCACAATTGTGATTGAGTTAAGAAGAAAGTTGTTTAGATTCACCGAACCGTCGGCTGCTTGCAATCGCGGCAGGGGGTGCGAGGGTGGGAGTGGGGAGTTTGCGGCGATACTACCTTAAACAAAACTACTTCCTATGGAGCTGTGGCATTGTCCAATACCGATCAAATCAGAGGAACGTCACTTTTTCGCAACAGGAGATATTTTTAAAATGATAAATGATACGGAGCAGCTAAATGCAGATACGACGTTGTGACCTGTGTGTGTGTGCTGTCTGCCTCAACACTTGAACGTAGTAGTTTCGTTTTTGTTGTTCATCAAATTATGTTAGATACAGGTGCAGGTATTTTACATTTGTGCTCAAACGATGAATCAAAACGCAGAAGAAAGCGAAGCTATGCCTTCGGACTCAACGAAAATGTTATCGTAGGTTTATTTTGTTGTATGTCATTTCTTAATTTGGTTCGATTGTATTTCTGCGGTATTCCAAGCAGATAACCTGTCAATGGATTAATCAATTCATCTAAACTAATCTTCAGTGATTTTCACTGTTTTTTTTTTTTTTTAATCATTTTAATATTTCATTGTTACCCGTTACCTACACATACCATACCATCCATATACATGGTAAGAAGGAACGGGTATTTACACCCGGTCCACTTGATTTAGTACCCCCCTCTTAACTTTTTATTGACGACAGACATATGGATGATAATGGTGTCGTACGTTCCGGTTTCGGAGCAACATCGCCCGGTAATAATGTTTTTTTTTCGACTTTGTACGTAATATGTTGAGAAAATCAAGAAAATGTCGAAGAAGAGGTTAGTCGTCCTATTTTCGCGGTTTCAATTTCTGAAATTCGAAAGTCATTCGCGCTGAAAGTCAGCAATTATGGTAAACTTCTATGTGCTTTGCCATTTATTTTGACTTAAATGTTTACAAATGTTATTATAAAAACTTGGTTTTCGTGAAAAAATTTTAAGTCCTAGTGCAGAGGGAAGACCGGCTGTGACTGAAGACATGTCAATCGTGTACAGGGGATTGATGGGGACAATCTTCCTCTTCTCATATATATGCGGTTGACTTCGAAAATGATGTAATTGTGGCCGAAAGACGCGCCGTTTTCGAGTTTTGGGAGTTGGAAGTTATTCGTGGACGCGGGGACGGAGCTCGAGAGGACAGAAGACAGTACGCATTTTAATTAACGTTCATTATCATCTATACATCTGTTGCCATTAACTCCCACTAGAATGGAAAAAAATTGGTGATTTCAGAACAACTACAATATCAATTATAATCAAACTACAATCATCCTAGACATGGTAAAGAACGGGTCTCTTGCCCTTTATCAAATCATTTTGATAACGTTTTTCTCCTTGTTTTTAAAATATATCTTGATATATCAGTATGTATTTCATAATGTAAGCGATAGTGATGTCCATCTTGTATTGCATTGCTCTAAAGATTTCGTTGTACGTTACATTTTAGTGGAAATTCTCTTCTTCAAGCTCACATAAATTCTGGTAAAAGCTTGCCCAAAGATGGACCAAAGGATTTTGCTCCCACGAACTCATGGATGGAAAAGAAACAGATTCAGAGTGCTTTGGATGAACGTAAAGAACTTTTAGAAGAAGAACGAGTTGAAAAATGGTAAGATCAAAGCACAGATTGCGTATGCTTGATTGTTATTTTCTGAATTTATGCTTTTCAGCTATGCAGCTTTGCTTTCATTTTCAGGGGTGTCCTAGCAACTGCTACCTGGGATCATAACAAAAAGGTTGCGGAAGTGACAAGGCGTACTGGAAAACACTTTCAAACTCTTGGGTATGAAAAGGAAGGAACTTTATACCTGTACCCAGAAGAAGCCTTGTACTTATTAGAAACTGTGAGTACATTTCACTGTCATTGGCTTTTTCTTATTCACTATGATAGAGCAGCTGTCAATCTTTTCACCTCTATTTTAATTCCTTGTTTTTACTTTTTTCCCCCATTATATTCATAATTTTCAGAACAGTCTAGAGTTAACTTTTGGAGGAGTCCCTGTAAGCATTCAGCAAGGATATTCACTTCTCTTGGGACCTAATTCGGGCTGTAATATGATTGAATACAGAACATATTCTCATCTCTTGCGGCAAGGTTATAGACTTTTACGCTTCTCAAATCAGAAGCTTTATACTAAATATGAACGTATCATACGTCTTGACCAACATGTTCCAGTGAAACGTAGGCATACAGCTCAGGCTAGTGTCAAGAACCAAAGTCAGTTACAGTCCAATGATTCCAAGAATCCCAGTGTGATTAAAACTGAAGCCTTTTGCGTAAGAGATTCTGTTGAGAACTTCTTTAAACAAGAGTTGGAAGGGAATAGAAAGTGCTACAATAAAGTTTCTACTAATGAATGTGTAGGATATGAAGTAGAAACCTATGAGGGCTCTGCTGTCAGTCACTCTGTGGGGAATACTCACACGATAAAGATAGAACGCACAGTATCCCAAGAACATGCTGCTAAAGAGAAGAAGGATGAACATTTGTGTCAAGAAAATGTGTCCTCTGAAGATTTTGATGACAAAAATAAAGATGAGGTAACCAATAAGCAGCTGTCCCAAGAAAACTTGGGCAGTGAAGGCTTAGCTCACAACGACAAAGGAGAAACAACCAATGAATTGTGTCAAAGCTTAGGCACTGAAGTCATTGAAGACACAAATAAAGGGGATGCAGCCAGTGAGCAGGTGTACCAAGCAAACTTGGGCACTGATGACATAAAAAGTACAAGTAACGGTAAAGAGGAAAGTGTGATGTCAGAAGAAAGCCTTCAAAACCCTGATTCGAGTCAGGGAAAAGTGGACATTTATGAGGAACCACTTGTACCAGGAAATGATTATGATAGTGTGGAGATATGTGATGTTGAAACTGAAAATAAAACTGGTAAAGATCAGTTACAAAGTAATTCAGAATCAAACTGTGAATCGTCAACCATTTGTGAAGATAAATGCACTCCTGATGTCGAGGGAGCACAAACTAAAGCTTATGGTATTGCAGCAAGCTTATTATCATTAGGTAATGTTTTGGTCGGAAAAGACACAAGCAACAGCGAAAGTGGATTAAAGGATGATCTGTCTGTTACCCTGCAGTCAGAAATTATAAAGATTCTAGATGACCATGTTGAGTCAGATGTGTCAAAGGAGGCATTGATTGCTGTGGCATCCAGTGCAGCAAACACTATTTTATCACATGTGTCAAGGAATCAAGGTGGTAGGAAAGATACTGTTAATAAAGATGTTGAGAGCAATGTTGCTGATGAAGCATTAGAAGACAATTCTCATCATGAATCTGAAGAAAATTTTGTTTTGAACTGTATTGAGAAAGAAATTATCAGTAATGAATCTCTTGATGAACCAATTTTGTCCCCGCCTAATTCAGAATTGATTGCCACAGAGAAAAATTCAATTCTTGTTGCCAGCAAAGATGTCAAAACTACAGAGCCCCTATCACTAAAACTGTACACTGCATCAGAAAAGAGTTCATTGAAACGTCCAGCCCCATCAAATGAGGAAAAAGGTGAATGGGAACCAATTGTGACCAAAAGAGCAAAAGATGATAATGTTTCTGATGGAGAAATTGAAATATTAGATGCTTCTCCGGAGGCTAGACATGTAGAGTTAGTGAATCTCTCTGATGAATCATCAATGGAGTCCGTCATCAACAGCAAAGCTGGTAATGATGGCATTGAAGTCATTGATGTAGATGATTCATCAACTAGTAGTGAATGCAATGAATCTGATGACTCTAGTTCTGGATGTAGTAATTCAGTAATAGTAGAGTCTGAAGATAAAAGTTCTGCCCATTGGGATAGTGACCGTAAAAAACTTTTGGAAACCATTCCAAATATGTACAGACTAACAGAAATTTCTCTGGTGCCTCCTAGCTCTGATTTACTTCCCACCAATGTTCAGCCACAACGGAATCGATACATTATCTCTCGGAAAAGATTACATGAAGAAAGGAAAGAGACCATTCCTGAACCATGTGTCGAAGTTCCCACCTCTATGCAGCAGCATGAAGTCACAATGTGTGAAAGAAATAGAGAAGCAGATGCTGGTCAATATGGTGACTGGGCTCCTCCCAGGCAGCAGCATAACATAAGACACATGGCACAGCAGCCACAGACAACTGTCAATTTTGACCCCTCTGATTGTCAATCACAACAGGTTTGGCAGCCCAATGTTCAGATCAACCCTATTGCTGCTGTGCAAGCTATAGCCCAGCTTGTTCTGCCAATGCTTGGACTTTCGCAGGCTCCATTCCAGGGAGATCAGATGTGGATGCCCAATAATAACTGGTTTCCACCTCAATCTAATTGGGGGCCCAATCAGGGATCTCGCTTTTATCAACAAAATAATAGAGGAAATAACTGGCATCGACCTTACAGACCTTATGGGTTCAGACCTAGGTACAAGCATCGTAGCCGAGGGTATCACTATAACCACTATTCAAGCAGCAACCGAAGAGGTACCTCTTCGGCTGCAGAATCAGTAGCTCTCCCAAGAAATAATGAAGTAGTTCCATTTCAATCTACTTCTCATGGCCATGGTGGTGATAATATGGGTGCTGCAGAACAGAACCAGCCGCGCTGTTGGATGCAACAGCACATTCCTTGGAGAAGAGGGAAAGGAAGACGCCCTTACAAGGGTCCAAGGAGAGGATCCAGATCCAGATATTTCACTCACCTTCACAAGTACTTGACAGAGGAAAATTGTGAGGTTCTGAGTGTCAAGTCTGATGAGACTTCATTTTCTTCTGAACCCAATAATAGCTCAAGCGTTAAGGCAGAGTCATATTTTAGTGATGAAGGCAACAATATTGAAACTGAGAATGCTAAGGATTTAAACTTAAATGAAAATTCCAATTCAAGCTTACATGAAGGCAGTCAGAGCACTGATGACAGTTGTCACTCATCATCAGAAGTAAAACCTCTTCTATCCCCTAGTGATTGTACAAATTTTGGTAAATAGTTTGCATTAATATCTCTTTTTAACTTGTTAAGCAAGAAGCATTCTAATTAAGTGAAACATTTTTCTGTTCTAGAAAATGTTTTTAAGACTATTCAGATCATCAAGGAAGTAGATACAGAGACGTTGATGTCAACTGCATGCAGCAAACTCCTCAAACCTCAGTTTGATTTGTTTTGCCCAAACAAGCCTTTCAAGAAAGGCAACCCTCCTCTTCCTGACTTCTATCTCTGCATCATGGAGTAAGTGTGTACAATATTGTGTCTGTTGGCTTGTATTTACGGCACATATTGTAGCTTTTCACTTTCTTTTTCAGTTTTAAGGACCCAGTTCCTGGACCTCAAGAAATCAGAGCCCTAGTTGCAGCTTTGGACAATAAAGTTCCTATTATGTTTGCAATTGTCAGCCCTGACTCTATTAGTTTTGTTGAGTTATCTGATGTGAGTCTTCCATCACTTGCATCTGCAAGTGTTTAACTTTTTTTTTTTGATTTTGTGATTTTGTCTGGCAGCATTCTGCATAATTTTTTTTTCAAGTTCAGATTGTTTTTCATTGCATACACTTGTTTTACTTTTTCTTGGTATTGAAGTTTCACATTAGGGAAAGAAGATTGACTCAAACTACATGTAGCATTCTTTATTAAACAATCTTTGATGTTCCATCCTTATTGTTCAAAGGCTTCCTACAAGTGTCATAAAATATTAAAAAATAGTAGAGTACAAAGATGGTTGAACTCTGTACCATATTCACTTTACGCTTAGGATCTTAGGCAAAAAATACTTCCAGGAGAACACTGGCAATCACAACAATGTTACTCATCTAAATTTTGAAGTTTCCAATTCTTACACATTCTTCGCATTGCTTTCTGCATGTGCAATTATGGATCTGCTAATGTTAAGACCCTATGGGGAATAAGAGGTAGGTACATAAACGTCAAGTACAGATTTACCTCTTCAGTTACAGAAACAGCAAAGGAAGTCAAGTGCAGCTAAGCCTACATGCAGTCTACTCAGCAAACAATGTAGTAACCTTGAGTAGAGCTGTCCATTTTCAGTAAAGTCAGATAGTAGTAACACAAGAAACTTCACCCTCATGTAAATAAAATGGCAGAGTCTAGTTGCTTTCAGTCACATACATTCATACAGTAATTACACACAAATGTGTCAAGAATATCACCTCTTATGAGCGAATACAAAAGAAAATGATTTGGTATACAATAGATTACAATCTTGAAAACCTCTTCAGTGGGGTTATTTGTAGTTATCTTCAACAGTTTACAGAGAAAGTTTAGGTATTTTAAACATGTAGCAACAATGATGCACTATTTGTGCAGAGAACTAGACATCCAACAGCTGTGTATACATAGCCTTGTACTAGGCAAACATGAGTGGACAGACCAATAAATTTACTGGTAGTACATCTATACCCACTACATGAGGAAAAATAAATCCCATGTATAAATAGAACTAGAAGACTAAATTAAATTGAAGTATTCTTTGATGTGACGTAGTCTGAGAACTGCAGGTCAATGGAAAGTAAAACCTAGTGAAGAGTGTTTCAGAAATAAGCCTCAAAGATGGCCCCAGAAGTAATCTTAATGGATGGCTCTAGTCCTTCACAAGTGCAAGACTGTTACACATGCCACATAGCAGGGTAGAAAAAATAGAGCTGTGTCCAGGCATGTTTCAGCACCATAACAAAAAAAAAAAAAAATATCCAAGAGAAAAAAAAAAAAAGACTGGCAAGATTCATTTTAAAATCATGTATTTTCAACACACAGTGTATACCTCAAGAGTTATGAAAATGCACATCCAATAACAATGAAAATGCTTACACCTGGAAAGTCACATTTTTACAAAATGGTTTATCAATCCATCCCATTGGGAACAGAAGGCACAATGTGACCTTACATCAACAACACGAAATATTCTGAGAGCGGAACAGTACAATTTGGTTCATGATGATTGTTATCTGAGGTATGTGTAAAAAAGCAAGGAGAAGTTTCAAAACTGTTCCCAAATGAGAGGAATAACCCTGAACACTGCTTACACTGCAGTTAGTGCACTAAAATGTGCACCATTACACTGCTTCACCTTTGAAAAAATATGAAATAGATTTCATAATAAAGCAGGGGAATTAAAAAGATCAACTCCACTCCACCCTTTAACTTGAGGAAACCAAAGGAGAAAACTACGTATCGACAGATAACTAGTAACTAAAATAAATACACAAATAATTCTCAAGGCTAAAGGGGGAGAGGAGGAGGGGGGAGGGGAAGAGAATAGGGAAACAGCGAATATCACTAGATGACACTGTCACAGACATGTATAATCCCTTCATAAGATCAATGCAACAGGAATCCATATGCCAGTGCAGGTAACCCGCAAAACACAATCCTTCTGCGTGACCACATAAATTAAGTTCATGCCAACCCACACGCAAATGGAATGTTCAATCAAAGAAAGAGGATGGGCATAAGCAAGACTTTCAAAACCACTACAATCACACACTAAAAATAAATAAGCATTCAACGATGTTGACAAAGGTGTAGCAGAAAAGAAATTTCGTAATTGATTAGCGCCATTACAATCGGCCTTCTTGAACGGTCTGAGCATTCGTCTCCACAAGAGAGGTTGAAAAGCCAAAAGGACATTAGTTTATGTACTCCATGTGTTAGCACAACCCTAGTGAGATTGGTGCATTCTTTGCTCCACCAATTTAGACTGCCATGATACCTCGGGAAAATAGGTGACAGAATAGAAGTTATTCTGTCCAAGTCAAATCAGCAAGGAAAGTGAACCAGCACTTCAACTTGCTCAATTATTTCTGAAGTTAAGAAAAAAAATAGTTCCTGAGGCAACATAGTTGATTCATTCCAAACCAAATCCATAAAATACTGGTGTAGTAAGAAAACAACTAGTTTTCTTCATTGATAAAAGGAAAAACAGCTGTTAAACATAGAAATACAAAAACTATTGTGGAAAAAAGGGACCATACATGGTCTCCTATAAATTATAATCCTAATTAAATTAAAAGCCTGAACACGTTGGAAAACAAAAATCCATGGTGTCCTGTTGAATAGTGAATATGAAAATGGTAATGCCAACGCCAATATAAAATATTTGCATCCATGCAGAAAGAAGGTCAGCAACATTCAACTGACCAATACAATTAGCTCCAAACTGATTCATGCTAGGTAATTGTCAAGCCAGTTTGGAATTGTTACCTTGAGTGTATCACATCAAACATCAGCCAGATGAACATTTAAATATTGCCACACTAACAATGTTCAATGAAATTCAGTCGACATAGTTGAATGCCATCTTAAAATGATTCAAAAGACAAAAATTATGCATTACATTTCAGAAAATCCAAAGAGCCGTGCTTCAAAGGTTAAAATCATTACTGAGAAATCTCTAAGCACCTTTCTATGTTTATATTTCAACTAAAATATCCAGGACATGGATTTTAGATGGCATAGAGAACAATTTGTTCAGCTACACAACCGGTCATTATAAAAAACACCAAGAGCCACTGTTCTGTCTCTTTAAACATTGCCACAATTTACAACTGGCCTAAAATTCAATTATGATACCAGTTTTCAGCCTTTGGAGTTCATGAGATGCAAGCTGAGCATGTGCAGACCGTTCACTTATATTATCACTGTTTTAATACGTAGACACAATTATTTCTCGCAACGAGCCGTCACTTCACACAAACATGATTTTCCTCATGAGGAGACTGTCCAAAGAGCACTACCAATAATTGATTACACATCAAGAGAGATTCACATATCCATGCCGCTTATTCAGAAATGAGCGCAGTATTCTTTAGAAGACTTTCCTACACAGTTAAATTTAAAAGGGAAAACTTCATGTTAATTTTACAATTATCAAGTTCCAATCCTTGGTCTTCCTCACTAAAGAAAAACAAATAAAATAAATTCAAGTTGTTCCTACATAGCTTAGGGTGACAGTTATGATGGAGACGTCACTTTCCTTCTTCTGCCACTTCTGCATTGGTTTGTGGTTGTACCGCCTCAACTTCTTCGGTTTTAGCCTTTTTAGCAATGGGGGCCTCACTATCATCTGACTTTCGTTTCTCAGAGGACTCCACAGCGTCACCACCTGCTGCCACATCATTTAAACTCTCATATTTACCTATCAGAACTTCTGATTCAACACTGTTGGAACTCTCTTTTACTTCAATGACACTGCTCCTCGATTCTTCCTCTTCTGTAGCTGCATTGGGTGTTTCTACACCAATAGAATCATTTGTAGCAGAATCTGATGTGGCAATCGAGTCATTGGTTTCCTCTTCAGCAGCCCCATTTGATGCTGATTCAGTTTCTGGAGCCGCTGTTCCAGATGATGCAGGTGTCAATGGCCTATCCATTGAGTCTTCCGTAAATGATGTTGTAGAATTCTCATCCACATTGGTGTCTGAGGCAGTAACCGATGCTCCTGACTTGCCATTATTTGCTGGGTCCAAGTTGCTATCTTCTGAGCTGGGATCTATCACCTGGAAACACAATACAAACTACATTAGGATTTTATCATCAATTTTTAGCTCATATGCTTACAAATTATAATAATATTTACCGGCGTCTTAAGAGATGAAGATTCAACATCTCCATTTTGATGTGCAACTTTTCCATTCTTCACTGCAGAAGGAATATTGTCTAACATATCAGGCTTCAGCTCTGATGCCACATAGTGGGTCCATAGAGCAAGTTCCACATTATGAGGGTTCCATAAAACACTGTTGGGGCCTGAAAACCAAATCTCACTGAGTACCCAAATATAACATGCTTGATCCCATTGCTAAATAACTTTGTTTCATCAGTACCTTCTGAATTCAGCCTCTCTACAGTCTGCTGAATATGCTGAACAAAGTTGAGGTACTCCTTGGTAGTGTAATCAATGCCCTCGATTTCAGGTATAGCCATCAGGCATTCATCTGCCATAAATGGAGCCTTGTCTGGAGCAGCAGCAGCCAACAATGCTATAAAAGAAAGATATAGTTAATAAAATATGTTACAAGGCAGCTAGAGGTGTTAATCAATTGGGGAAATACTTTACCAGAAGCCATAGTAGTTCCAACACCCTTCAGGTTGCTGAGTGCTGTGATAGCCTGTTCCAAATTTGGCAGCTTGCGGAAAGCTTTTTTGGTTTCCATGACCACTGCCCGAGGAGTGTTGACTTTCACCAGATATGACAGTTGTGGATAGAATTTCCCCCGCTGTAAGACAAGTGTGACATACAGTTAGAAACAATAAACAATTAGAACCCACCTGCAGTAAAACTTGACTACAGGTACTTCTTACATCCTGAACTGTGCCAAATGACTGATGACAGCTTGTAGGAGTAAGATAAGCTTTCACAATAAACGGTTTAGGTACCAAATCAAAGTCCTAGTGTTAGGGTTGTACTGACCAAATCTCATTCATGTACAAGCACACCAGGAAATTACTAAAATTTTGAAACACAAATCAATGAAGGAGATGAATGAATGAGGACTTACAGTTTGCTTCCATTTCATTGTTTGTACTAATTCTTCGTGAATCAGATGAGCATCCTTCCCTCTAGCTTGTATTCTCTTTGGTAGTTCATTCTGGTACCTATAAAAACACAAGAGAAATATGGTTAAGACCAAACATTCACTGTTAAATCCGTGATCTCTAAACAAAAAACAAAAAGAAATGAAACAAAAAAATACCCAGTACCCATTCACAAATTTATGATGCTTTGCAAAATAGACACATTAAAGAATGATCATTTCTATAAATCTAACCACCCTGGATTTAACTTCATGAGGGAAATCATAGGAGAGCAGGTTAAGCCATATAAACTCAAAAACCCAGACAAAACCTCAGAATAAAAAAATTGATACCTCAGGGGACTGTCAAAATGTTTACAATGGATGGCCTTCAATGAAACTCAATCACTCTGACCATTTACAAATTTAATTACATGTTCTGAAGAAGAAAAAATTAAACATGAGCAAATGAAAAACTTGGCAATATGCAGCAACGCCAAATAAATCGGAAACCCGTGCGGCATGATTCGCACAGCGCGTCTAGCTACGCGTCTAACCTCTGCCATGGTCTGTGGCGTCAAGACGGGTGCCCGCGCCCACAGAGCGGGCCGCTTGTTACAGACACCATATCGCGCACGTCACAAACCAAGCAATTATTGAAACCCTGTTGAAACCGGGCCAGAAATGTGAATGACGGGCGCGTTTTCCTCGCCAGCGATAACAACTCTTTGTTCGAGTCTCCATGTTGGATTTTGTGAGTTTGTTTGGAAGCATCAAATATCTCCAATTCAACCAGGGAGAAGGCCGCTGTGGGGCTCAACTTGGGCATGAGACAAAATTTCGAAATGTGGTGAACTTCTGCGACCGTGGCTTCTGCCTGGAGTTCAGCATGAAACTCAGTGAGATAGAGTTGGGCATCCCATCCCACTCGAGGGAAACGTCAGCGGGCCGACATGACGCTACCACTGGCTCGACCTACAAGCCCCGACGCAACTTCAAGTACTTGTCATTTGCTTGCCAGCTCGCTGTCCCTAACACATCACCAACAGAGTACCTACTCCTGGCTTCCTATTACATCCGTTACAACGGTTAACCGATGCGTAGAAGTGTGATTTCGAAGCCGTCAACGAGCCGAAATACAAAGCAAGGTTCAATGACATCCTGTGCAGATATTTCCGAGAGCATTTACGGCATGAAATACTCACCAATTGTCCAACTTAATGAGTTCTTCGGGTTTCTTGACCTTCTTTTCGGCTTTCAGTCTAAGCGCTTCTGGATATAATTTCAAAACATGCTCAAATTGGTTTGAAGAACCCTCGGTGAAGAAAGTTGCTGTGTCTCTTACGGAAGCCATTGTGATAACTGTGGACAGACAGCAGTTTGCCAAACGGACGCAAGAGAGCACTACAGACGCCGTTTTCTTCAGGCGCGCCGGAAATATTTGTACAATCTTGATATGGCTTTTCGTTCCGAATTCGAGCGAAATCGCATTAATTGTAAGATATTTTTCGAGTTAAGTCTGAATATCCTTAAACTCGTACAGCTATTTCTAAAATTGTGGAACAACTGACATCCCCTCCCGCGCTGCCGTCATGATGTCGAGGGTAGGGGAGGACCTCTCCCCTCCACTCGGTTTCGGAGGGGAAGTGACTGAACAAGGAGTGAAACGACTGGGCGACGGCGTTTAGGTTACATACTTCCAACAGAAAATTGAAAAACTATGTCTTCTTTATCGAGCCATGATTCTAAACCCAAACACGAGTACGTACCAATCTTGAAAATTATTCTGCCCACAATCAATCAAGTGCAACATTTTAGTAGTTCTCAACCTACTTCTCGTCTCCATCTTTTTGTTATTTCTCTTTTCTGGTTTGCTGTAAGTTTTGTACTTCATGCCATTAGACTTATTCCTAATAAGCTATGTTACCGCAGCCTCAAGATTGCCACAGATGCTGTAGTTTGCCATGAAAGCAAACTCCGAGGAGACATCACCATTGGAGCCCGTACTGTTGTGCACCCTAGAGCCACAATTATTGCTGAAGCTGGCCCAATTGTCATAGGGTCAGGTAACATTATTGAAGAACAGTCCTTTAT
Organism: Odontothrips loti; assembly: GCA_038380765.1. NCBI lineage: Eukaryota > Metazoa > Arthropoda > Insecta > Thysanoptera > Thripidae > Odontothrips > Odontothrips loti. The sequence continues at coordinate 8,484,103 of CM076252.1, forward strand.
TATCAACCGGTATGTACTTTCTGACTCATTGCTTTCTTTGACTTGTTGCTCTTATTTTTAATTTTTTAATCCAATACTCTGCCTTCTACCCTTCTAGTGTGCCACCAGATGCAGATCAAACAAAACAGTTCGTAATGGAAATAGGTGACAATAATGTATTTGAAGTTGGTTGTGTTTTTGAGTCTCCCAAAATGGGATACCAGAATGTACTAGAGGTTAAGTGTAAGTCGGTTTATCCTCTCATATTCTTACAGATTTCATCATCTGATTGTTAGAATGTGTCTTCATCTGCTGTTTATATGCAGTTCATTTACCAAAGTACGTTTGTTACAGCCCATGTTGGACCACATGTGGAAGTTACCAATGGGTGTATAATTGGAACTGGATGTAAACTAAGAGGAAGAGAAGTTCTACCAGAGAACACTGTAGTGTATGGTCGAGACTGTGCCAGAAGAATTGCCCTTGAAAAACCACCTGTAAGTATAATTTCTCACTTTTAATTTATTATTGTGAAATTTACTGTTTTTGACACAGTGAACTTATTTTTTCATTACTTTCCTATTTGTAGGCTCAAACCTTACAGGTAGAATTCTTAGGTAAAGTCCTAGTCAATTACCACCATCTTAAGAAACCCCGTAGTGCTAACACTTGAAACTACTATTTCTTTTCATTTTATTGATATATTTCTGTACAAGTTCAGTGCAGTACTTTTTTAAGTCTTGTTATTTCATTTCTTTTGTACTCAAACTTGTTATATGCTATGCTGTTAAAATAGTGTTAACCAAGAGCTCTTGTGGTAATGTGATAGAAACATACAAATCAAGAACCACTGATTATTTTGTGTTTAATTTTATTATTTTTAATTATAAAGTTAAATGATCACATCTAAATAGCTATCTTCACTTTCACACGGACATTTTATATTGTAATGAGGTTGGAAGTGTCAAAACTCACACATTATATACAATTGATCGCTCTGACCAATACAATGATGAACTGCAGGATACTTATTAATCTCACTAGCTGTTTCAATTCAATTTTAAAAGCTCTCCCATGAGATGCATAAGTAGACGAAGAATCAGTCTTCTTCTTTGAGTCTCTTCAGAAGACTCGATGATAACAGAACACATCTTCAGAGATGCCCTATATCACAACTTGCTTTTCCAAAACGCAATGTGAACCTCGTCATTTTACAACGCCATATCAGCTCACATGAAACAAACACCATCAACACATCTTACAAAAATAGCAGGGTATATGCAAGATTTCAACGCTGATTTCTTTTAAACTGCTCTTCTAGAGAAGAATCACATTTTTATAATTCAAGGATTCTCTTCTGAATGGCATTACATTTTACATCAAAGAAGTGTGTGAATTACAATCCTCACTTACATATTTTACAAAACGAATTGTAAATACTCAATGTGTGCAGCACATAAGATAGATGTAAGCATATGTTCAGCATTGTTAGGGTCATTTACAAATAAATTCAAGTCTATTGACATTTAGACACATGCCCTGTGAAATTATCTTTTCCATGCATGAAATGAAATCTACCTTAAACTATCAGAAATGTAAACAATTGAGGAGCTGTGCATTACCTTTTACCGCATGCACAAATCATTACATGCATGAATAAAGAGCATAATGTGCACATAAGCCTACTGAATTACATGTCAAAAAAGAGCTTAGCAGCTATTCCTTACTTTCAAATATACGCCCATTTACATTGAGTGACTGCAAAGTCAGAAGCTTTCACTATCTTGTCTAAGAGACAAACGTTATGACTTTGTTTTGATTGTCATGACAGAGAAGATTAACATTACATAAATTGAACATTTTTTCTAACCAACTGTAAATAATGACATAAAGAACAAAGATTGACAAATAAATTTTAATGCAATCAGTAAGAAACATTGCACTTTCGGTTGCATACTGAATGGCTTTAGAAATCTCATGCTCAAGAAATTGGCAAGTATTTTCATGTGAACTGAACAGGACAGTCACTCATGCTAACAGTTTTAAAATGTTATAGCAACACTTTCAACAGCACCTACTAAATTCAGGATGCAATCCACCACTCTTGTGAAAATATATTCTAGCTTCGACAGAAGTGACTTACATATTCGTACTCTTGAGGAAAACAAGATATTGTGAACATAATTATAAATAAACTTTCCAAACACTGAACAAATATTAATCATCTCTTCTCACAACAATCTCATGAAGATTGTTATGCCCTAGTGCTAAAACACACATAAAAACAAAAGGGGAAAAAAAGAGAAAAATGTATATGCCTCATAAATTTTGTTGAATGAAGTCAGACCCATTTTTTTAAACCACAGACAAACGCAATCTTAATAACTGATGCTTGACGTAAGAGGCAGTAAACAACTTTCATCACATAAGAGAAAGAATTCAAAGAGCATCCAACATCTACTTCAGATGCGGCATGGAAGGTTGAGAGGCATCCACAAAAACACAACCTGCCATCACAGACAAATCTGGCAGTGCCAGTGCCACCATTTGCAAAGAAAAATTATGAGCAACAGATAAAGCAAGCAAATGATGCATTTAGTGTATCAATGAAATTTACTTTCTTACATGTTTGTAGCAAAGACTATAACAAGTTTGCTTTCATATACTTAACTATTTCAAAAGGAGGAACTGTTACAATTACTATAAATTTGGGATTATGCACGTTTTGAAGACTAAGTGTTTGTCTAAGACTATCATTTGGTCTTTCATATAAATTAGTGATAGGCTGTACCGTTTGAAATGTAGTCGAACCGAACCAAATCCAAATCTGCATTAGGCAATCGTGTTCAGAATGCCAACAAGGAACAGGGGTGAAATGGGCCGGTTTGGTTTGAGCCCGGCACGTGTCCAGTTCCGTAATGAACCGGAAATTGAGGTCTACTGTGAAATTAGCAGATTCAAATTAAAAACAAAACTGGGATGCATCCATGGATGTAGAAAGTTGGGTTCAACTTTGTAAAAAAAATAAGTAAGAAAATAACAGTTCGTCCATTAACTAAGAAAAAAAAAGAAGAAAACAAAAAGGATAATGCCAGTGGTGTGGTAAACTTCCATCATAAATAATAGGTTATCTTCAAAAACAATATGTTTACCAAATCTTCTATCTCTAATTACAAATTATTTTACTGGAAGTGAGAAAAATGAAAATGCTAGAAAATGGCTCTATACCTTGCAATATCACCGTCAAATTTAACTACATGAATAAAAAGTATAGCAAAATTTTAAAGAAAACTTTAAAACTCAAACAGTTAATGATCACATGGATGACGGTCAAGATTATTAGCTTGGAGTCCTTTTGTCATGTTTAGTGCCTCAGCAATTTCGCACAAGAGGAGCCTGCCAAAGTCTATTGCTGCTTTAGCTGTTTAGCATTGTTCTGAATTTAAGGAACCAAAACTATTTCTCTGACTACAGACCATATTTTTTTTTTTTTAAAGAAAAAGAAAAGATAGTTCATGGTACAAGAAATATCAGGAGTATGATGAACTCATTTCTCACTCATACTGGTTAATATGACCCCACTAAAGAGGGCAGGAAGTTCTTACTATGTATCTCTCTGGAAGACATCAGCTATGTATATGTAGTTCCACAGCACCAGTAGCTGTTAGGTTAAAACGAAAAAGAGGAACGCCAATAAAGTGAAGACTACAAGCACAACCTCCTGAAGAATATAATTAAAAGTATAGATATCAGAAAACTTTTCCACTCATTCCTCTCAACAATTAAAAATCATCATATTACACAACTGGATCGTCACTATTGGGTTTAAGTGGTTCAATTTTTTTTTTTCACAAATAACTTAGTATAACATACAATTGAACACAATAAACTTTGGAAGCTACAATGCAGGATGCCAAGAACCACAAGGAAATACTGAGACCATAACTTTAAGTACAATAAGAATTAAACTGAAAAGTCCCGGGTAGAAAACATTTGAAAGCAAAAGCAAAGGAAAGCCATTAATTAAATGATTCATCACATACGTGTCAAATGAAAGGAAAGCGTTCCATTAGTTTCATAATATAAGGCGCCAATTCTAGAGCACCTTGATTAAATAAATTAAATTAAAAAGCTGCTGAAGAAATGGAAAATTTTATTATTAGCTTGCAAAGGGTTTCCAATTTTCAGGCACGGCACAGCTCAGCATTATGCAAAATGTGACTCCATAGCATACACTCTCTCTCTTTCTCTCTCTCTCTCTCTCTCTCTCTCTCTCTCTCTCACTCTCTCTCTCTCTCTCTCACTCTCACTCACTCACTCTCTCACTCTCTCACTCACTCACTCACTCACTCACTCACTCACTCACACTCACACACACACACACACACACACACACACACACAACTTAACATCTTATCAAAATAGTTATTGCAAACAGATGTTACCTTAACATTATGCATGTTCAGGAACAAAGCTCCTGATTCAGACTTAAAAATTTAAAGAACTTTGTAGAATACTCTACAAAACGAAATAAAAAAATGACCCTTGTCTTGACTACAATGATTCATCATACTTTAGTGAGTGTCACTTTGAAGATGCAAAAGTACATCACAGCACAATGAGAAGGAGTGGAGCAAAGCCAGACAAGACAAAATGTCATGATTTGACATGGCACTGCACCATATAAATACACAAATGCTTGGGGGCGCAGCGCAGCAGCACTGTATGGCCACTTAGCGCAGCGCATGAGCAGGCCCTATGATACCATATCATGCCAGGCACTACCATTAGTGGAATTTGAGGAACCTTCTCCACTGTTCCCTACAAACATAAAGACAAGAAAATGTGCATAAAATATTAGGACTACGCTGAAAACGAGATTTAAAAATCAATTATTAAACAGGAAATTACCGTTTAAATTACCACTTGAATTCCTAGTATTTCGATATTTTTCTGCTGGGCCCCATATTCTAACTGTAAAATCATCTGACACAGAGGCCAACATCTGATGATATACAGGGTTCCAGGACACACAGTTGACGGTTCGAGTGTGCCCGGCAAGCACAGCAATGGGTTTTTCCCTATTCACATGCCACACATACACTCTGTAGTCTGTAAAGAAATATAAAAGCATGTAGCAATACACATGAAAGAGTGTAAATAAATTACTAGAAAAAAGAAAAAAATTCACTTTACCTTCACTTCCACTTGCAACGAAATCCTGATTGACACCACCAAAGCAACTGTGGATTGTAAAATGTCCCTGAGTAACTCCTTGAAACTTACGCACAAGACATTTATCCTGCAAGTCCCAAAGGTGAACTCCTTGAGTTGCTACATTAAGGAGTGCCAGCTTATCAGCTGCATTCACACTGCAGGACATGACTGGATGATCTTCCTGCAGACTGTACAGATAAAGGAGTGCATTGAAGTGAGAAAGCAACAGGTTATTAAGTTTCAGAACAAGATCAGCAGATAAAAACATACACATTGCAATCAGTCAGATCATCAAAATTATAAGCTCGAACACGATAATGTGTGTCAGCGGCCAGAACAGTTTTTCCATCATTGCGACACCACAAGCTGTTAACTCTCACTCCTTCCCAAGAGTCCAAAACATTTCCTTCCAGATCCTAGAGTAAACAAAAGATAAATGATAAAGTTGAACAAGAACGATTTTTAAACAAAGTTAACATAAGCAGAGAAGATTACGTTGCTTACACATTGGTAGAACTGCCCACGGATACCGCCAGTGACAAATTTATTTCCATCACGATGCCAAGAACAAGATGTAAGGGAATCTTCTGGGGATTGAGATACTTTTACTCTCAATTCTTCTGAATTAACATTCCAGATCCACAACTCAGGGCAGTCTTCTGGCCCACAAGCTATCAGGTGAGAGCTGTCTGGAGACCATGCAATAAAAGCAACTCCATATGAATGGCCCTCTAAGGTCTTACGATGAGTACATGTCAAAGTTTCCTATTTATAAAAGAGAAATAAATAATTAATACTAATAAACACCTCAAATTGAACAAAAAAGTATGCAGTAAAAGATAGTGTACTGACAGGATCAACATCCCAAATGATGACAGATGTATCTTTGGATCCTGTAGCTAATTTGAGGCCATCAGGTGAAAAGCGGCAGAACCATACTTCATCACAATGGTCATTCAGAACTTGAACCGTCTCACAAGGAAATTGGTCACTGACAAGTGGAGGAGCAGAAACACATAGAAAGAAATTGCATGGCATAATTCTATCTACTAGCACAAAATACCAACCTGGGGCAGTGGTGGTCAGAAAGCAAAGAGACATAATCTCCTGGTTCACTTTTCATATTATGATAAGGACAATTCTGTTTCTGAAGAGTGACTGCTTGATCAAGAAGAGAATACAACCTAGAACAAACCAAAGGAAAAAAATAAAATTGGTGCTTGTCCTCCATCTCAAATCTTCAATCTGGTACTGAAAGCAATGCATACCTTCGAGGTGGCAACATAATTGTTGGAGGTAAGAAAGACTGTAATTTATTCATCAGCTGGCCGCGTGATTTACTTCCCTTTCCCTGCCAGCCGGCTCGTTTTTGGAGCTCTTCCCCTCCACTGCACATCATGTAGCTGTGGAAGTTTGGGTGTTATATACAATCATTTGGAGGCCTAAAAGGATTTGCATACGGAATAACTAAAAATCTTACCTGCTTAACTGATGGACTCTAGTGGTGTTGTGCCCTAATGGAGTAAGTTCATTTCGGAGCACATGAAGGGCATCCAAAGCACGCCCATCTTCCAAGTATTCCAAGTACTTTTGTTCAAGCAATAAAAACTTCATTTCCACCAAACTCTGAGATGTACCTTCAAGCAGTGACTTGAGTTCATTCAGATCAATGTCGGCCTAAAGAAAAGATGTTGAAATTTGTAAGTACATTAATTCAACAAACATTATAGAGTAAGACGTGACATGACTAAACCACACCTTTACCCAATCTCCATCCATCACATGCTGTCGAAACTTTGCTGCAGATGGGTGATCAAGACGACAGCCGGATTCCTGCATGAGTAGTTCAGCAGTACGACTGAAAAATGATAAAACATAGATTTATATACCGCTCAACAAGAACCAATTATAAATAAGAACTGGTAAAAGCAACCAACTCAGGTTAACCTATCAATAATGTTATGAACAAGGTGCAGGCACCACAAAATAATTCAGAATAGGACTAATGCTACAAATTGCAAAGCTGATCATGATTTTAAAACTAACTTGCATTTAAATTATAACTGCAATTTTAAGGCTAACTTCAATGATTCATCACAAACCGAAAATTTTGAAGGGGTCTAAAAATAAATTGACTTGATCACAAATGAAACCAGAATTATCTCTGAACAGACTGTAGACATACTTTTAACACAATTTTTTTGCTCAAGCTTGGAAATACACCAGCAACCTCTTATCTAAGCACATATCTCAGGCAAAGAAAGAGACTGTTCTGAAAATGTTGTAGTGTTCATGACAGAAGTTCATATATGTGAAAAGTAGTGTTCTTTGAATAAAAATGCTACGATGCAGTCTCCATCAGTTGAAAACTAAAAGTAAACAATGCAGAAACCAACAATGCAATCCTGCAAGCAGAAGATCTTGTGTCCCAAATGGGACAAGGTTAGGAAGTTCAACACAATGAGAAAAAGTCGTACTTTAATCCAACCGTCTTGAGATGCTGCCCAATGAGTCGCACAATATCTTGGTTGGCTTTGTCCATGATCTTGGGTTGCACTTCCTCCCCAGATGGGGAGGAAGTGCCATTATGTTCTGAACAGCCATTTGAGGCAGGTTGCTGCATATTGGGCTCCACAATTCTGGACTTCTTCCTTGGTGGAGGCGCAAGTCCTCCTTCTTCGGGGTCCCCGTTCGAGGCCAGGCTTGCTACGGAGTCGCCGTGGTTCAATCTGTTTTCACTACACTCCGATATTTTGATTGCGTGAGCCAAGGGCACAGCTCACTACACAATCAATCGACAACACAGCTGTTCTTGGCAATGTTTGGGATACTCGACTCAGCTCTAGTCGGACCAGGCCACAGCCCACTAAAAGTTTTTCGTTCCCTTCACTCGCGGCCCGTCGGCCAGCAACCGCCAACCACTGCAGCTTCAAACGGCAGCATGGGGAGCCGCCGGGGCCCGCGCGAGTCTACTTTCACGAAATGCACATAGAGCTGTCAGCTGTTACAATGGAGCACGGAGTCGCAAAGAGTGGTGTGGCAGCGGTGGCAGCACTGTCCGAGATCTCTGCAGGGGAGGAGTGGGGGAAACCCAGTCTTTGTGGGAAGTGCGCTGAGCATTCTGGGAGTTGATGATTTTTATTTCTTGCCGCCACACGTTTGAATCCATGTGCTGCTGGGGCTGGGATATCGGGATATCGCAGTGTCCAGCTCAAGCGCACCAGACGTGAGACTTTCTGCTCTCACTGGGTCATCCCAAGCCAAATCTGGTACTTGTGATCTGCATGTGCGACAGAAAGTGTCGATACCCTATCGGCCAATCTGACTGCGTAGCAGAAACGTGCACCGCAGCCGCTACGTCGTAGATGCTACGCAGCAACTGCTGCCGCTGATAGCGCCAGACCCTGGCTCTCGCATCTCCGGGCGCGAACAGAACAGAGCACGCGAAGCGCCAAGACGCGGGGAGACGAGCCCAGCGACCGCCGAGCGGGTAGGCAGCCCATCGTACTCGGCAGTACTGTTGGCTGCGTGCGTACACGGAGACTGGGGCCGTCCGGAGGGCTGCCCGTCTGGCGGCTGCGGTGCGAAGGGGGGCGCCACCGGCCGCGCCTCGCCCGCCACGCCACGGGGGCGCGTTATGCGTTATCGTGAACGCATCCAAACCAGACCAGACGGCCTGGCCGCCTCTCCGCCCCGCCCCGCCGCGACGACCCGCCTCTCGCGATGACATTCTATAAATAGCGCCGCTGAGGATATCGCCCCCGACCCGAGTTCTCTCTGAGTCCTCTCTGCATCCTCGGCGGCGTGCCCCCGCTGCCCCCGCTGCCCCCGCTGCCCCCGGCTGCCCCCGGCTGCCCCCCGGCCGTGCCGCGTGCACCTCCCTCGGGATGCGCATGCACACCTTTCGGCTCCAGTTCAGCGGGGAATGACCTCTGAGGCGGGAGGCGCGGCGCGGGCTCCAGGCAGCCAGGCCACTCCACCACCTCACGCTCGTTCCGTCCTGTCCCGTCCACCTTGTGCTCTCTGTATTATCGCTCTGTCTGTTGACGCACACACGCACGCACACACGCACGCACACACACACACACACACACACACGTGACCACGTGACTCGGCAGCCTCATCCTTTTCCTGGAGATATCAAAGTGAGGAGGACGGAACGCGAGCGGCGCGGCGACGCGCAGACGTCTTCGTATGAGGAGGAGGAGGAGGAGGAGGAGGAGGGAGGAAGACGATGTGCAAGTGCATAGGGTTCCCGATCTGCAGGCACGGCACAGCTCAGCAATGTACGAAATGTGACTCCATTGAAGCATACACAACTGCAACATTATGCATGTTCAGGAATTAAGCTCTGTCGCGCATAAATCACCTCACGACATCCACAGACGCGGAGCGCGGGGTACTCCGCGGGCAGTGGGCGCGGCGCCGTGTGCCGGTGTGTCCTGCCGCCCCTGGCCGCCCCCGGCCGCCCCTCGCTCTGGTACCTGTCCTGTACCCGGTACCGGTCGCCGCAGGAATGTTTTGTGCGAACACCGCCTCACCTTTTCCGCCCGGCATCATGCCGCCGTAGCCGCCGTGCACGCCCGCCCGCCTCACCTGGCCAAGCGTTCAAAGCGGCCGTTTGGCTCGGCTCGGCTCTGGTTTAAAGCTGGGCTCGGCTCGGCTCTGGTTTAAAGCTGGGCTCGGCTCGGCTCCGGCGGCCGTTGTTGTTGACCGTGTCGAGTCGAGGGGTCTGTCTGCGCCGCGTCTGCCTTAGAGCTGCCTTAGAGCTTCAAGGTGCAGTCGTATGTGCAGTGCGGTGCGGATGCGTCGGGGGAGGAGACGGGGAGGCGGAGGAGAGGGGAGGTGGGGGGGAGGGGGATGAGCGGGGTGGCCCAGACCCCCAGACGGCGGGAGGGGAGGGGTCGGTGACTTACCTGGTGCGGTACGCAATGTGTGTCTCGGTATGCATTCAATGAACATGGCATGACTGAATGGAGGTGAGCCTTGCCCTGGCCTACCTGGCGCGTACACGGCAAAGAAATGGTGCACTCCGCACCCTGAACGAGCAGTCGCGGACATCGATTCCGGCAAAGCCACACCATTCTGGGGAACGGCTCTCGAATCAAGATTGGCCACTTCTAAGGTGCTGGGACGAGAATACACTCCACCCATCCTGCCTTCGCGCGTGCTCGTGTTGGCGACGGACTGTGCGTATCGGCGTGCGACCCCGTATTACGTTCGATGACTGCATTAAGCAACGTCGTGCAGTCATCTGGATCTGCTTAACTTCTGGTTCTGGTGGCCCTGGAATCACACCTTATTGGCACCTAGGGCCACTAGGGCCTGGACACGAGATGGTGGCGATCGAATCGGCAAGCGAATCGAAGCCCGCACCGCGACCGGCCGGCGGCCGGCTTCCTCGCGGGCGGCACGGTGTCGGGCCGCTGCATGATCGGGCACTCGCGGCCGGCGGCACTGACTGGTCGGCGGCGGGCGGCGAGACGGCGCAGGGAGGTGAGAGAGGAGAGGGGGTTGTAGACGACGGTAGGGGGCGGCAGGGGGTGGGGGAAAGGGGGGGGGGAGTGTCTGCGGCGTTGTGTGTGTGTGTGTGTTAGCAGGCGGGCAGGCAACAGCCAGCCAGCCGCCAGCCAGCCCAGCCGCAGCCAGTCAGTTGGCTGTTCGTGTCCGGAGGTGAAGCCACGAGCTCCCCGTCGAGCGGCCCCGCAGGCTCCGCGCCGCGCAGTGCGCGCAGTGCATGGCCCATGGCGGTGGCCGGCAGTGCCCGTGCTCGTGCACACGCCCGCGCACACGCCCGCGCACACGCGGCGGCAGGCTCCCGTAAGCACGGCGCGAGTGCAGTGCCACGCGACCCCCACGCGCGTGTTCAGCCCTAACGGATACACGCACCGCCATCACCGGCGAGCCGAGCCCATCCGAGCCGCGGACAAAGGTATACATTCGGAGGCCGGCTGACGCGTCCTGGGAGGTGGTGTGGTACTTCCACAGGAGCAGGATCGGCGGGTGGTGGCTGCGCCGGGACGCACCGCAATCCGCGAGGCACCGCGTCGAGAGTTTGTTTACAAACAACGGGGCCGTGTTCGGGTTGGGGTGTACGGCCGCGGGCCGCGGGCCGCTGGCAGGCCTATCCGCTCGCAGTGCGCAGGCGCGCGGGCCGGGCCGCAGCTTTGTGCGTTCGCGAATCTGCGGCCCCGGCGGCGGTGTTGTTAAATGGACGCTGGAACAACCCGCCTCAGAGGGACTCGTCGGTGAAAGGGAAGGCCTTGGGTTCCAGGAGCAGACCTTCGGGACGGTGCCTCCGAGGACCCTCGGTCTCCGTGCCCACCAGGGGCCACCCCGCCGCCCCTGGTGCACAGAGCCTAGTTCACGACTATCACAGGTTACGATCCCTGGCCGTGCGGATCGATGACATCCAGCCGTGCGGGCGTGCATGCCCGGGCTCGGGTGTTGTTCCCCGCCCCGCCCCGCCGGCTCGGCTCATAATAACCACTCACTACCGGCTTCTCCATTTTCGGCACCGCGTCGCCCGGCTCTGCCGCCGTAGCTGCCTGCCGCCGCCTTTCCACTCCAACTCCACGGTCAATGCCTTTGCGTGAATTTGCCCTTCCCCTTCTCCTGAACCTTCCCTCCCCTCCCCCGGTGTGGCGTGCATGGGCCGGGGGAAGGGGGGGGGGGCTCGTGCCGTGAAGTATTCTTTAGGGACTGCTCTTCAGGGACTGTATCAATGTTGGCCACTTTTGCACTTTTGTACACCCTTTTTACAGAATTAATTTGCATCCAATATATTTCGGTCGTCCTCTCTTCGTCGCCGGAAGACTGAATTGATACACTTCTCTGAAACCGCCTGGAAATGAGCTGCATATAAGGTGGCCGCAACTTCACCCCAGTTGAAGGACGGACCCTGGGCCCCGTACATGCCGGAGGCCCTTCTCAGCTGCACGCTTAACAAAAGAACCGTGACAAGAGCGCACGCGTCACGCACCACACGCACGCACCACACGCACGCACGCACGCACGCACGCGCGTGCGATGAACCGGAAGGCTGCCCGTCCCTCTTTCGCTGGCGGTCCGTGTCGTACCGGATGTCGCCGGGCGCGGGAGTGCAACGGCCCCCCCATACATGCAGATGGGACGGGGCCTCACTGTATGTGCGTGTTTCGCGAACAGCGTAATCAGCCTCAATGAAGGCGCGCGGCCCCTGATTGATAAGAGAGCGCGTGGCACGGAGTGGAGCGACGGCGTCATGGTGTGCGTGCGCCGAGCCGACGGAGCCGACGGAGCCGACGTCAGCGTGGAAGCCGCAAGATGAGGACCGAGAGGGTTCCAAGGGGGCCGCGTCGGTCCCCGCCCGGGACCCAAGGCCGAGGGGAGGAGGGGCACCCCAGTGGGGCTCCCCAGGGGGATGGCCGCCCAACCGACCCAAAGCTGGCCGGGCAGCTGCGGCTTCTCCAGCGCACGTGCTCTGACGAGGGTGACGGTGGCCACCCCAAGAGACCCCCTGCCCGCATCTGACGTAGGCAGCAGACAGGGTGGTCTGCCGGTGGTGCAGGAGGCGTCTGTGTGAACGGCAAATCACGACGCCAAGCGCCTGCGAGTGCCTGGGTAGGCCAGCCCGCACGCCACGTATACATGCGAAGCACCTGGTTGCCTACCCTGCAGGCTAATTCCGCAGACGCTTCAAGCCGGGGCTCTCTCCCTCTCTCTCTCCCCCTCCTACGCAGCATTCCAGCACCCCGCGAGTGCAACAGAGACAGAGCCACGAAGAGTGCGCTGCGGAGTCAGACTGCTGGTACTCTTCGGACAGAAGAGGGAAGTGCCGTGCACTGATGGTCTGCGGTGGCGTCCGCAACAACCCACGCCGTCGTACAGTAGGAGGCAAGGCGCCGTCCGTGCGGCGGCGGCGTTTGGCGACTTGGCATTCATGTTTGGAGGACCACCCGTCGGTGGGGAGGAGGGGGGAAGGAAGGGCGAGGCGGCAGTATTTCATCGGCTACTCATTGCGGCCGCGTGAGAGAATGTTGGCAGAGAGGGCGGCGTCGACGGCACGACACATGACGCAGCAGCGGCGGCGGCATGGCGGCTGCGATGGTTGCAGAAGAGACATGGAGAGGCCGACGAGCGCGGGTGGTCCTCGCCGATGCCTCCCTCCCCCCGACGGCGCGCCCGCGACGACGCCGCCCGGGCCCGTGCTACGGGGCCTCCGAGTCGGGCTGAGGCCAGGGCCCAGGCCCCTCCTGTCTGGGGCCCTGTCTGCCTGTCTGCCGCCGCAGCGGTGGGGTCCCGAGGGGCCCTGGACTGCTGCATTATTGGTGGTCAGGTGGAATGGCGCGGCTCGCTGCCGGCTGCCCCGGCCGTGCCTTTGCCCCCTGCCCGGCCTGGCCCCGGTCGTGCCCGCCGTGTTCAAGGACGGCGCACCGCCTCGGCACCGCCTCGGCCCCTCGGCACCACGACGACACGACACTGCAATGCGCCGGGGCTGAGCCCGGGCCGGGCCGGGCCTCTGTCTCGGCTCCGGATTTATTATCGCACCTCAGCAGCAGCAGCAGCAGCCCTGCGCAGCCCTCACGGCCACGACGCCGAGGCGAGTCTCCGGTGGACTCCGGCCGGAGACCACACTCTCTCGTCAGGAGGGTCGCGTTACCCCGCCGCGGGCAGAGAGGGGGCGCCCGCGCGCTCCCCGCCGGGCCCCCGACAGACAAAGAGCTTCGCCCGGCGCCTCAGGGGCCGTCTATAAATGAAGTAATAGCGTCTCCGCGGCGGAGCGGACGGGCCGAGAAGTGCCCGCCGCGTTGGAGCGAGGTGTAGGGTGGTCGACTGGAATGCGCTTCAAGGAAGACCATGGACAGCTGACTGACACTGCACCCGTCCATGGACGGTACGGCATTCGTGGACAGCCCCCCCCCCCCTGCCGACCCTTGGGCCGAACTGCCACGCCGCAACCGTAGACTGCATTCAGCACTGCGGGGATCGGGTTGCCATGGCAACGCCGTGGGGCGCGGCGCGGAGCAAGGGGCGTTGCCAGGCGTTGCCAACAGGTGCACAGCGCGCTAGAGTAGTACGGAGTACTCACTCGGCGGCGGCCTATTGGAGGGGGAGGGGGGGGGCAGGAAGAAGATCGCCGTTTGCCGATAATGCGGCGAGGCGGGCGCGATCTTATACTCCCGAGGGCGATTGATTCGTTGGGGGTCACCTCCGTCCAAATCACACACACATACACACATGGCACACATGGCTTTCTGCTCGTCAGCAGCAGGCCGTTGCTATACTATAGCGGCTTATGGTCCACGCCGCCGCCGGCCTCACACATGTGAGATGACATAATTTATGGACGTCCCGGCATGGCCGCCATTCAGATGCGCGAGAGCGCAGCTGTTTCGACACTAATCTGCTCCGCGAGACGCATTTCGCGCCTTGCTTTATCCAGTGTGAGTGGAGGGGAGGGGTCGGCAGAGAGAGAGAGAGAGAGAGAGAGAGAGAGAGAGAGAGAGAGAGAGAGAGAGAGAGAGAAAGAGAGACAAAGTACCCCTTAGGTTGGTCACGTGACAGCCCGCGGCATCGCGTGAGCACCTCGTAGACCCTGCTGCGGTGTATACATCCATAGCATGACGGCGGAGAAACAACGGCATGAACGGGATCATTGAGCGCGGCGCGGGTTCGTATTGCAAACCGTTTGAGGGGTAATGGGGCACGCATACCGCCGCTCTGCTCGGGGTGCCGAGGGCTCGGCCGCCATGTCGGCCGCGCGGAGCGCTCTGGTGAACGTCCGGGGGGCGCGGAGCAGGTGGGGTTTGGTGGTTAACGGGCGGCCCCCTTCCGGTGTGCCCGACCCGGCCCGCGCTCAAAGGGGATCTGTGCTGCCGAGCCGGGGTTATCTAGGTTTTGCTGGGGCCCGGCCCGGCCCGGCAGGTGTACCAATCGTTGATGACTCACCCGTCGGCCGGCGGCCCGTTCCGTTTGGTACATGAGTTTCCCACCGCAAACGTCAGAGGCTTGACCCGGCCGACCCCTGCGGACCCCGCCGTGTGCTGTACAGAGCAGTGCGGGGGGGGTCTGCCGGACGGACAAACAGCGCCCGGCCCGGAGTAATGAGGGAGACGATGATGACGGCTCCGAAATGTTGTTGTCTCGGAGAAGGAGAAGAAGGCGGCTGGGCTGGCTGTGCGCTTGATTTGATCGCGCGCCGTCCGTTGGCATTCGTGATTATTGGGAACAATCAGCCGAGATGTGTGCGAGAGGGAGAGAAAGCAAGTACACTGGTCCGTGTGTGGCACCGGGCATGTCCGGGTGCGGGCGTACAGTGTGCGACGCTGCTGCCTAACCTGGTGGGGTGGGTGATCCAGAACCCCCGCACTCTTATCGCCACTATTTTCCCGTATCTGAACGATTTTGTTTGCGCGGTGCGGTGCACTATCTTACGCGTTCTCTCTCCCCTCCCCCTTCTATTTCTCTCCCTTTCTCTCTCCCTCCCTCCCCTCTATTTCTCTATTTTTCTCTCTCTCTCTCTCTCTCTCTCTCTCTCGCTCTCTCCTCTCGCTCTCTCTCTCTCTCTCTCTCTCTCTCTCTCTCTCTCCCTCCCTCCCTCTCTCTCTCTCTCTCTCTGCCTCTCTCTCGCTCTCTCTCTGCCTCTCTCTCGCTCTCTCTCGCTCTCTCTCGCTCTCTCCTCCCGCTCTCTCTCTCCTCCCGCTCTCTCTCTCCTCCCGCTCTCTCTCTCTCTCTCCCCCCTCCTCTTCTCTTTATCTCCCTCTTCCTTCCTCCCTCTCTGTCCCCGTATCACTCTGGTGTCGTCGGGCCGCTCCGCCGCCGTGCCGTACCGCCTCCAGAGGACCAGGAACACGGCGGTCGGTGACAACGACGTAGTAGAACAGTAGAACAGGTGTGCGCCGTATAAACAAGTCCTCGGGGCCGTTGGCCGTGCCACGCAGACTCCAACCGTTCCACGCACCGCGCGGAAACAGGTACCCGAAACATTAGCATACCACGATATGCTTTATATACGCGTTACAAACGTAAACAGTCCGGCCAACGGCCGGCCCCATCCCATGGCGGGCGCAGCGCGGGCGAGTTGGCGTGGTCTCTCGCTCTCCCTCTCCTCTCTCACCCCACCCCTCTACCCCTCTCTCTCTCTCTCCGCCCTCTCTCCGCCCTCTCTCCCCCTCCCCCTCTCTCCCCCTCTCTATTTCTCTCTCCCCCTCTGTCCCTCCGGCCCCCCTCCGGGGCCGGGGGTGAAGCTTCTGCCAGTCAAGGTGGTGCAGAACCGGGGGATTGGGACATAAGTCGAGTTGGACCGACATATTCCGGTAGCACTGGTGTTGACGTGGTGCCTTCCTTTTGCCTGGGAAAGCCGAACGGCACGACGACCGCGGGGGTCCGGCGCGGCCACCGCTGCCGGTATGAGAAATTACGGCGCATCCCGCGCTGCCGCATTGCCGCATACCGCCGTTGACGCACACTCCCCGAGGAAACTCGCTTCGTAAATTTCTCATGGTTAATTAGATTAGACATGGAAGTGCGGTCGTATGTGCTGGTCTCGCTGGCCATTTAGTGGCCTGGCCGGGGCCCAGTGCGCCCCGGGCGGGGTCCCTTGACCTTTACCTTGATGCTACCTTCGTGCTAACGATGACGCGGACGGACGCCGGCCAGCGAGCGGACCCAGCAGACCCAGCGGACCCGTCAGCCGGGGTGGGGCGGAGCCAAGACCGGTCGCACACTCACACACACAGGCTCACACACACACGGGTCACACGCAATGCGGCGTATATGAAACGCGGCGTCAACAAAACGACTTCTTTAAAAGCAGAGGTGGGAAGCGGCGCGCATCGTGCACGTGCACGGCGGCCCACGGTCAGTGCTCCGGTCGTGGCACCTGCGGGCACCTGCCACCAGGAAGACAGCGTGTGCCCGCCGGCTGGCCGTCCCCCCGGACTTGGTCGTGCGGAGCCCCCCCCCCCCCTCCTCGCCACTGACAGCCGCATCGTCTTCCTCCCCCCCCCCCCCTCCTGCAACGTCCCGATTGACACGTTCGATTAGTAGCATCGATTTGGTATCGGGCTGCTCGCCGAGGCAGCGCGGCTCAGCGCGGAGGGTGCAGCTCGGTGTGCAGGCCGAGGGGCACGGCAGAGCTCCGGGGTGTCCCCCGAGGTGTCCCCCGAGGTGTCCCCCGAGGTGTCCCCCGAGGTGTCCCCCGCGGTGTCCCCCGAGGTGTCCCCCGCGGCAGCTCACGCCGGCGTAAGTAACAGACGCTAATGGCCGTGATTGGATCGGACTAGGCCAGGAAGATGGGTGAGGTCACCGCGCACGGAGCAGGTCGGCAGGGCGGAGACGGTGCTGGTGCTGACGATCAAGGTCGTCGTGGAGCAGGAGGGCCGACAGGGCCGCCGGCCGGCGTTGAGCACTTGCAGGTCGGCGCGCAGGACGCGGCCTGGCTTACCTTGAGCCGAAATAGAAGTAAAGATGGCGGTGTCCCGTGCCGCCGCTGGCGTGCGTCCAGCCGGCGCCTACCGGCTCGTGCGCGGCACGGTAGTGCGTGCGTGCGTGCGTGCGTGTGCGTGTGTGTGTGTGTGTGTGTGTGTGTGTGTGTGTGTGCACTCGACGCCGCCATGACTCACCAGGTGGAGCTGCAGTCCAACGGGGCGCAGTCCTCATGGTCCCCGGTGGCGGCCGCGGTGCAGCGTACGTCGGCTGTCCGGAATATGTCACTGCTTCGCCTGCTTCGCCCCCGCAGCGCCGCATCACCTGTCGGCGTGAGGCGTTATTACCGGCGCAGTCGCGACCTGACTTGCAAATGGCGTTGAATGAAAAAGGGGGGGAAAAACTTTCAGAAGCACGTCTCTGACAAAAGCTGGTTGTGGGGGCCCGGCCCCGGGGCCCGCGGGCCCGCGCGGGGCCGTGCGGGGTGGGGCTTTCGGGGAGCCGGGAGCCGAGCGTTCACCAACTCTAAATTATGCATACAGAGGAGGCCCCCAGCCCGGAGCTTCTGTTCAAACTCTGCTTCCGGCGCTGGCCGGGCAGAGCCGAGCCGGGCAGAGCGCGCATGTCCCGCCCGGACCGGTCTGTCGATTGGAAACGTAAATGATGATCGATTTACACCGCTCTGGTACATGTGGGCCGCCGCCGGGTGGGTAGGCAACCACGACTAACTGCATGCACGCGTGTCGTGCGGGCTGGCCTACCCTGGCACTGGCAGGCGCTCGGCTTCCACCAGGGACGACGCCCAGTCATGCTCATGCGTGACTGAATCGGTTGAGTTTCGAAGCAGCCGGTGGAGGTGCGTTGCTGCAGAGTACCGTTGCGGCGCTGTCTTGCATTATAATCCCCATCTCGCTGTGCACACGGCTGTGCGCCCTCTGCCGCCCCCCGGCACGGTGTTCCGTGTGCACGCACCCCCGCCGCGGCCGCGTGCGAACCGCCCCGCCGGCCGCCGGGCCCCTTTTGGCACGAGTCGGTGGCCGTGAAAACAAGGGGGGCGCCTCCGGACGCAGCCCTAGACGTCCCCGACGGCGACCCGGCGATCGATGCCGGCGGCGCTCTGCTTGGTGTGGGTGGGAGTCCGGTCTAGTAGTACTTATGCATGGTACCCCCCCCCCTCCCCCGATGTGGTGCATCATAGGGGGCTGGAAGGGTACAAGGAAATATCACAAAAAGAAAGTTCACAAAAGCTATCAGTCAATTTTTGAGATACTTGAGATAATGAGATGAAAAATTTGCATATCTACTCGAGTCTCGGGCCGGATGCCGCTGGAGGCTGCCGCTGGAGGCTGCCGCTTGGAGGCTGCCGCTGGAGGCTGCCGCTGGAGGCTGCCGCTGGAGGCTACCGCTGTAGGCTGCCGCTTGGAGGCTGCCGCTGAAGGCTGCAAGCGCAATGGTTTTCTTCAGCAGGCAGCAGCAGCAATGGTGACGTCGGCGGAGTGTGGGCCGGAGAGACGGGTGGCCGCCTGGAGGAGGTGGGCCATAGGCCGCCCGGCCACAGAGCACGACGCCGCTCTGATGGAGTCATCAGTCATCATCTGCGAGAGAGAGAGAGAGAGAGAGAGAGAGAGAGAGAGAGAGAGAGAGAGAGAGAGAGAGAGAGAGAGAGAGAGAGAGAGAGAGAGAGAGAGAGAGAGAGAGAGAGAGATGGGAGATGATTGGTGGAGGTTGTGGCCCCCTGGTAACCATTAGAGGGTCGCGGGCCGGCGCGCCCATGGCGAGGCGCCGAAACGTCGTTATGAACGCACGAATCGAATTAGAGAGCTCGGGAGTAATCCCGGCCAATGAATGAGAATGAGTGGGACGGAAATTTCAATCGCGTTGCGTGCAAACAGAAGTCTCTCGGACCGTCCGCCCACCCTTCTGAGGGGGAGGGGGATTTTCAGAGTTGTTCGAAAATGTTTGGTGAGTGCGGGGCGCCCCCTGATGACCCTGGACGGCAGGCGAGCGCCACGCACGCGCCACGCCACGCCCAGGACGAGTGCAGCTAACGCACTGAGACTATCGGCCCGCTCCAGACCACTACCACCACCACAACAACAACAACACGTGCCTCCAAGTAGCTACAGCGTGCGTCCCGTGTCCTTGGGGTCCCCGTCGAGGCCCCGCCGCCTGCTACGTCGATACGAAAGCTACGGCGCTCACATCTTGATTGGGAAACGTTGAGAAGGACATTTTTGGATGGAATTTTTGGTTGTCGTTTATGCGGGCCCGCCTTGGGGGCGCGCATGTGCTGAGATGTTGTTTGGGCACGACGGAAGTGCTTGCTGCTCTTTTGTTCTCCGCTTCATCACGCCGGGGCCCTGGGGGGTGTCTCCCCTAACACCCCCTCCAGTTGAGACGGAGAGCGTCTCTAAGACTGATAACCAACCAACCAACCCCCCTGCCCGGAACGAGCAGCTAGGCGAGCAAACGCGGCTGCCGCCAAAGTCGGCGTCGGGGCAATGTGTCATACGATATAGGCCATCTGTGCAGCGCGGTGGCGGGGCGCGGGGCCTGCTGCTGCTGCTGCTGCTGCTGGCTGCTGCTGCTGCTGCTGCTTAGTAGGTCGGTCAAAGGCGCTTATCGATCCATGGCCCGGCCACGGCCCAATGTCACAGCCCGCCCCGCCCCGAGTGCAGCCCGCAGCCTGCAGCAGGGAACCCTCTAGTTATTGCAGCATCCTTGTTCGTTTTGGTGCACTTGCACTGTATTTGTAGAACAGAGCCTAACTAACCTAATTATTTTCACCGCACATGCGAAAGTATTTTTTGTTTTGTTTTTTGCCGTTCTCGTTTTCTGGCATTTCTCTCTCGAACTGTTTGCCATAGTTTTGCAACCTTTGTTTTCCGCTTTTTATTTATTTTGTGTTTGTTTTGTTTTGGTCGTTGCCTGCAGCACCATGGAGCGTGAGACCATCCTTCGGCACCAGCGGGATTCCAGCCCCGGCACCCCACGGTGAGACCCAGACCCGTGCAGACCCCCAGGGACTTCCCCCGGGGACAATCTAGATTCTGCTTTTACGAACACGGCTAAACCCTCCTGGGACGCGGGTACTACAACGCAGACAGCTGGGACGGCACTCTGAATTAATTGGGCTGTTTATTGAGGGATAGCTGGAGTAATTAGACCAGCATTGGGAAGCTTCAGTCACAGCCCTCTTCTGTAGCGGTGGGCAATAGAAGGAACGCCAAACTTTGTCAAGCAATTATGCTAATCGACTGCCACTATCTCTGTCAGTTTTGGCAAGCTTCCGTATGCTTGCCCAAATTCGGCATTTGTAGACTGTTGAAGTCGTGTGCTTGTCAGTGTATAAGTCATGACAGGTTGCCAATGTTTTGAGGGGTATGCTAGCCAAATGGTTCACAGTGCGGTATGGAAATGCACTCTCAAGAGAATAGAGTATACTCCGCAGAAGCTCGAAACGGAAGAGAGACGTCGTAACGAAGAAGAAGGGCGATTTGGAGAAAGTATATGAAATACCGATCGGGGTTTTTTTCCCGACGAAAAGCGAGCGATATGTTTCTCATACGTCCTTGACCACCTTTACGTTTTTACTTCCACTCCGGGCTTCTCCGGAGTAATCCATTAAACGACCTGTTCCTTGGCATTAACGCGGATTTCAGAGTTATGGTCATTATGATGCGCCGTGTAACGGCCAGTAAAAATTGTTCTGACGGTTCAGTGTTGGGAAGGGGCGGGTTTTCGTCGCCGGGTCGTGCCGCGGGGTCGGAGGAGGGGGGGGGGGGGGGGTGATGGAGGACTAAGTGTCACTTTGTCGCCACCTGAGCGGCTTGCGCTGTGCAGCGACTGCAGCAGCAGCGGCGGCGGCGGCGGGGTCTGATCCAATTTATAGTGGCAGAAGAGTCGGGCGCCGCCGCGGGACGGGACGGGGGTGGTGGTGGTGGTGGTGGTGGGGGTGGGGGTGGTGGTGCGGGGTCGGCGCGGTACGTCTTTGAGGTGTCAACCTGACGTTGGGTCACTCGTCTCGGGATGTATTCTCTCTCGAGCCCAAGTTGGTAAGCCGTACACTTACGAAACATAAGTGTGTGGAAACCATGCACTACCCCATGCACTTTAAAATGCACGGATTTAATTTTCGCACTTTTGCTCAAGGTTTTTTACTTGAGCTAGACTCGGCTGACGCTAGGATTTCAAAAATGGATTCACATGACCTTTCCTGGTAAGAAATGCGCGGGATGAGTTGCGGTGCGGCCTGCCCAAGACTTTTTGTAAACACACCATCTTTGAAATCCTAGCGTCTAGCCGAGTCTGATTCGCGTCTCAAATCTAAAGTTAAGTGTGTGAATATTTATGCGTTTATGTGTTACACACACGGGCAGTTGATCCTGCGTTTTGTCGCTTCGTTGCACAGCAGCACCTGCCCCCCCCTCTCCTCTCTCTCTCTCTCTCTCTCTCTCTCTCTCTCTCTCTCTCTCACACACACACACGCACACACACACACACGTACACACACTACACGCACGTTGATAGGCTGGCTGGCATCCGGTTTATCGCAGAGCTCTTCGTGCGTACGGCGCTTTATAACTTCCTTCGGCTGCCTTTCTGTTCGGGCCGACCGTGTGCGAACCTTTCCCGGAAAAGGCTGCGTTCGCAGCTCCCCGTCGCGGCCCGTCCATCGCGGCGGCAGAAGCTCAGGAGAGCAGCGCAAGCCGATAGGGTCGCGTCCGGAAAAACGCCAGAGCATGGCGGCGCGTACGAACCGACACCGACGCCGCGATGCCAGCCGACCGTCGTGTGATGAGTCATTGAGAGCGACGACTGGCTTTCTCATAGACGCACATTGTCAATTTCTCTCCCGGTGCCTGTTTCTGCGCCGCCGATGTCGCTGGCGATTGTCTGTTCTTGCGCGAAGCAAAACTCAAGCTCATGTGTGTTTGTGTGTGACCAAACTGCAGACTACTGACACGAGAGAGAGAGAGAGAGAGAGAGAGAGAGAGAGAGAGAGAGAGAGAGAGAGAGAGAGAGAGAGAGAGAGAGAGAGAGAGAGAGAGGGGGGGGGTGACTGTAAGAGATAGTGGAGTGTCCATTTCCCTGGAGGCCGTCGTGAGCGTCAACCCATCCCATCAGACCGGCTGCCGGCTGCCGCGGACTCCCGCTCACCCCCCTCCCTTCCCTTCCACCCCCCAAAGACTCTCTGTCGCTATCGACACAAAATGACGCGGCTGCCGCTGACGGGGGTGTCGTCTGTCGCCGCCATGGTGGTGGTGGTGGTGGTGGTGGTGGACGCTGCTGTGACGGAGCTCCCCGCCGAGGGGACCAGACCATGTTGTGTGGCAACACTACCAGCGGGGGCCCGCGCCCGGGCCGCGCGCTGAGTGTCTGACTTGTTCGCCCCGCTCTCTGCCCTGCCCTCGCCATGGTCCTCACCCCCCTCTCCGCCTCCCCGTTGCCGTGGGTCCATTCGCTGGCCGCGTAGCTCTGTCGTGCAGCTCTCTGTGCCGCGCAGCCTGTAGTTACTGTCGAGGCTTCTGCTATGCGGGGACAATAAGGGCGTGGGTGCGGTGCGGTGTGGAGTGTGGCGGCACGGCGCGGCACGGCGCGGCACGGCGCGGCACGGCGCGGCACGGCGCGGCACGGCGCGGCACGGCACGGCACGGCACGGCCTGGGCTGGGCTGGACTCACTCGGCCCCGACGCTGCCCGGCCGCTCGGTAAATGCCGCCGCGCCGTGCAGCGTTTCGTTTTAGAAAAAGAGTGCGGAGGATGTGCCGCGTATAATCAAATTCCGGCCGCCCCTCGCTTTACCCGCCGGCCTGTGTGTGCTGCTGCTGGCGGGACTAGCACACACGCACTACACACGCTCTCACACTCCGACACACACACACACACACACACACACACACACACAGTCTGTGGCGGGCATATTGCACAGCCCGAACCCGCGGCCAGCTTTCCTAAAAGTTTTCTTTCCTAAATATGTAAATGTTTAGTCATTGAGTCAAGCCCAGCATAGACATGTTGAAATATCCTGGAAAATTTGCTGTGGCATCCAAGAATTTTTAAGGCAGCTACTTTGGTTGGCTTTTTGCAAGCGTAAGGTTAATTTTTAATTTTTCAAGAAAGCGGCCGTGGAAATTTTGAAATTTGTGTCTGGAAAGTCGGAGAAAATGGTCTGGAAATTTTTTGAGGGGGAAAATCTGCCGAGAACGAGCGCGGTGACTACCGTAGTACTCATCTGCTGGACCGGGTCACAAACAGATGTTTCCGATGAGACTTGGAAACGAAAGCTGAAGAACAAAGACTCTTCCAGACCGGAAACTCGCGAGGGCAGGTAGCCTATGAGAAACTTGGTGTTCTGAGAGAATTTAGCGGTTAGTTCCCGCATTTCGTGAGGCCCTTGTACATATGTCGATGTTTCTCATACCTGCTCTCGAGATTTTCCGGTCTGGAAGTGTTTATTTGTTCTTCAACTTCCGTTTCCAAGTCTCATTACCGATCTATTACGCGAGTACACGGAGGCGAGCGGGGCAACGGCACGGGGGCGGCCGGGGCGGCGGCCCAGAGGCTGTTTGGTCCGGTGTGATCCGGTATACACCCCATCCCCGGCGCCGCGCCACCCCCTGCGTGGGAGAGGCGGAGACAGGCGGGCATGCGCAGACACCGCCAATGTTGCGCAAAGGTAGGAAGAGAGAGAGAGAGAGAGAGAGAGAGAGAGAGAGAGAGAGAGAGAGAGAGAGAGAGAGAGAGAGAGAGAGGGGGGGGGGGTAGAGTGGAAGAGTGAGGTGCACGGTGCACATACCAGGTGTACCATTTGCCCCGTGACAAGGAAAATGTAGGCAAGCCCGCAGTGCACTAGCTCCGTCTCTTTCTCTCTCACGCGTCCGGCCGAGACAGAAAGAGACGGAGCTAGTGCGATGCGGGCTTGCCTGCCTTTTCCTTGTCACGGGGCGAATGGGACACCTGGTACAGTGCGTCTTGCTTGACACTTGCTGTAAATGAAAAAAGACCACCCTCGTTTCGACCATTTCGTTTGGTCATGAAGATCACTCGTTCTTGACTTGTTAGTGCTCCTGAAAAAGTG
Organism: Odontothrips loti; assembly: GCA_038380765.1. Classification (NCBI taxonomy): domain Eukaryota; kingdom Metazoa; phylum Arthropoda; class Insecta; order Thysanoptera; family Thripidae; genus Odontothrips; species Odontothrips loti. The sequence continues at coordinate 8,508,787 of CM076252.1, forward strand.
ATGTTGAAAAAGAGATGGTGAAAAAGTTGAATTATCGGTCACCCATTACTCTTTTGTGTCGTGTACAGTACACAGGGTTGCTCTGTTTGAGTGACTTCGGCTCGAAGTGTTGCCGGTGCCATGCATTTTCTTGACGCCAGGCCAACATTTGGATGGACTCAACACTTTGTGCGCAAACAGACTGAACGCCGCCAACGCACACAAACACACTCACACAGACACACATACACACACACGCACACAGACACACATACACACACACACTCACACGCCGTCGAGTGTGCTTCACTTACCTACTGTTTGAGCACAGCAACACTCCGCCGGCCTCTCTCCGTGCTTTTCTTTCTCACGCGGTGAAGGTGGGCGAAAAGGCGTCAAGTGACGTAAAAAAAGAGCAAGGATATCCCGAATAAGAGAGAACAATTTGCATCAATTACCTGACATATTTAAGGGAGGGGGGGGGGATTTGATCTCAGATGAACTGCAATATGTTCTTCACTGTTGGTATTGCAGTGGGAAATGGGGGGGGGGGGGTCTACATTCTATAAGGTCAGCTGGAAGGATAGTAATAGGACGAAAGAATTGTTTTTCCTGGCACTTAATTTTTGCGTGTCCGTTGTCCTGCTTACAGAATGGTGACGCTGAGCAACATGAGCTCGACGCTGGTGGAAACCGTGTCGATTAATTATGAAGACTTCAACGAGAGTTTCCTCACCTGCGGCACCTGCTTGTGTGAGTACGCGTAGTAGGGAATTATTTCCCCGATTGCTGCCTTGTTTGTCGCGCAATAATCAGAAATTCTCCCCGCGGTGTGTGCGGTTTTTTTTTCCACGGTGTAACAACACACGGCGCAGCCTCAAACACACGTTTCCTGCTAGCTACGCTGCACACCTGCGCTCTTGTGCGCGCATGCGCGGCGCGCTGCACCGGGGGGGATTGTCAAGCGGGAGACAATCGAGTGTGAGGTCACACTTCGTCACGCCTTGCCTCGCCGCACTGCCTTAGGTGCCTTAGCTGCGTAGGCGCGGGCGCGCGGGTTCAAATACGACAACACGCTCAGGGCGAGACGCGCGTCTTGTGTTTGTTTCCCTTATGCTATGCCGTATCGCGGCGCACCGCATACTCGGTGCATCGCCTTGGGGAATGTGCACAGTAGCGCCCGACAAGCCGTGTGCAGAGCAGGGCACGCGAGAGTACACCCAGTGCACGCGAGAGTACACCCAGTGCACGCGAGAGTACACCCAGTGCACGCGAGTGTACACCCAGTGCACGCGGGAGTACACCCAGTGCACGCGAGAGTACACCCAGTGCACGCGAGAGTACACCCAGTGCACGCGAGTGTACACCCAGTGCACGCGGGAGTACACCCAGTGCACGCGAGAGTACACCCAGTGCACGCGAGAGTACACCCAGTGCACGCGAGAGTACATCCAGTGCACGCGAGAGTACACCCAGTGCACGCGAGAGTACACCCAGTGCACGCGAGTGTACACCCAGAGCACGCGAGTGTACACAGCACGTGTCGTTAGTACCCTCACTTTGAGGGAGTCATGATCCTCATACCCAGTTTTAGGCGATGAGGGACGTCCGGGACGTGGCATGACGCCTACCTGACGGCGTGCAGCCGATCCTCCCCGGAGCTGCTTGGCGTGGTGGCCTTCGCTCTGATCCACACTGCACTCCTGAGGGGTCCGGGAGGTTGGGGGAGGGGGGTCATGGCCCGGCTGCAGTGCTGAGCTATTCCTGATTTGGGGCAAACGGTGTCTGCATTTCGCTGGCTCGAAGATCGATCGCTGCGCTGGGAAGATATGCCAACGCCGCGCCACGCCAAGACATCTCCCCCCCCCCCTTCCCTTCCCCCCGCTACCCGCGAGGCCAAAACTAGGGCATTTAGACAAAATACTGCAGAATGCTGCCGCCGCCACTCCCACCCCTGCCCTGGTATCCGTGACTTACCGCAGTAGAAGTACAGAGTGCGCGGGCAGGGCGCCGCCGCGAACCTCCCGTACGGTCTTATCCGATTACCTCAAACCTAATTAACTGGAAAGTCGCTGCCTCGGCGCCGCCTGCAGAGACCTCACCGCGACGCTCACTGGGGGGTCGTCTGTAAAGCACGTGGCGCCATCTGTGTGGCGGAGACGACACGTCTGTGTTGACCTGTGGCCATGTGGGGCCATCCAGGAAGTGCGTCCGCGGACCTAATGCGGCCAGTGTGGGCACGAGTAGCGCCTGCTGCGTAGGCAGCCCCGGTGCTCCTGCACGCACGCGTGTCGTGCGGGCTGGCCTACCCCAGCGCTCGCAGGCGCCCGGCGTCGTCGTCGTCCCGCTTTCGAGGTGTACACCACCGCACGATATGCAGCTCTGGCGTTCTCAGCTCAGACCCCTCGCATTAATATTGGTGTTAATCTTGTGCTATGCAGGCATGTATGATGGCGGCGAGCACACGCCCAAGCTGCTGCAGTGCTCGCACACGGTGTGCCTGCACTGCCTCACGCGCATCGCCGCCTCGCAGACCCGCGACACGGGCACCTTCCGCTGCCCCATCTGCCGGGAGCTCATCACCATCCCCCGGGGCGGAGTGCCCGCGCTGCCGCCGTCCTTCCTCGTCAACCAGCTGCTGGACCTCATGTCCCGGCAGCGGCGCGAGGTGGTGCCCAAGTGCGCCACGCACCTCAACCAGGTACGAGAAGAGTGTCTTTAAGAGCGTGTGCTTTTAAAATGACTCCTTAAAAAACAAAGAATAAAACTCACTATGCCGCTTCCTGCAGGAGCTGCTGTTCTGCGAGACGTGCGACTCGGTGTTCTGCACGCTGTGCGCGGGCGGCAGCCACAGCAACGGTCCGGGCGAGCACACCATCATCCCCTTCTCCATCGCCATCAAGCGCATGTCGGAGATCCTCCTGTACAAGGCCAACGAGTGCATAGCGAAGGTATACCACCACTCCACTAATGCCGACTCTCTCATATCCGCTGTATCCTCAGTCGCGGACAGGGGAGTTACCATAAATTTTCTAGAAAATTTCAGAGCTCCAGAAAGAAATGGAGATTTTTTAATTTATTTTTTTTAAATGTAAAGTAACTGAATTTTCGAAACACGGAAGTTGACCCAATTTTTACGACTTAAGTGTTGATTGATAACGGCCTGTTTTCGCAGCTGTCGCAGGCGGAGGAGGCCGTGTCGGCGGAGCTGCACCGGCTGGACGTGGCGACGGAGGCGTGCCTGGAGCAGGTCTCCGGCTCCATCGCCGAGCTGTCGGCCGCGCTGGACAAGCGGAAGGCGCAGCTGCTGGAGCAAGTGACGCAGGCCAGCCAGGCCAAGCGGCAGGTGCTGGAGGAGCAGCTGGCCCTCGTCGCCGGCGAGAAGCAGAAGGTGCGGACAGGCGGATGTGGTGTGGGCGGGGCGGGGCGGGGCGGGGTCATCACTGTCTGTGATCCAGGGGGTCATTCACATACGAGTCATCCATACATTACGTCCTTGATTATGTCCCCGGAGCAAACTTGAGTTGGGCCTCTCTTACCGCATATGGCGCCTGGGACGCAGGCAATCCCGACTTGTACATGCGCGCGTGTCCTGCGGGCTGGCCTACCCTAGCGTTCGCAGGCGTTGAGAGGGGGGAGCGGGGCACGGACGCCGCACATTGTACACGGTTGCAGTTTTATTATTAGGATGAAGGTTTGTTTACAAGCAGCATGTGTGTGTGTAGGGGGGGGGAGGGGCTGGCTGAGGGCAGTGACATCTCTCGTTTGCCCGCATTCGAGGCCCGGCCCAGCCCGGTCCGACGAGGCCATGAGGACTGAGGCCCGAGGACGGGGCTTGGGGGGCCGGGGGCGGGGGCGGGGGCGGGGCCCGCATACGGTGCGGAGCGGAGCGAGTGCCAGAGATGAGATGGGGCGGCCGGGGCACAGTGGCAGTGCAAAGTGGTGCGAAGCGGTTTTTGGGACGGTTTCAATGGGCGTTTGGCAAGCAGTGTACGGAGCGTTGAACGCGCGCCGGATTGGGACGGGGAGGGACCGTGCACGTGCACAGTGTGGTGCACAGTGGAGTGCAGCGGGGCGCAGGCACGCCGCGGTGCCCGGCGGTGCCGCTCTGGGACTTGGGCGCGCGGCGCGGCTGTCGGCAATTTTGTTCGCACAATGGCGCTGCGCTGTGTGATGACGGTGGTAAGGCGCGAGACCGAACTGCACATCTAGCGACAGTTTGGGAGAGCGGCGAGGCGAGGCGAGGCGAGGCGGAGGCTGGGCGTCCTGGATCCACGGCTTTGAAGCTGTTTCCTGAGGCTCCGAGCGAGGTTCGCTGGAGATGAAGGAAATGCAGCTCTCCCCTGGCGGGGACGTGCGGGTTAGTAATGCTTTTGCTCGGTGTGCCGCAGGTGGAGAAGGAGTGCGACGGCCTGCAGTACCAGGTGGAGGTGCGGTCCATCTCGCAGCGCATCGCCAGCCTGGGCGTCAAGCTGGAGTCGGCCAGCACGCTGCACGAGCCGCGCGAGAACTCGTTCATCACGTGCGAGTTCAAGCACAACGACAGCGTGGAGCAGGTGGAGGCCGCGCTGGCGCGCCTGGGCCGCGTCCGCACCAGCACCACGTTCCCGAGCCTGTCGTCGGCGGTGCTGGAGCAGCCCGTGCCCGCCGTGGCCCGCCTGCCCGCCCAGGCCCGGCTCTGGACCGTCGACTACCACGGCTGTCCGCGCAAGACGGGCGGCGACCCCGTCACGGCGGAGCTCGTCGTGGACCCGGACGAGCCGGCGGCGGCGAGCTCGACGACCCCGACGCCGGGGCCGCAGGTGCCCCAGGCGCCGCTGCCCTGCCAGGTGGCGGACCTGGACGACGGCTCGTACACGATCCGCTTCAGGCCGTGGGACGCGGGGAGGTAGGTTGTCGTGGACGTGCCGCTCACGTCGTGGACCTGAGGTGTATAACTGAAGCCCTGCCCCGCTTCGCTTCGCAGGTACCTACTGAAGCTGAGCGTCATGGACAGACCCATCCAGAACTACCCGCTCAGGGTGGAGGTGACGCCGCACAACAACCCGGTGCGGGCGTTCGGCGGCGGCCGCGGCTCGGGCAAGAACGAGTTCCTGCAGCCCGTGGCCGTGGCCGTGGACGCGGACGGCCACAGCGCCTACGTGCTGGACACGGGCAACTCGCGCATCAAGGTGCTGTCCGCGGCGGACCTGGCGTTCCAGCGGCACATCGAGACTGCGGAGCTGGCGGGCAGGTCCTGCACTGGCATCGCCTGCACCAAGGCGCCCGGGCTGGTGAGTATGAGAAATCACTCGGCCGGGTGGGACTACAGAAAAATAAAATCAGTGTAGGGTAAAAACGGAAAAAGAAAATAAAAAAAAAGTACTCGCAATGGAAATAAAACCACAGCAGTTATAGAAATGATAGGCAAAGTTTTCTTGTTGGAGAAAAATCAGATGTCAAACATGAAAAGAATTGCCCATCATTCAAATCTTTGTACGTCTGGCATGGGGCAGTGGCGGTCACGACTAACCCTCTTCTCTCCTCCTTGTCGCAGGTGGTGGTGAACTGGCGCACCAAGCAGGTCATCGAGATGACGGACGCCGGCGAGGTGGTGCGCACCTTCACGCACGCCCAGTTCCAGGAGCCCATCGCGGTGGCCGTGGAGCCCGCCTACGGCCACGTCCTGGTGGCGGACAACGGCGCGTGCTGCGTGTTCGTCTTCGACAGCGGCGGCAAGCCGCTGTTCCAGGTCGGGCGCAAGGGCAGCGGGCCCGGCTGCTTCGGCATGATCTCAGGCGTGGCGGCCGCGCCGTCAGGAGAGATCCTGGTGGCGGACAACGACCGCATCCACGTGTTCAACGCCAAGGGCGACTTCGTGGAGGCGCTTACCCCAGAAGGCAAGGGTGGGTACCACGACCCCGCCAACGTGGAAAAATACAGGTTTACCATCGACAGTCCCAGTATTCGAACCTGCGCTCTGTTTGTCTTCCCCCAGGCAAGGGCCGCGTGGGCGGGCTGGCGTGCGACGCGGAGGGCCGCATCGTGGCCTCGCGCGTGGACAAGGCGCGCTCTTACGTCCAGGTGCTGTCGCTCAAGGGCCAGGTCGTCAACACGATCGACTCGCACGACGCGCCCCTCAAGAGGCCGTGCGGCGTGGCCGTCACCAACGACCAGCACGTCGCCGTCGTGGACCTTGGCAACGACACCGTCAGCAAGTACCGCTACTGGTAGCGGCCCCTGTGCGGCCCTGACCCAGCAGCCAGAGTCATCTAGTCGGCCGTTATGCGTGCGTGCGTGTGTGTATGTGTGTGTGTTTGTGAGTGCGTGTGTGCGAATGGAGCTGCAGCGCCGACCTGCCCGTGTGATCCTGTACCAAGTGCACAAAACGGTGGCACGCGGAGCTGCTGCTGCCGCCAGCATCCCATTCTTGTGATTCATTCTCCTAGATTTTAAATGCGCGTAGTTTTTACGTTTATTACGGACTCGTAACCAATTGACGATGATGTGGGCGTGGGGAGGGGAGGGGAGGGGAGGGGTCGTGACGGGAGGGCACTTGGGCGAGCAACCAAAGACAGTGCCATAGGTGTTTGCAATGCAGTGAGGCAGATGTCAGTGTCGTCTTGAAAGATAGAGAAAAAGTTGCCTTTTCTTTTATCAATGTGAAACCTCGGCTGTAGTTTAAACTTTTTTATATGAAATATGGAATTACATATATCTATTCGCCTCTCCAATTTTGATATTGATTTGGATTCCCCTTGTTCTAACATCCAAAGGTGTGAGTGGCCCTGACCTGTTATTATTGTTGGAAAGAAATGTTATGTGTTGTTGTGAGACTGTTGAGGCATTTTACAATGCTGACAATATTGTATGTGTTTCTGAGTGATTGTTGTAAATGTTGGATTGTTATATATGTGACATAGTATAGAAATATTGAAGTTTGATAACTGTTTGAGTTGATATGAGATGGTTGCAATGCTAAAATGATTCTCACCTGAGAGCATTATGCTTATTCTATTCACCCACATGTAAAATGTAACATGTAATTGACATGAAAAATATTTATTTGTAGAATCTGAGATGACAATTTTCGGAATTAAGTAATAGGCTCATGCTTTCACCAAAGTTCAATATTTTCAGTCACTTTTAGTTTGTGAATTCTTTCTTGGCTTGAATCTAACTTGCTAGCATAGAGGGTGAATTAGGTAGAGACATTGAGTATAGTGGTGTTTGTGCCAAGGCCCTATGTTAGTACTGTGCCATTTGCATGCAGAGTAATTGACAAATTGCCCAGTGTTCGAGGGCCTAGTCACTTTATCCTGTGGCTGAAAATGCCCTTCTGCATGGGGGATGAGGGCAGTTGCCACAAATGTTCATTGATTTGTCCTCAGCCTGCTCACCTGTGTGTTCCTTAATAACTTCAATGATGTTCACGTTCTCTCTTGTGATTGTTTGGAATCCTTTTGTCTTAATTTTGCCATTTTGTGTTGAAAGAGGAAACTTTATTGACTGATGGACCTTTACTGTATGTTAAAATAGCATAGCCATTTTGAGGGTGCCTCGCCAAAGGCCCATTCCAATTTTCCTAGTCGTTTCTCACATCTTGTGAAACGAAGCATTTTTTTATACTTATTTATTGTTTTTTTTATAATTTAGGTTTAGACCTCGGTTTTTCTTTTTATTTGTGAAAACCAACACGAATGTCCCCCAATGCCCCCTCAAACTGAGGGCAGTTGCCATATAACCAAATCTAATAATTTGTAATATCAAACACAGTGGCCATGTACTTATCAAAGTTTAAGCCTCAATTTGAAGGAGTGCAAAAAATAATTAGTGTTGCAAATTTGACAGTGGAGTAAAAATACTGTTTTCTATTTCTTTTCACTTCACCCCGTATGTCTTTCTTTTCCACCATTCCCTTTTACTCTGCATGGAAGTCCTGAGCTTTTGGGGTGAACTGTACCTTTGGAGGAGTCTTCCGTCTCTCTCTGATAGCAGCGCGGACTGTCATTTGGCTTCTTCCTTTTTTATTCTTGATAAGAGTCCTTGACACGTGCCGTGCCAGGCTCGCTTATTAATTCTTACCACACACTAAGCTGCAGACACATTATTGACCCATGTCTCCATCCGTGTGCCGTCTCTGCATCGTGCGACTAGCCAACGCGTTTATTTCCAAAATGGGAAACAATGTAGGACGTCGAGCGTCGAGGAACACGGGGACACGCACTTCGGAGTCGTGGTCGGTGCAGTAATGCATGGGGCTCGGCCCGGAGCCCTGAAACACCCACTACGATAGGGTGTACAATGTACTTAACGTTTGGTACTGCTCTCTGATACAATCAACTCGAGTCCAAGAACCCACACCCATACACGAAAAACGTTCCTTTCAAAACTGCTAGACACTGGAATACATTTCTGAATTTTTCGAAATGTGGACGGATGATCAAAAGTACTTCCAAATGCCATCCCGGCTCACTGCTGTGCTCTTAAAATCTTACTTAAACGCCGCCAAGATGGCTTATTTGATGAACTTAAGACTTTAGCACACCTGAACGGATGCAGCTGCAAACAAACCGAAACGATGGGGAAGGGCGGGGGGATAGCGAGTAACGGGTGACACCCGACCGAGCGCGGGGCAAACACCGGACACAAACACGGTGGACTTGAACCGGGCGGGCTTGCCGCTGCACTCGGCGAGTCCACACGAAGCCGTGCACGAACGCCTTCGGGCCCTTCGAGTTCGGGTCCGCGCTGCGCGCTGCGGCCTGCGCAGCACGGACCTGCGGCTGCGGGCTGCCTCCGCGTCGGCTGGGTGGCCGTCGCTCCCGAGTCCTTCCCTCTCCGTTCCCCACTCCTTCGAGCTGGTCGGGAAGACAACGGGTCGCCGGCGGCGCTGCGAGGCGAGCTGCGACGCGAACGCAGTCCAGTGGAAAACAGAATGGAAGCCCGAGTGGTGGGGGCGCAGGCGCAGCCCTAGGCAGCCCGCCCGACCCCCCCGGGCCCCGGACTGGGTCGTACTCCAGGCTGCGTGCGAGGCGGCGGGCCGTACGCCGGCGACGTGAGCCCCGGCACGGGCCGAGTGCGAGCGAGACACGGCGCTTTACGGGTGTCGTTTCGGACGCCTCCTTGATCGTACCCAGGCAGGACGACATGGCCCCGGGAGAAGGGAGGGGAGTGCGGCGGCAGCGGCAGCGCGGTGGCCCAGCTGACTGCTGACGGCGAGTAGAGCTGCGAGTGGCTGCGAGGCGAGCGCGAGCTGAGGTGTCAGCCGCGAGCCCGCGAGCCCGGACCGGACCACTAGCAGCGAGCGCAGCGCAGCCCAACCGAGGCAGAGAGGAGGGCCAAGCCTTGGCCAAGCCGAGCGCAGTGCGAACAGGGCTGTCCGTGTGTGCTGCGCCGACCCCCAGCGAAGAGAGTCGAGCCCGAAAGCCAGCCAAGGCCCAGCCACATCCCAGCACAGGCGAAGCAGGCCCTGAAGATGGCCCAGGCCCCGCCACCAGGGGGCACAGGCTCGGGGCCAGGCCAGGGGTGTCCCTGTCCTGCTGCTGGTGCAGGCTCTGGCCAAGGGAGCCAGCAGCAGCAACAGCAGCAGCCCCTCCGGGGTCGCAAGTCCTCGGGCTCGGGGCCCATGAGAGCCACCCTGCCCATGGCCTCCCTGCTGCGGAAGAACGACAACAGCAGCCCTAGCCTGTCCCTGTCTCCCACAGCTGCGTGGAGGGCCCTGTCGGGACAGCGCTCCCCCGGGGCGCTCGCCACCCTGTCGTACAAAGGTACTCGCACTTGGACCTTCTCCTCCGCGGCTCCCCGAACATCACCCTCCGCGATGATGAGAGCCGCCCGCGAGCCCCGAGACCCGCGCACAGCTGTCAATGTCAACTGTGAGGTTAGGTCGGCTGCGGCTGGCAAGTGCAGTGCCAGGGCCACTTCGGGTTGTGGAGTGCCGCGGCACGGGCCGCTGCCGCTGTCAAAGAACGCCACGGGCACAGCGACATAGGCGGAACCCCTGGTCTTGCTCGGCCAGCACGGCGCTTTCTTGCTTTGCAGCCTATTGGCGCGGGCGAGCCGCACCTGACAGGGGTCTGGTGTCCTGTGCTGTGCAATGGCTTGAGTGGAGCAGGCCTACTTTGCTTTAGTTTGGGTCGTTTTATTCCACTCACGGGGATTACGGGGCGTCATGGGGACGACTAGCAACGACCAGGACCCTGGTTGGCACACTGAGGTCCTGGTGCCCATTTTCACATCCTGTGTTACCATGGATTACCCAATCTACATCAGCAGGGACCCCTGATTGTTGAGGTGTTGACTTTCACATATAGTGTGTTATTTTCTGTTAGAAACAGCACACCATCTGAGTAATTGTATTCTTTTACACTTTTGCATTCAGTAATGTTTGATAGGAGCCCTTACCATGCCTTAAGCTGTGAGCTAAACTTTTATGTTGACTGAATTTACACCTCATATTGTATTGTCTCTTTCTGGTGCTGCTTCCATCTTTTGCTCTTGTGTAAAGGAATATAACTCTTGCAGCTAAATCCAAAACCCTAAGTGGAGGATCCAGCCATGGTCTGGGCAGCAGTAACAGTGTTATCCGACGGACAGCATCCTTGGACACACTTTACCTCCAAGGCCAATGGCCAAGAGATTCAATAAATCTGCAGGTGGACAAGGCAACTCAGGTAATTGAACATGGTGATAATTCTCTACAGGTGCAAACTCTAGAATCTCTTTATTTATGTCAACAATTTTATTTTAGACTGAAGATTGGCTGTTAGGGGACCCAAGGAAATATCGCTATGACTTTGCGAATGAAGATAAATTGGAGAAATATATTAGGCATAGGTAAGTTTCATAGTATGTTACTCCTTAAATCAATTCTGTGTTATCAAGATGAGATGATGAACTGTTACGTTTCTTTGGCCTTTTCTTAATTCACTCATGGAGCAGGTTACAGCGAACTAGTAAAGAACCTACTAGTAGCAGAGAAAGAACTGCTGCCTTTGGACTCATGATGTCCCCAAGCTTCCCATCACCCCCACACCATAGTGATCACAGTACAGTGACTTCACCTAGTGCTGGGAGTCAAACAAGTACTGCTTCTGGTAAACTGACCTCATGCCTTTCAATCAAGTTACTGCTGCTATTATGTAGGTACTTAACACAAGATTATTGATTTAACCCAGGTTCACCTTTACACAAAGCCATGCCAGTGAATATACCCACATGGAAACAACCGGGAGCCAACCGTCCACCAATGAGAAGTTCAATCGAAGGTCTTAATCAGGAAATTGAAAGACTCGTTCTGAAAGGTACAAAGAGTGGAACAAGCGACCAGGAGAGGGAAGAGGATAAAACTTTCCAACTAGCAACTCCAGAAGGCCATCGTGCTCCATTAGCGGATATGCTTCGTTCTACTCGGTCTCGCTCAGTCAACACACAAACTCCTGTTACAGGAGACTTCACAACTCACAGTTCTCAATCATCTGGTAAGTTAAACCGAAAATGGGAACTAGGCTGCAAGAAGGTCATGAATACCTTATAAGTAACTACCAAATACCAATTTTTCCTTTTCAGGACCACCCTCTCGGGAATCAGCATCTCCTTTAATTGCTGGGGTGATGGAACTCTCAAGACCCCCAAGTGAATCACAAGGTATGATAATTCTTTGAAGTGGCATTTGTATACTTCAAAGTTTTTCCATATACAAAATGTGGGTAAATGGATCTTATTTGCGTCTTCATTTATTTGTTGGTCTAACAGTGGGCAGTGGCGATTCCTCTCCTGATCGTGATGCGGGAAAGCTCGGTACTTCTCCTCATATCAATAAGTTTCTTGCTCGAGAACCACCAGATGGCTGTGAAAAAGTTAACATGAAATTTGTGGAAGACAATAGGCAAGTTTTAGATTTATAGATTCAAAACTATTGTGTAACATGTCATTTGCAAAAAAAGCAAAAAACAAAATTGATCATTGAAAATTCTTTGTTTTAGGCGCCCCATGATTGATTTCACAACATATGGGAATCTGAAGCCATGTGTGTCTGTGCAGTTCAAACCATCTTTGGGATCGGCTTTCATGCCCCTTCAAACTCTCTCTGCAGCAGCTCCAGGTCATGTTTCTCCAAGTGAGCCTGCAGTAAATGGAACTTCAAGCCCAGATCCAGATGTAGAAGGACCAAATACAAATGATGACTCATCTGGTGTTTGATGTGGCTCTGTCTGATACCATGTGATATTATCTGTTATGTGGATAGGATAGGGATAGGTCATGCTGAGCAACTTAAAAATGACTTGGCACTGGTGCAGTGTTCCTTTTCTTCCCTAGGAATTGTTGTAAAATTTAGTAATTAGGTAACATTTCTGTTTGACTACTTTGTTTTGAGACGGCTAATGTTGTTCATTATTAATTGCCATGACCTAAAAAGTACATAGCAGTATGTATATTTCTTCTGGTTATATGTTTTTGACATGTGTTTGCAGTATGCTGACTGGAATTCCTAGAAAATGAAAATTTGCAAATAATATCTTTTTTCTTTACTTTTGTGTACAAAAAGTAACATGAAGAACTGGAACTGTCATTTAGATTAGGGTTGGAAAAGGACACTGCTGAGGACCAAATGCTGCAGGCTGTTTAGCATGTGGCACCTTGCTTTCATGTTCATGCAGGAAATCTAACTCTGCAGTAGAGAGGTTTTGTGACCTCAACCATATCAGAAGCAAAGTTGTCCTTCCAGAGAATATTTGTGTGTAAGTTAACTACAAGTTATTTTAAGTAGTCAATGCCACTTGCAACTGCATGATGCAATCATAATCCTCATTGTCTCTGTTTCATGCCACCTCATTAGTACAAAATCATTTGAGATAATAGGTATATGAAATGTGGATGTATGTTACCTTATAGACTTCTCTATTTCTTCTCTATGATTAATGAAATTCTCAGGATGGAACTATTTTATTTTTCATAGTTAGTTTACATGACTAGTTGATGGTATGTTAGATATTTATTTCAAATTAAATAAGTAAAGAACTCCAAATGCTGTGTGAATAATTGTTGTCCACTGTTGGTGGAACTGTGTATCATACCAACAATATGATATGTAGCTCAGTTGAACTACTAACAATTTCTTGTTACAGTACTTTTTGTTAAGTGAAAGTAATGCTGTAGACTTGAATCATCATGAAAGATGTCCCTAGTTCTTGCTGTTATTTTTTGAAAGCAGGCTTTATTTTTTAGCTGTGTCTTTTTGCTGTTTAAATAGTGATTCCTAAAGAAACTGATAGTGCATTGTACTGTAAAATGTACAATGCTCTTTAACAGCAAAGTAAGCAACTTGGCTCGTGGAAATGTAACCACTTTTTGGAAATTGTCAGTGCTTATTATGTGAAAATCTTGCAAACAAATTCTATGCTGTGCTGATTATCATTATTCCCATATTCATCTTTTTTTCAGATGATTCCTATTGGAAGTATGAGAGAAGGCCCTTCTCTTAACATGGAAGCCAAACAATTTTTGAAAACCTATTATTGCTCAAAGTTTTTGAATCAGAAAGTTTCTGATTAGCTGCTTACCTTCATGACTGTCTTTGTATTTTAATTAAGTAGCTAAGACTTCATTTCAACTTCTAAACACACTTGAAGATTATGTGTAAGTTTTGAGTATCTGATTTGAGTGTATCGTAGAGTCCTCTTGGTCAATTTGTCGTGTGGCTTCTTAGTATTGTTCCTTTCCTCATCCAAAATGCTTTATGAAATTTATGAATCTTGGGAGAAAAGAACAGAAAGAAAAACTAATAATCGTTAGAAAAAAAATCTGTGACAACCCATTATTAGTTTTTATTATATGTTTCGTTATTTTTGTATTGTTTCTTTTTTATACTAGAGTGTTTATTTTGTAGAGAATGCAAGTTCTGTCTGGAGACTGTATGTACTTTATTTTTATTGAATAAATTTTTTTAAAGGAATTTGGGCTTGGTTGACTGAGGAATGATGACCAGCATAAATACCTTTACACAAGAATGTTGGGTGTGTATCTGTGAATAGTTTGAAGTATGAGTTAAGTGTAAGTTATGTAGTTGTGTCTATTCATATGTGGTTTTTGTGTTTAGTAGTATTGGCTTCCATTCTGTGTAAAATTATATTTGCATTTTCCTTGTTGAAATTTTGAGCTAAGGAATGAGGGTTCTCTTATGTTCATTCCGATGTGCAAATACTGTAGAAACTCGTGGCTGGGAACATATTCATGTTATTTGGCCTTGCACCTTATTTAGTGTCTTATTTTTAATCAATAACATCTATCAAATATTCACAATATCTACTTTGTTAATGTGTCCAATAGAGTAAGACAAATATTGCGAAGTTTAAATTTATCTCATGTGTACTGTATACATGGTGAGATTCTTCCAGGTTTGAAACTCTTTAGCCTTAACCAATTACTAAGAACTTTTCAATTATACTGAAATTTTTAAAAAAGTGACTGCACATATTTAATTTTGTAACAAGCAATGTTTTTAAGGGTTTCCTAGCCCAGCTGGGGCCAAAGAAGGAGGAAGTGTGCTCTGAAGGTGGAATAAATGCTGAAATCAGACAACTCGATTCTCTTTATTCACCCGGATAGTCCGTCTTTCAAACGCATACAAACACACACATAGAACAGTGTTGTCGTGGCTTGCCGTAGCGTAGAATCTAGTACCTTGAAACTTTACACAGCGTGCGGTTTGTGGTTCTTCACCGATCCGAGTAAACTGTCTATTCAAACCAGTACGGGATCATCCCAGCATCATTTATTCAACATTAACTTGCATTTGAATCAACGACCCTCTCCTCGCTTCCCCCGAGTAAAATAACAAACTTGACTCTCGCGTAATTTTCTCTGAAAACATCAGAATTGCAAACCGCGACACAAATAAATATGTCACCTGTGTCCTGGCCAGCGTAATCGACTCGATTGTCGATGACCAACTTTCTTTTCACTGGGCGTTTGGGATGGGTCCAGCCGAGGGACTGGTTGGGAATGGCAGGAATGGGGTGACGAAGGGGAGCATTCACAAACCACACGGCTTTTCCCAGACCTTTTCCACCGCGCGCGAGGCTCAGGCTGAGCCGCCGGTGCCCAGACGCCGCCTCTGCCAGAGCGGAGCGGCGTCAGCCAGCACCGACCGGCAGCCGCGGCGCGGTGTGCTGAGAGGGAAGGGGGAGGGGGGTCTACTCCCGCGAAATCGCGAATTATTAGTTTGTGTTCGTCACGTGTCCAGCCCGGCCCGGCCCGGACGCCTAGAGCCAGAGTCGGTCTAGACCGGGCTGGGCTCCTGTGCCCATCCAGTCGGCCGGAGAGCCCCCACCTGTGCCCTGCCTCAGCCTCGGTGCAGCGCAGACCACTCGTACGTGTGTCCGTCCGCCCGCCCGCCCGCACGCGCATCCAGCTCCAGCGGCGGCCATGCGGCTCGTCAGGGACCTTCTCACCTGTCCAGGTACGCGATGAATGGCGTACCCTTTTCCCTGTTACCTGGTCCCCCCCCCCCCTCCTCCTCTTTTCCAAGCGCTAGCGGATGTAGAGATCGCTAAGTGATTAGCCACGCTTGACGCCGACAAACGTGCTTGAATGTCAACCTACAACCACTGTCCCGCCGCAAGACTGCAGCAGTCATCCGTAGAACACGGAAGGGGGCGCCGTGCGGGTAGGCCAACCCGCCGCACCGCCGTGTGCGCCAGCGGCCTACCTCCCAGGCGCTCACCGCCGTGCGGGTAGGCCAGCCCGCCGCACCGCCGTGTGCGCCTGCGGCCTACCTCCCAGGCGGTCGCGGTCCCGCACCTGAAGAGGGACCCGGAGCTGAAGGAGCCCCACCGACGGCCGCCAACGCCTCACCGACAGAGCCCGGACGCAGAGGAGAGGCGCTTTGTTGGCAAAGCGATGACCTCCACCGTGGTGACGAGGTGTCCGAAGCCCGCGAATAAACGCGGCCGAACAAGAGTGAACCTTGTGCTGTCGGGGGAGCCCCCGCACGCCCCACGAGCCCACGTGCTGCCGGCGGCACCGGCCCGGCCAACAGGACAGACTTGCTGGTCATCCTTTCGCACGCATTTTCCGCACCTCCTCTTCTCTTTGTCCATTCTTTCCTGACTCGTCTGTGAGTGAACACTGCCGGCGTATGACGCGAGGGGGCCCTTAGCCGTCAGCAAATGTTGACGCCGGGATAGAGAAAGGCTGAGGAGGCGCCGCAACGCTTTGGGAGGGATTCTGGGAATTCGGGAATCCCCGCACACCGTCGTGTGCCAGCCGTGCCAGCAGCACTGTGGGGAGAGATCGGAGAGATACGGCCCTGGTATTAGCTGCCTAGAGACGACCCCAAACGTGGTGCCCGCTGGGCAGCCGCCGAGAATTATGTCACCAGGTCCCCCCCCCCCCACCTCCCCTCGCAATCGAATACCGCGGGTGAACAGATACGACAAGCCGTATCTCATCGTGTACCGATGTCATCCGATAACCACCATCTGTCATTCTTATTTTGGCACGGCCTTTATCGTTGCGTTTTTGGGGTGGGTTGGGGTGAGTTGAGGGGTGGTTTCGCAGATCCACCCACTATCCCGCTCGGACTGTGCACTGAGGGGACGCTTCTGATAGGGGTATGAGGCTATGATTTCCCTTACATGCCTGGATGTTATATTCCCCCCGGCGTGATTGAATTACCTTGATTGAATTACCTGCACTTGCCCTATGAACAGCCCCTATTCCGGCAGCTTCGGCTCTGCTCGGCTGGGTTCGGGGTTCGGCGCTCGGCCCGCTCGGCTCGGCGCGCGCGCGTCAGCCCTGGAGCACGAAGTATGTCTGTTTGCCTTTACGCTGCTCGGCGCCACACCTATCTTCACTGCATGTAGAGCACAGCTCGCAGACACAGACAGTTCGCAGCGGTCTCCCGTCGGCGCCAGATGAGCGGCCACCCCTCCGAACGACGTGAGTGACGCGTATATTGTGAACATCCACCAGCCCTCCGCAACCCCCCGTCCAAACCCTCCCTCCTCCCTCTCAGACCCCCAACATGCCCAACACAAACAACCCCCTTATGAGTCCCGGTTCGGAGGTCAGAAGAGACGAAAAAAGGAGGGCGGGGAGCGCTAAATGAGTTCGCCATCAGTGGGCAAAAAATGTGTGCTGGCTTTCGCAGATATTTGTAGTATCAGAAATTGTACGTAAAGCTTTACCCTCTTTACCGGTTGAATGTTTGTGAGTGTTGCATCGTCGCTCGGGGAAGGAGGAGGCCTCGCACCAAATTTGTGAAGTGATAAGGGCCGTGTCTTTGCGGTAGCAGCGGTAGCAGCAGCGGCACCAGCGGCAGCGCGCTCCGCCGTGCTTCTTCTCACACTCTCAAAAATGAATGCTTGAGCTAACGCACAATATAAGTCTTCAGAAATGAAGATTCTTGTCAGAGTTTCTTAAATCAAAGTACACGTTGCTTGCATTTTTACCCGTTCTTTACCACATCCCATACACATACATATGGTAAGAAGAACGGGTATTGTACCCGGTAGGGTTTCTTAGTCCCCCACTTTCATCTGAATATTGGGAACAGATACATGGATGATCATAGGTTCATTTAATGGGGAACGATTCCGTGATCAAACCTTGAAAACGTTTTTTTTTTAGTTTGTATGGAAAATTTTGAGAAAATTTAAAAAAAGAGGAAATTGAGGTTAGTTGCTCTGTTTAGAGGCGACTGCATAATGTTCGACGACTGTTACTTGATATGGCTAATAGAAATTTTGTTAAAGTTCTGTGTCATCTGCTACATGTTTTTATCAAAGAAAAATTAGTTTGAAAATAAAAATTTCGTTTGTGGACTGTTGCTTGAAGTATTTTCGCGGGAACGTAGTTGGAAAATGAAAAGTATTATGCGCATGCGCGGAAATGCTTTTACAAAGTGTCTTGTGGGAAGCAGCCAATGACGTTGTTGGGAATGTCAGGCAGAGAATTAGGTGGCCAATCAGTTTTGAGGTGTCAGGCAGAGAACGACGTAGTGTTGAAACTGTCAAATGATACCTTGGTGATACGTTATAGCAGATGATGATGATCAATGAATCAAATGATAACAGGAACTTATGAGTGCGTGTATTGACTATATATACATTTATATATATATATGTAGTGTTTTGATTCGAAAAAACGAGTAATTTCGCTTGAAAATGCTTGGTTTTGGAGAAAGGAAAGTGAGATCAAACTGAATCACTCACTCACTTTTAACACACAAAACACAGTGGTAAAGAACGGGTCCCTTCCATTATCAAACCCTTTTGATAACATTTTCCCCTTGTTGCAGGCGGGGGGACTGAAGACGAGCCGCTGACTCACCTCTGCAGTGCATCGTCGGCTTCTCCGACCATTTTTGTCAAAACGTTTTCGCGGTCTGGTCGGCTTTTCCGGCATCCACAAGCCGGGTCGGGCCGCCGCCGCAGTACATACTAGGGGACTTGACCACGACCATGCCGGTGCAAGTGGTCACGTCTCACGCAGTGGCGGCACAGCAGCAGCAGCAGCAGCAGCAGCAGCAGCAGCAGCGGCAGCAGCGGTAGCAACAAGCAGCAGCAGCAGCAGCAGCAGCAGCAGCAGCAGCAGAAGATAGATTGATTGAGCCATTACGCGCCATAGCAGTCCGTCATGAGACTTCCACACTACACACACCTGGCGCTGGCCCGGCACGAGTGTGTGTGTGCGCGCGCGCGTGCGCGTGTGTGTGTGTGTGTGTGTCCTTAGACGAGGATGTTTGTTTGCCCCGCCAGGCTCGGCCCGGGAGGCGTGCTGCTCCCCGCTGGGGGCCCAGGGGGCCCAGGGGGCCCGGCGGGTGCTCCGCCGCCGCTTGCCTATCCTGCGCTGGCTGCCCGCCTATGGCCGCGAGGACGCCGTCGCTGACCTGGTGGCCGGCTTCACCCTGGGCCTCACCCTCATCCCGCAGAGCATCGCGTACGCCATGCTGGCCGGGCTCTCGGCGCAGGTGAGGTGAGGCGAGTGCGCTGAGAATGGAGGAGAGTGAGCCGCGGTTATGGTTATCGCGCCCGGCAACTTCGGGCGAAAAGGCGGGGCAGTTTTGGAATTCTGACGCCAAGGCCAAGTTGAGTCTTACTCGGGTCTGAAAAGTCACTGCATGTCTCTCGTCGCCCAAAGCTGGGCGATGACCAAGACTGTTTCATTCTCAATGTGTCATCCCGGCGGACCACGATGGAAGTCGACCACGACCTTCTCACTAAACCGACGGAGCGCTTGCCTTCCCCTCCCCCCTTTAGTACGGGCTGTACTCGTCGTTCCTGGGCAGCCTGCTGTACGTGGTCCTGGGCACCATCAAGGAGGTGTCCATCGGCCCCACTTCCCTCATGTCGCTGCTGACGGCGCAGTACACCCGCGGCGGCCAGCCCGTGGAGGCCGTCATCCTGCTCAGCTTCCTGGCGGGCGTGGTGCAGGCGGGCATGGCGCTGCTGCAGCTGGGTGAGCAGACCATCGTAGCGGAGCACGGCCAGAGCACGGCCCTCCCCCCCTCCTCGTCACACCGGCCAATACAACTCCTTTACCCTGCAGGCTTTCTCGTGGACCTCATCTCTGACCCGGTGACGTCCGGCTTCACGTCGGCCTACTCCGTCATGATCGCTGTGTCGCAGCTCAAGGGCTTGCTCGGGCTCAACTTCAAGGCGCACGGCTTCCTGGACACGGTGCGCCAGCTGTACGCGCACGTGTTCGAGGCCAAGCTGGCCGACTCGCTGCTCGGCTTTGGCTGCGTGGCCGTGCTGCTGGGCATGAAGGTGGGCCTCGGAGAACGGGGAGCAGGAGGGCTCGGGCCTCGGCAAAGTCCTGGTGATGTGATGCCTTGCGATGTGATGCGCAGAAACTGGGGACCGTCGGGGAGCCCAGCAGCCGACTGCGGCGCGTCGCCTGGGTGCTGTCCATCAGCCGCAACGCCCTGGTGGTGCTGGCATGCGCTGTCTTGGCCTACGTCCTGGAGCACACCGGCGGCGGCCCAGGGTCCGCGCCGTTCGCGCTGTCCGGGAAGGTGGACGGCGGGCTGCCCCCGCTGTCGCTGCCCCCCTTCTCGGCGCCGGGCCCCGGAAACGAGACGCTCTCCTTCGTGGACATGGCCTCGTCGTACGGCGGCGGCTTGCTGGTGGTGCCCGTGGTGGGCGTCCTCGCCAACATCGCCATCGCCAAGTCCTTCTGTGAGTCGGAGAGTGCGCGATAACCTGGTCCAGTGCACGATGACGCCTGCAGCTGGCTGGGGTAGGCAAGCCCGTGGCGCGTGCGTGTCCGTAGGTTGCCTACCCGCCGGTCCGCAGGCGCTCGCTCCTCGCTCGCTGACTGTCCACCTTCCCTTCCCTTCCGACAGCGAACGGCGCCCCCGTCGACGCCTCCCAGGAGATGCTGACGCTGGGCGTGTGCAACGTGATGGGCTCGTTCGTCAGCTCCATGCCGACTTGCGGCGCCTTCACGAGGTCGGCTGTCAGCAGCGCGTCGGGGGTGAGGACACCCCTGGCCGGTCTGTACTCGGGCGTGCTCATCCTGTTGGCGCTCGTCTTCCTCACGCCCTACTTCTACTACATCCCCAAGGCCACGCTCTCTGCCGTGCTCATCAGCGCCGTCATCTTCCTCATCGACGTGGACATCCTGCGGCCCCTGTGGCGCACCAGCAGTGAGTGCCCACGTTCCCGAGGTGTTGCCCCCTCGCCTCGGTCTGGGTGCAGACGGTGTAGGCGGTGCAGGCGGTGCAGGCGGTGCAGGCGGTGCAGGTGCACTCCGTCACGGCCCTCTGCCCTCTCTGTTGCAGAGCGGTCCCTGCTCACGACGGTGCTGACGTTCGCGGCCTGCCTGGGCATGGGCGTGGAGGTTGGGCTGCTGCTGGGCGTGGCGATGGACCTGGCCTACCTCGTGTACCTGTGGGCGCGGCCGCCCCTCACCGTGCAGCTGTGCAAGACGGGCTGGGGCGAGTACGTGGTGGTGCGGCCTGACGCCGGCCTCTTCTTCCCGGCCATGACCCTGGTCCGCGACGCCGTGCTGAGGGCCGCCAACGAGGAGGGGAGCGGCGCGCTCCCCATCGTTCTGGACTGCACCAACTTCAGGAGCCTCGACTACACCGCCGTCAAGGTAGGCGCCCGAGCGACCATCAGCGGAATTGGCGTCGCCCATGAAGTACGTCCGGGCCGGGGTTTGTATGGTTAGGGACGCGCGTATCTGTGAGCGTGCGTGCAAGTCATGGGTGTCATGATGCACAAATGTCATGACAAAACCATGTCTAGGGGTCGGTCCCAACACACCGCATCCGAAAAAATAAAATTCAATCAAAATTCTGAAAATTGGATTGCGTTCCGAGTCTTCATTAAGGCTATTTAGGCCGATAGTGGAGGTTCAAAAACGTACAGGAGCACCCTCAGTTGCCCTTGTATTTGGTGTTCTGCTCTGCGTGACGACAGTGGCTGCTGGAGCACACTATGACAACCATCGTGGCCTGGTAGCCGCAAGGGTTAGCGAACTGGTCGGCGACAGATGAGTCCGTGGTTCAAATCCACCAGCCCATCGTTGTTTGCAAATGGCCTCTCCGTTGCCAGCTCACTGACAGCCCCCATGCCGCTGCTTCTGCGCAGGGACTCGAGGTGCTGGTTCGCGAGCTGGGCAAGCGCGGCCAGGCGCTGCGCTTCATGGGGCTGCCGCCGTCCGCGCTGAGGCTCGTCGGCGGGCTGGACATGAAGGGCTTCACGCACTGCGCCAACGCCAGGCAGCTCCCGGACCTGCTGCTGGGCGACGGTAGGTGCACCACGACGCCGTCCTGGTCTATTCACTCTCGATGTTGGTGCACAGAGTATTACGTGGTGTTGTGCGGGTACTGCGTTGTATTGCACTGGTGTTTCCGCTGTCTTACGTTGGCATTACGTGAGTTGGAACGCCCTCGGAACTTAATCTGACCGCGTTGCAGGAGACAAGGCGCTCTCGGACAGCCTCTCCCGCGCTGAGACGGGGCTCGCCCTGGTCCGTGTTGACGGCGTGGAGCCGACCACACCGTCGGGGGCCCCCGAAGACCACGAGCCGAGCCACGAGCTGAGCACCCTCCGGCAGCGGGGACGGGACGAGTGACGAGTGCTCTGGACACTATTTTTCAACTCTCTAGTCCAATAATAGAGGTTTCCAATGAGACTTGGAAAAGGAAGATGAAGAACAAAATTTCTTCCAGACCGGAAACTCTCGAGGGCAGGTATGAGAAACTTGAATGGTGAATTTGGTGGTTTATTTGGTGAGGCCCGTGTACACCGATATTTCTCAACCCTGCTCTCGAGAGTTTACGGTCTGGAAGTGTTCTTGTTCTTCAACTTCCGTTTCTGAGTCTCAGTGGAAACCTATATTTCACTGCGTGGCCAAGCAATCCGTCCTGGGTCGTTGGCAGTTCATAGCCAGAGTCATCATTTATCGACTGCGATGAGGTATTTCGCCACTTCCCCCTTGCATGCCCCGCGGAGCATCAAACCCCTCAGTGTTTGCGGCTGCTCCGAGGGAGGAACTGGACGGGCACACGGGCAGGCGTCTTGGATCCTGGTTTTTCTTCGTCTCTTTCGCGAACCACCTACCAGTTTGTTCGTGATTTTAAATACATTCCCTTGTCTGCTTTGCTTGTTCTGTACGTGTGCGTGTATAAAGGAAAGTGAGAAAACTCGAGCTTTAGTAAACATATTTGTACTTTATTGATATTATTGTTGGAGTATAAAGATGCGTTTTTGTACAGTACATAAATAATACCATATAAGGTATACCATACTATCAACAGAATGTAGCACAGCACAGTCGCAGAAAACAGTTCTCGACGTCCAGCCGTCTGCTGGCCATCCGATGTTGCAGTTGAAACAACTCATCGGTCGTCGCATGTATGCCGTTCGACTTACACACACGCTATGTGAAAAAAATAAAAAGGCTCCACGCACGAAGCTTCTAAACTACTGACAGCTGACTAGAATATTTTAAATGCATTTTAAATGCTACTAAGACCCATCGTATAAAAGCCAGGCTGGCTTACAGTGCTCGCAGACTCTATTCTTCGGTCCGACGCGTTGGAAGAGGTTTGGTCATGGGCATGACGTCACGTTCAGCCGATGGTCACTTAAGGCAACCCTTCGGGTTTGTGACGCGTGATGTGACGTGACGCGCCGAGGAGCTGCGTGGAAGTGAAGTAGGATCACACGGAATCGCACTTGTAAACATACAGAACAGTTGGGGGCAAAGTGTCTTTTAGAAGGGGAATTCCCTTTACATAAATACTGTAATGTGCGATCAATTTTGTTTCCAGGTGATTAAAACATCACAACCATAAATGCCGAAGCCCCATGAAAATAAGCTCGGCAGTAGACACAAGGAAGCTGCGGCGGTAAGCTCACACATTGCCTGTATAAGCGTCCCGACGACCTCGAACCTTTGTTTTGGCACTTGAACAATTTGGTTTGGTTAAAAAGTCAAATATCAAACTGGTTTAAGACAATTTCTATCCTTAAAACCTAATTATCAAAATGTAACAATGATCGTGCACAAAGATGAAATGCACATATAATACGTATACAACAAAAACATTACAAAAACAACACAGAATTAAAGTTTGTCACAGAAGCTTTTTGGCAGCTTGTAGCCATGCACCGCATAAACAATGTTGGCGCTCGTATGCTAGGCGGGCGTAGGCGGGGGCGTGGTGTGCACCACGTGGCCTCACAGGTGGACTTCGACGAGGTCGCCGGGGTCCAGGAGGCAGTGGCCAGGTAACCCTGGGGCGGGAGATGGGGAGCCAGCGGGGGCGGTGGGGGCGGCCTGCGCCGGGGACTGTCCAAGCCCCGCCGCCGCCGCCCCCGGCTGCACCCCTGACTGCCCCTGCCCCGCCCCCGGGTCGTGGGGCTACAAGTGGTTGCCGTCCGGCCCCGGCATGCGGACACGGGTGCCCACGAGGCTGGAGCCCAGGCTCAGGCTGCCGAGGCCGAGGCCCAGGTCACCAGATAGTAGCAGCCGCTCCGCCTGCAACAAGGCACAAAGTACGAGTGGGTGTTGAAGTGCGAGGGCTGGAGGCACGCCCAAAGCACCATGCTCCGCACCTCCTGCAGCTTTACAGTCTTGGCCCAGCAATCCACTGTCCAGTTATGAGCCTCTTACCTTTAGGCGTATCCATCTTGACTACATCTTATTTTAAAGTGAGATAAATATCTCGACTGTCTTTTGATTAACACAAATTCATGTGTGTTGTGTAAAGAATAAAGGCTCAGTAAAATAACTAATAAAAGAAACGTGGGTATAATTTATAATATACACAAATATATTTCCAAACATTTGCAAACATTTCCAGTAGTCGAAATGTGTAAAACTGACTCACTCATTCAGGCTGAAACATCATTGACTAAAATATAAAAAGATCGGTGAGTGATACTATCAAGTGCTATAAAACCAAAGAAAAGTCACACTGGTTTATGTAAAAAACCACACTGAATTGGTTCCATCCTAAATGAAACATTACCTCCGCGCTCCAGTTGTTACATGACACAGAAGTTTACAAAACTAATGACGTATTTTAAATTGCACCTATCACAGCAAATGATATAGAAAACAGCAATATCTAAGAACATGCTACTAAGAGAACCATGCTTTGCGTGAAAATTAATAGAAATTAATGTAATTGAGACATCTCTACAACAACTATATTTTCTATGAACAAAATGTCTCTTGACAATTCCAAAAGCTTAAGAAGTTCTCACTGATTATTTTAGACATTGCAAATCTACACAGTAATTGTACTGCCGGTCTCTGAAACCTTCAGGGCTATGCAATGCAGTGATGTTGGCTGTGGCAATTAGCAGGAAAGTAATGACAAAGTTCTTCATAGACCGATTTTACAATATACCCACTCTCTCCTCACAAAAGAAACACATATACCTTTTACAAATATCATTCGACTAAGAGTTCGTTAATACAGTAGAATCACAGAAGGAAACACATCGCAGATACGCAGGTTTATGGTTAAAATTTTTTTTATCACAAGTCAGTGGTTGTATTGAGTTAAGTAGGAACTTCAGTTTTCTTGGAAGATGTGAGAACTAAGAAGAAGTTCTAGATGTACATGAGTTTCTCCTTTCAAATTGTTATGATTCAGGTTACCTATGCTTTTTATATCTTTGCAACTTTCTTAAACCACTGACAAATATGTAACAAGGGAAAATAATCAGGAAGATAATATTTGTAATGAGTTGCTAAGCAGAACCTGCATAAATATACAAAAGGTATCTACTCATGAGTAATAAATAAAATTCACCTCTCCAAAAACCTTCCCACAACCAATTTTCATCTTACATTACAAAATATAACGAAAAATAGTGCAATTGATTACAAAAACTTACTGAGGAGCACAGCATATAATGTTGACAAGTTTTCAAGAATACTCAGAATATCAACATGAGACTGCTAGCCAATGCTGAAGTCATGCTGAAGATAGAATTAGAAAAAGCACATACAGAGCAAAAACAAATTACATTTGATCAAACATATTAACAACCAGGTACACCTCAGATCAATTTTAAATTAAAAAAAAACAACAAAAAAACAAAAAGACGAGTTTTCATGGCACATTACAAGTTGAAAAGTTTCTCTAGCTGCAGGTAGGTTGCACAAATAACTTCACAAAATTACTCGGTGGTAACAAACAGGATAGATCTGGTAAATCGTTCTAAATTAAATCTTAACTTCATCTGAAGCTTAAAGAATCAAAAATTAGGTAACTAGTAGTAAGACTGATAATAAACTCTACTAAAAGCCAACAATTTTCATAAAGCTTTAAAAACTGGGAGGTTATATAGAGGAAGATAAAATAGAAACAACACGTAGAACACTATTTTGTTAAAAATTTGCCAAATTAAGGGACTAAGTACTGATTATCATCACATTTTGGCGAGTCAAATACTAAGCATGCTTGTCAGAAATTCATGAGGTTAACAGCCACAGAGAACGAGACTGAAAATGAGACCATTGGTATACTGCCACACAAGCACTATCACTTATCTCTCCAAAACATGTTCAAAGGTAAGGTGTCTTTTGTTTTCAAATAACACTACATGCAAGAAAGTTATTTTCAGTCAAATTCTCTAAATTTTCTATTCAACAGCATTGAAAATTGGCCCCCTAATATGAGTTCCAAAGAGCTTTGTAAATTGGACCCCCAAAAATGACCAAAGTGTAATGGTCACAAACTTTTTAACTGAGTTAATATTTAAGCCCCCATATGGGAGTAGGCATCAAAAAGAAATTTCTAGCATAATACTGTACAACACTGCTTAGCCTAACTAATAGCTGAGAAAAGTTAATCAAATCTAGGTCTGGAAAAGCTGGTTCTTGGGTTGAGTTGTGATAGACACCACAGCCTGGAAACAAGAAATGGAGCAGCATAGAAAATACACAACAGCTAAGAGTACATGCTTCTACATGTAGTCATGCAAAAAAAAAAGAAGAAGAAAAAGCTACATATTAAATTTAAAGCTATGCTAGCAGCACTAACTAATAACAAGACAAGTTGAGTGGTAAATTGCTACACTGTCTTTCAATTCAAGTAGGGTCGAGAGTGTAAAAAGGTTTTGTAGGTATTTACCCTCTGACTGCTACTACTTCTGCGATGATCAGTAAATGACATTTCATTTTCCTCCAGACATAATTCAGAGTCTGAATCCACTCGAGAACGTCCACACTCCTAAAAAAAATAATATATTTGAAATCAAACTCCTGTTGAAAACATTCACAAGTTACCTCATACCCCATACTAACCTGTGTTAGCTGCTCAGTTGTAGTCAAGAGCCTGGCAAGGGGATTACAGCACACAGGCAGGGTTTCTAATAGGGTAGGTCTTGAGTGGGTCAAGAAAGGTTTCATATATTTGGTATCAAGGCCGGCCCACCAACGGGCTAATAGGGCTTTGCCGCTGTCCTTGCCGCCTGTAATAGAGGCAGAGTTACTGCCTGAAACTGAGCCAGTTTCATTTATCTCCTGAAAAACAACATTCATATGAAAAGGACTCTAAAACTGACATCGCTATTACCAATAAAAAATGCTGTAGGTACGGTCACATACCCCTCGTGAATTTGAGTATGGCAACAGTTCCACCTCATCATCAACACCAACACTGATAGAAAATTAATTTAAGGTAAGATGAAATTGAAAAATTAATACTTCTATACTGACAAAGCTAGGCTTTAGATACGTACGGGATGTTGAGCCAAGTAAGAAGCTGCATTGTTGATCCACCTTGGACAATTACTGTAAATATTACAATCAGAGATGTTGTGGTCAACATGGCCTGACGAGCTTCTGACACTGTGTTCCTTATGGCAAGTGCAAAAGACATAGCACCACGCAGCCCTGAAGACAAACATTACTACAGATTATAATGTGTATCAGCAGACGTTCATCTCTAGGTAAATACTTTACTAGAAGTAAAATCTTTAATTCACATTAAAACTATGAAATTGATAAAATCAGACTCACCAGCAAAGAATAACATATGCTGAAAGTTGGGTGAAATTTTTGGTTTCCGACCCAGGTTTAGTAAAAACGACAGAGGGTAAATGTTGGCAGCTCTACCCACAGCAGCACATACCTGGAATCTATGTTAAGGAAACAAGGCAACAGTAAATATTGCAAAAATATGTTACGTAGGACAGTCATGGTGTCAATAATTATTTAGCAAGCAACAAAGGATACAAATCCTGCAATAATGAATCCAGGATCAAAGTGATGCTTTGGAAAGGTGAACATGGAAACTCCTATGTAAGAGAAAATAAAGTTTTCTGCTAAGAAGTTCATTAACTCAAAAAGCTGTTTGGTTCTTGTTCGAGAGTCAGATGAAAGGTTGTTGTAGGTGTAATGGGCCTGACAAATACCACAAAAAAGAACAGCAACAACCCCTAAAAATAAATATTTGAGGTAACATTAAGAGAAGTGGTACCAGTATTTGAAAAAAAATGTAAGAATCCTGTCTACTCACCTGTAAGATCAGCTACTCTGCAATCAGAAATGTGCTATAGGACATGAGCACAAAAAGTGCTGATTCCAAAAGTGGAAAATCTCTGACTCTTGTGAACTTAGTCAGGTGCAGAGGAGTTAAGGATGGCAACACAGTTGGTAAAATAATTTCAATGTACAGAATAACAATATTCCAAAAAAAAAAAAATGCAAATCAAATTATTATAGATTACAACAAAGGAAGGTCTTTGATTTAAAGGTATAAAAAAAATTATAGATTTTACTGAGGCAAGAACACAAATTCGGGAAAAACAAAACCTTGAATACCATGATTCTAACTAGCAGGAAAGGATATAATTGCTGTAAGACATCCCATCACAGCGCCAATTCCTAGTGAGAGAGTGAAAATGAAAATGAAGTCGCCAAGAGCTCTGAAGAATGCATCAGTTTCAAAGCTACCAGACCCAGATTGATATCTTTCAGCATAGTTGCGAATTGCTCTGAAAAAGAGAGATTAGTAGGTGAAGACGATGCCACCTGCATTGAAACAGAATCTGGCAAAGCAGCAATAAAATTTCTTACCCGCTGAGAACAATTGCAACAGCATCATTAAGTACACTTTCTCCAAACACAAGAGCATACAAATTGACATCTACGTGAAGATCATTAAATATTGCAAGAATTGTCAGTGGATCAGTAGATGAAATCAAAGCTCCAAAATACAATGAATCGAGGAAATTAAATGATGTCTTAAGGTGCGGTATCACTTGAACCATTCCATACATTAGAGCTCTGGAAAGAAAATGTTAATTAATGGGTTTTGAACTCAATAACAACTTTCTCTAGAGATAAAAAACTACATGTTTAAAATTCTCTGTACACCACATTAACCCATATTATTAACGTGGTGTACCAAGAATTTTAAACATTATGACCTGCCACAAGGGACGTTACCCTTTTGAATAAAAAAAAACTACATGTCAGATACTCACCCAACAGTAAATGATGAAATTGTAGTGCCAATAAGAGCAAACATGAGGATTGCTCCTAAGTTACGGAAAAAATATTTCTGAAACAATCAAAGAAAATATTCAAAAAAAATTCTGTACTACAATCTGCTTCCTCTTAAGCACAATGCACATCCACACTGTTACCTTCTTCAGAGAATATCCAGCATGGAAGATTATGGGTGGTAAGATGATGTTGAAGAAGATTTCTGGATCAAATGTTGCCTGGAGAGGAGTTGGAAATATAAATTAACACACCAAAATTTTCTGCTTCACATAACTTACGCAAAGATAAAAAATTTACCTTTAAATCAATTTCATTATTTTCAACATCCTTGATTTCACCTCGAAAAGTGTAGGCATACATCTTATTGGGCTGCTGCCCACTGCTGTTAGATATTTTGTATTGATACCGAAGCCAAACAGTGTCTGGTGGTAGTGAATCATTATACCGAGTTCCTTTATCAGGAATAACATTTAAATGTGATACAGTAGTTGTAGAACCACCATAACGGATCAAAGCACCCACAATAAGGCCTGAAACAATGATGGAGTCATTCAGACAGGTACACGTAAACTAAAAAACAGCCCCTGGGAGAAAAAAAATAATTCATGCTTTTATAAATGACCTGACAGAACTTGACATTGACATAACTGAGGTTATGAGAATCCAAACAACACAACATAAGGTAGTCACAAACTCAAAACAAATAGAGGCTCGAACAGGGAAAAAACATGTGAATGAGATTAACTGATTAAAATTACCATAAATCACAGCCAGGCCGGTTTCATGTAAAAATCTCAATCTTCTATGTTTGAACATCCATATCGTCAAAACGGTAGAAATCAACAAAAACGTATAGAGAAGTAGGTTCAAACTATCAATACGATGTGTGTATTGAGCTTTGGCATCACGCTCAATATCAGAGTTAGTCGCATCACTGTTACTTAAATATTCGGTAAATAATAACAGGTAAAGCAAAACAGCAGGTCCCCATACAGCAGCCATGTTTAACTACGCCACCCTCCTTTGCGCCGCTTTCTGCTCTGCTAGACGGTCGTCGGAACTCTAGCGGAGAATGGTCCGAAGAGAAGGGAAATCCATACTCTCCTTTTCTTTCATATTGTTATTCATAAGCACTAGCCGCAGAGGTTTTGAAGTCGCTGTAAGAATATTTATGGTGGCATCTAAAAGGAATTACATAATGCTCAATTCTTTGACTTGTGTATGGCTTGTGTCTTATCTAGCTCACACTTGTGAAACACCGTTCTCTGCCTGCCGTTCTGGTTCTGTAGGGGCTGGGGGCTGGGGGGGGGGCTGGGGGACCGAGAGGGTGATTCATTCATTCATTCAGAAAGTAATGTTTCGGATGGTTTGGTAATATGATTTATAGGAAGAAACCAAGTGATCCTGTTACTGGTGAATTTTTTGGAAGGCTCAGGAGTTTCGTCAAGTGGGGCATTGCATTGGAGTTAGTGGCTCTTGGTGTCACATATTTTGGGGTTGACCGAATGAACAAGTCGTCCGGTGAGTACTAACCTCTTTTCGGACAACCCAACTGCTCGCATTTTATCAATTTTCCTTAATCTAGTGACCTCCTTCATGAAAATTGATGATGGTAAATGATTTTACTAAGAATAAATTTGTAATTTATCTCGAGGGAAGTGCTGGATTAATGACATTTGGTGAAACTGCATAACCATTGTTGTGATGTGAGATTTAAAAAACAATTTATAAAATAAGTTCAATCAAGACACATTGTACATTTATTTGTGTTTTAGAGGACCAGTGGTGTTTTACCTCCTATTTAATCTGCCATTTTTATG
Organism: Odontothrips loti; assembly: GCA_038380765.1. Classification (NCBI taxonomy): domain Eukaryota; kingdom Metazoa; phylum Arthropoda; class Insecta; order Thysanoptera; family Thripidae; genus Odontothrips; species Odontothrips loti. The sequence goes on from CM076252.1 coordinate 8,539,560, forward strand.
GTTCCAGATACACGGAAATACATGCACCAGAACTATCCATCTGTCCTAGACGGTATGTAGTTGGTGAAGTTTCATTACTATCCTATCATTATTATCTAGTTACTTTAATCACCTTATTTATATAACTATTCATATAATGTAATTCTGGTTTAGGTTATTACTACATAACTGATACTCTTGCTGGTAACAACCTTCGCGAGCAGGACCTTACCACTTGGTCTCTTAGCGATTCCGAGTGGAAAGAGAATGGCAACTAAAGGGTTATTAATGTTTGTCGCTGGGTCTGCTGCAGTTTCTTATATAGCTATAGCATCATTCTTTCCTGATGAAAAAAAAATTGAGGTGAGCATTATAATGCTGTGTATTGTGCTCATCCTTCATAAACAAGCGGCACCACACAGTAATTATTTCTTTAGCCGCCCCGTTCATTCGTTAAGTACATGAATTGTGTCATGGCAGGGCCACTTGTAAGATACCATTTTTTAGACCATCTCTTAGTGGCTCTAGAATTGCGAAACCTTGTGAAATGGTTTTAAGTTGCATTAATAACAACTTGCTACAAAGTGCTCTGCATGTGATTCATTAAGACCAGTTTGATATTGTTAACTGCTATTAAACTGTTGCACGGCAAGATGATTACATTATTTTCTGGAAATTGCCTCTGGTTATTGTATTAAGATTATTGTTCTTTTGTTTCAGAAAGCGGGCGGAGTAGACAGATCTAGTCCAGGTGGGAAAGTTTCTCCATCTGACATTATTCGAATTGCATCGAGCTCTGACAAACCAATTTATAGACTCAACAAGAAAGAAATTGATGAGCTCATCCAAGCTGAGCAAAATAAGTGAATAAGATTGCTTATTGGTAGTCAGTGTAGAATTAGCTATGGAGGCCTCAGCAGAGCTGCTTCCAGAAAGGCTTCAAAGACGGGGACGTGAGCTTCAACTGGAACGTCAACGCAAGAAGCAAGACAGAGAGCAAGAAGATACCAACAGGAAAGCTGTAAATTATTTTCTAGACCAGTTTGCTAAAAGTCACCTAGAGATTGAATCTGATCTAAATGAGCTGGCTTGTGGTATGGTAGAAAATTCCCTTATTCCATCTGCTATCAGTAAAATTAATAAGGATATTCAGACACTTCAAAAATATTTCTCTGCCTCTACCTTGATTCTATGTTTGCATGATGTTCGTAAGTCACAAGAACGCATTCAAATGCTGCAACAGTCTTTACAAGAACTGGAAGAAAAACTACTTCCAAAAAAGAAATTTGGTTTTAAAGCTAGGAAAGCTCATAACATAGAAACCGTTAAAGTGAAAGTTGTTGATGAGACCGACAGTAGTGAAGCAATGCAAAAGATTTTAGTTGAAAATGATTTTGGCATAAAGGACAAAACCAATGAAAATATTGTGATGCGAGGTAATTCTGTATCTGATAAAGATGTTGCTTTATCAAATTTAACTGAGTGCACTATTCAATTATTGGGTTCTCCTGGGACACTGCACATATCTAATGTCAAGAATTGCACCATTATGTCAGGACCTGTTGTAAGATCAGTTTTTGTTGAAAATTGCAGAGGCTGCAAATTTGTTCTGGCATGTCAGCAATTGAGAGTTCACCTTAGCAATGATTGTGATTTTTATTTGCATGTCACTAGTAGAGCCATTATAGAGGACACAGTATCTGTAAGAGTTGCACCTTATGATTGGAGTTACGAGGGGTCAGATGAAGACTTTTTAGCATTGGGTTGGGATTGCAAGAAAAACCACTGGGACTCTGTTGACGACTTCAACTGGTTAGCAAGTGACAAGCCATCACCTAACTGGTCTATACTACCCATGGATGAGCGTTTGTCTTGGAGCTGATTGTAATTTCTTTTGATATGTACAAAATAAGTAAAGTAATAATAAATTAACTCCTTATTATCATGTTAATGTGCTTCTTTTTGCATTCTCCCTCCCTTGTTTACCAACTAACTTTATGGATTACAAAGAGTATCATTCCCATTCCTGGTGCCTCTACACCAACAAAGAATGTACTGGTTTGCAAACAAAAATTCCACTTAGAGTGCAAGACGGAGGGGCGAGGGTGAGGCAGATAAAGGATAATTCCATTACAATAATGTCGTAAGTGCAATCTAAATTTGTTCAGTTGGAGCACAAAAATAGAAAACAATTAAAAAGAACGCCTGCTAGCTAGGCAACCACGACTAGTGCACACACGTGTGTCGTGCGGGCTGGCCTACTCCGGCACTCGCAGGAGCTCGGCGTCGTCGTAGACTCCTCGAGGACTGTGGTCCTTAGCAATTTAATGCTGGAAGGAAAACCATACGTACTTCAGGGACGACGCCCACGCCGGTTCCACTAGCCATATCAGTTAGAGATTTTTTTTTTGTATACTCGTGGGGTGCGGCTGGGTGTTGTGTCTCACCCCTCCACATCTCCCTCCCCCGCGCCGCCGTCTTGCCAGAACAGGGCGCGACGCGACGACGTGGACGCACTTGTTGATAGCGGCCAGCAGGCACAGCAGGCCTCGCACACTGCCACGTCCTCCTTCTCCTCCGGCTCGGGGGGCGAGAGAGGGACAGAGACAGACTAGGCAGCCGGGCGAGCCGAGCTGAGCCCCGCCCGCCCGCCCCGCCCCGCCCCGCCCCGCCCCGCGGGCCCCGCCTCGCTGTGGCTGCGGGCGGCGCTGCGGCGGTGCGGGTCGCGGCTGCCGCCTGCTGTGCCGGTGGACTCGGCGCCCACGGCCTCGGCTGCCTCGGCGCGCGCGGCGTCGCGGCGTCCTCCCCTGCTAGCGCCCGCTAGCGCCCGCTAGCGCCTGCATGCTAGGCAGCCAGTCTGACGGGGGCGGTCGGACGGGGAGGAACGGATTCGGAGCGCGGGGGCGAGACGAGCCGAGGCGAGGCGCGCTGCAGCGTCGTTGCGTATGGAACACGCGGTGCGTGCGTGCGTGTCCGAGACGACCGCCGCGAAGGCCGCGCGGCCGTCACCGCCATTCATCACCGATTCTCTCTCTCTCTGTCTCTCTCACCCGAGCACAATACGGACAATACGGGACGCCGAGAGATAAACAAAGACGGCGTGACACCGTAAGGACGTGCCCCTTTCTCCGCCGACAGACACTGTGGCGCTGGCGAACAACCGGGGGATTGTAATTGGACAGAACTTTGGCGAGAATGGTGACGCTGCTGGGGCTGGAGGTCCTGGCCTGCAGGAAGACGCCATCGAGTGCCAGCGCCAGGACCTAGGCGGGCGCACGACCAGGCCCGCCGGCACCGGCCCGGGTCGGCCGTAGCCGCAGAGCAGACACGGATCACACCATCAAGGTGAGTTGACGGCGAGATTTGCATCTTGATTATGCAAAGTGCAAAACAAAAAGGTAAAACAGTCTCGACAGTCTCCTCTCTTTCGCGGACGTCCTTTCTGTGACAGTATTTCAGTATGAGGGTGTTCTTCTCACCCCGCCCGCTCTCCACCCTACGTAGAAGCACGAAGGAAAACGGAGGAAACCAGAAACAGACTGCAGAGAGACGATGACGAGGATGTAAGTAGAGGGCAGAGAGGACTACTTCTCTCGATCAAATTACTTTCCTTATCCGTCAGAGAAGGCACAGAAGACGGGAAAAGGAGGAGGAGGGGGAGGCGGAGGGTGGTTTAAGTGCAGAGTGCGAGCGTTCCTCTTCCTGCGGGACTTGCTCGCACGAGCATCGCGGGGTACGTTATGTGCTGAGAGCCACTCCGGTAACGAGCGCAGCAAGCTTCTGCCTCGTTACGCGCCGTGTCATCCCCACTCCTCAGGGGGAATTACCCGGCCAAGTCAGGGAGCAGGGCCAGGCAGGACAGGTGTAGTGTCACGATGCAAATGACAGCGACGAGTTCGCATCACAGGCCAGGGCAGGGAGAGAGAGAGCGAGAGAGAGAGAGAGAGAGAGAGAGAGAGAGAGAGAGAGAGAGAGAGAGAGAGAGAGAGAGAGAGAGAGAGAGAGAGAGAGAGAGAGAGAGAGAGAGAGAGAGCGAGAGAAAGAGAGAGAGAGAGAGAGAGAGAGAGAGACGAGAGAGAGAGAGAGAGAGAGAGAGAGAGAGAGAGAGAGAGAGAGAGAGAGACAGAGAGAGAGAGAGAGAGAGAGAGAGAGAGAGAGAGAGAGAGAGAGAGAGAGGGGGATGTCTCAGACGCAGTGTGTGTTCCCCTTGCAGGTTGTAGTTAGTTCACTTATGTTCTTTCGTCTCTGCACGCTCTGCACACATTGTAGCTGTAGCGACGGCCCGGAAGTTTACCTGCTTCCCTCCTCCGTCCGGCCCTCGGTCCTCGGTACTGCCGCGCACACACACACACACACACACACCCACACACACACACCCACACACACACACACACACGACGACGACGACGCATAACACAGCACAGGAGGTCGCTTATGATAAGTCGTGAGGAAACCGGAGGAAACCGGCCTGTCATGTCGGTAGCAGCCCCCCCCCACATAATTTGTCCATTCAGAGCACAAAAAAGGAAACATTAAAAAACGCCTACTAGGTAGGCAGCTTCGACTTGTGCATGCACGCGTGTTGTGCGGGCTGGCCTACCCTAGCATTCGCAGGCGCTCAGCGTTCGCCGCTCACGGTTTCAGCTGGAAAATTCGGACGTACTGTGTGGACCCCGCCTTAGCCGATCTTTGGCAGCGGCAGCCCTTAGACCCCTTAGCCACCTTAGGACGCCCTTACTGCCCTCACGGCACCGTTTTGGCCACCCTTGGACCGCCCACGCCTTGCGGCGACTGAAGTCCGGCTCAGACAAATGGATGGCTCGAGCAAATTTGAATAATTTTTAGACTTTTTTTGGCGAAAAAAAGGACTTGCTGCGAGAAAGTTATTTGCTTGTGAAGGCTGACGCGGAGGGCCGTTAGTCTTAATCCGCGGGACGCAGCGAGTTACAGCGCGCGGCGGGGCGCGCAAGGGGAAGGTGGACGCCGCAGCGTCCATGGAAACTTTGTTTCGCAACCGGAATATACCTGGTAGCAGATTTGGATTTGGATCAAGTTAGTTCAACCATTCAACTGACAGCGCAAATACATACAATTTACAAATAATATCATTTATTAAAGGTGGTACAACTGGATATCCAGTTAGCAGTGCTGCCACTCACTTTTACGGATGCTTTCATAACTACATGATGATTTAGTTACACTTCTTGCCGCTAGATGGCTTTTATTATCAAGATGGTGGTGCCGATCGACCAACGTCATTCCCTCAAGCATAACCTAATACTTTTATTGACACCGTTCCCACCCCCTCCCCGCGCGCAATTTCTCACAAATGATATCCCTCTATTATTTACTACAACTAATCGTTTACTTTTGTGCTTCTGATATACCTGTCACCTAATAAAATGCACTTTACACCCAACGCCGTTTAGGTAGGCTTCCCATCTGCCTCGAAATTCTCTGGTCGCTAGGAGTATTCAAAATACCCCTCGCGCAAGACCTTTTAGGATGTATTCGGATCATTTCCAGATTACGTCATTGAGCTCTACGCATCATCACCCCCTCACCCCTATTCCCCTGGGGGCGAGTAGTTCGAAAATATGCTTCTTTTCTCTCTCCGATGCGTGGTTTTCGAGATTCCAAGCCCGCGGCAATCCGCGGTCTGAACGGCTATTATTTAACCACGTAAATGAGTGGGAGCTTCTCGCTCGACAATGCGTTCCTCGACGGATCTGCGCCCTCAGCGGCTCTGAGTACGATGGGTGGTCTACATCCAGGCGTTTTTTCCTACTTTGACTCCGTTTTTGACAAAATTCACTACTTTCCGATCACAGCAGTTATTTTCCCACCAACTACTATTGCTCCCTTGTGTATCCCACACATTTAGTGGGTAACTGCAATACAAAACTTACATCGTAAGGCAGGAAAATTTTGTTTTTTGCTTATATATTTTTCATTTTGATTATTCATTGGCTATAATACAATCACGCACGTTCCCAGCATCAATCCCTATCCATTGATACCCCACAGAACGTTCCACACATTTCCAAACCGACGCTAAGCCACACTGAACGTTTTTACATTTTGGGCCTAGACCAATACTCGCTCTCTGCGACGCGGAGTAGCGCCAGCGTTGGAAGCCGCGTTCGCAAAGAGCGAGTAAAAATGGGGAAATAATGGAGGAAATGGTGTATCAATCACGCGATCCGGCTGCGGAAACTGTTTGGAACCGCACTGGGAACTCATACCGCTCGATCCCTCTTGATTATCTACTGTTTACCTGCTGCATCATACCATACAATTCTGGTTGTAAATCCAACAGACGGCGGGAAGGTCCTCCCACCACAAATCACGCGGCATAATGGACATTATAAGAGCGTATTAATTGCTATTAAGTGCTTGCGCGCGATCAATACGGAATTAATCGCCGTTGACGCATCGGATGGAGCTCGGCTCGGCCCGGCGCCCCCACAGCCTTTTTCTAATGCACAAAGCGCCGCTCACGACCCCGTATAATGCGCCACGCACCCCCCACCCCTCACCCCCGGGAGCAGTCATGGGAAATAAAGAGCTGGCGGACGAATCTCAGGCCAGGGCGCGGCTTTAACACCAAAGAAATGGGAAAACAAGAAATGAAAATGCGTATTTTGCACGACAACCCTCCCAGAGCGTGCGCACTTGGAAGCTCAAACTTCACCTCAGATTCCAGCAGACGCAAGCTCTGCAGAAAAGAACAATCGTGTGTAGTAAATGATGAACAAACTTTTGCTTTTTCATCACACTCAGTGACTCGCAGTCCACAACCTTGAAAAATTCAAGACTTGGATTTTTAAGGCCACCCTAACCGTGATCGAGGACAACATTTTTCTAGGTCCCATACACATAAGCTGTGCGATACAAAATTGTCGCAGTATGCGTGCATATTACAGCTGTACAATTTGTTACCCTCCGCGTATTTGCTATATAGTTGTGGGGCGACAATAATCCCATGACATGTACAGTGTCCGGACCGCTCTGGCCGGCCCGACCACCGCAGTTCGACCGCACATATTTCGCCGCCGCTGCCGCAGCCCACCTGGCCCCAGGTGCCGCACCGTGCCACTGTGCCACATGCCGAAGCCAGTTCAGGCGCGGTTTCGGGCCCCGCCCGGTCCGGTTTGGAAACTTGGCCTTTCTATGCCGTTCGGCACCACTGCGATGTACAACCCACCCCGAGCGCTCAGCTGGAAATCACAAAGTTGCGTGTGTGCGCAGCCGCCCGGCTCGGCTCCCGACACCATATGCCGGCATGGCCATAGCACGAAATATGTTCTACACATCCATATGTACCGTTTCTCGTTTTGTGGATTTGTCCTGATTGACGAGCGTAGACTTATGTATGCACAGATTCGTTGCAATTTCTCTCCTTTAAATTTTTTTTCTTTTGGGGAGAGGGGTAAGAGGAAGGGGTGGGGGAAGGGGTAGTTAATTTAGAAGATAAATGTCGTTTTCTTGTTTCGTGTCCTGTCCTTCCCGTTCTCTTCTATCCTCCACCGTTGTATCGCGGCACTATTCCGTACCGTTTATCCCCTGATCCCTATCTCTGTTAGACACCGCTCTCATCCATGCGCCGTGCGCCGCCCCCACAATCTCTCTCTCTCTCTCTCTCTCTCTCTCTCTCTCTCTCTCTCTCTCTCTCTCTCTCTCTCTCTCTCTCTCTCTCTCTCTCTCTCTCTCTCTCTCTCTCTCTTCCTCCTCCTCTCGCCCTGTTGGCAGGACGGCGGGGGGGCCTCAGGACCATGGCACGAACGCCGCTTGTCGAGCCGTGCTGTGTTGGTGCGAGGGGGAAAGAGAGAGAGACACAGAGAGAGAGAGAGAGAGAGAGAGAGAGAGAGAGAGAGAGAGAGAGAGAGAGAGAGAGACAGAGAGAGAGACAGAGAGAGAGAGAGAGAGAGAGAGAGAGAGAGAGAGAGAGAGAGAGAGAGAGTGAAAGAGAGGGCTGGTACACCGCATTCCTACCGCGCTAGGCCCAGGACGGGCCCCCCGCCGTGGGGCCATTGTCATTGAAGCGTGTCTGTACTCCCCAGGCCTCCCCTCTCACCGGCGCAGGGCTAACACACGGCCTGGCCATGGCCTGGCCCGGTGTGCGGCTGGGTCCAGGCCGGAGGGGGCCGGAGGGGGCCGGAGGGGGCCGGAGGTCGGGTGCGTCCCCTAAATAAAGCGCGCGACAAGACCCGCCATTAATTGGCCCAAGCCTAACGTTGTACCTTTAGATTTCTTTTCTTTGTTAACCGTTGTCGTAGTTTTTGCTGGCGTGGTTGTGGGCGGCGGCCGCGGCGTACGCATGGAACCGTCCTCCACCCCTTTTCCCCGCGAACTAAACACGGCATGTTTAACATTTTTTGGTGACATTTTTTTTATGTGTTTTCCTCAATAAATAACTCCCAATGCACCCCAATGTAAGAAACAAACAGCAAATATAGGTAAATTAGAGAAAAAATCAATTTTACCGAATTTTACCGTAATTTACGTCACTTTGAATCTGACCGGTATTTTTACATCCCTAGGCGCTCGGCAGCGGCGTCTTCTCGGAGGGGCGGAGCACGCAAAAAAACTGATCAGCTGTTCCAACTAATTTGTTTCTTGATATTTCGGGACAAGCAATATTTAGAGTCGCTATAAAATATATTGATTTTCACGAAATCAACGAAAAAATTAGTTCATTTTTTTTTTTGGGCGTGAGACTGTGCTATGGCCAGCAGTGGCAGGGGCCAGGCAGCCGGGCTATCACTACATCACCACTGTCCGCGCATGTGTCCGCGGAGGGCAGGGCGGGGGTGGAATGTAACCTGAAGAATCGATTCGACAGCTGTTTGCTTCTTCGCGCGACGCGTGCGTGGCGTGACGCGGTGCCGCGGACGTGCGTGGAATGCTCGATCGGGGAGAAAGACGGAAGAGGGGGGGGAGAGAGAGAGAGAGAGAGAGAGAGAGAGAGAGAGAGAGAGAGAGAGAGAGAGAGAGAGAGAGAGAGAGAGAGAGAGAGAGAGAGAGAGAGAGAGAGAGAGAGAGAGAGAGAGAGAGAGAGGCGAAACGTCCTGTCTCGGTGCGTCCACGTACGCCTGACGGCCAGCAGTCTGGACTGGACAAGGACGCCCACATGGAGCCTGCTAGGGGGACCATTCGTATAATGCCCCAGGGAAGTCCATTGTCTTAGTCGCGTCACACTGCAGATCCACGCCAAGGACAGTATGGTCTGGGACGCAATCAAAGTTAGAATGACCACCTTAAAAGTTCAAGTCTTGATTTTTTCAGGGAGACATAATCTAAGCTACAGTTTGGAGCTTTTTTCGTTTAGTGTCACCTTGAATGAAGTCTATGTACTTTTAAAAAAATTCAAGGCAAAGTCCAGGTTTTTCTGTGTGCTTGAGGACTAAGCTAGTCCGCACTAGGTGTCGTGGAACAATTTCAGCATGCCATGGAGGAGGAAGAGCGCGTGGACCACTTGTGGTTAGCTACCCAGTGCGCGTACTCGGTTCACAGATTTGCGGTGTACGTAATTTGAAGATGGTGCCCCATCGGCGTCGGCCGCACTGCGCAGGGGAGGGGGGCGGGTGGCTCTAAAGGAACAGAGGCCCCCAAACCCCATGGCTACTCACTCTTTTCTCTTCCCAAACACACACAAACACACGCACGTTCACGCACACGCGCACACACACGCGCACGCACGCCCCGGGCCGCTGGGACACCAGCCGTCGACCCCTCGGGGCCCGTGTGGGCGTATCTAGGGGCGGATCGTCCCGCCCCTGGCCGGGGCCGGCTTGGGCTGAGCCTAGTGAGGCCCTGTGAGGCCCGGTACCACTGCAGGGACGTGTGCGCGTCGCTCCATTCGAATCAACACAGAGCCTCTCCCCCTCCTTTACGGAGCGGAGGGGCGCCAAGGCGATGGTGGGAGGGAGGGCCAGAGTCTCTCAACTTTTATGCAGAGAGTGACACGATTCCAGTGAGCCGGCACCAAGTGATTGGATGGAAATCCACCGAGAGAGAAAGAGAGACGGAGGGGGGGGGCAGGGAAAGAGGGAGAGAGAGAGAGAGAGAGAGAGAGAGAGAGAGAGAGAGAGAGAGAGAGAGAGAGAGAGAGAGAGAGAGAGAGAGAGAGAGAGAGAGAGAGAGAGAGAGAGAGAGAGAGAGAGAGAGAGAGAGAGAGAGAGAGAGAGAAGGAGAGTGATTATGTCCCTTCTGGTGACGCGAACTGAATGAAATCGCGCCGATACGATCGTTCATTCGCGTAATTCTGGCAGTCCGCGCGGCGACTGGCGCGCGCCAGCGCCCGAGGGTGTTGGCGGCCGGGCCCGGTCCCGGGCCCCTCAGAGGTCAGTGCCGTCTGCGCGATGACGATGAAGATGATGGGGGGTGATAAGCCAAACAAGAATCTCGCTCGGGTGCGACAAGGAGGGGAGACGAAGGAGTAAGGGCGCGTCGCGCGGCGGGAGACGGAGAGAGATGGACGCCGAGGACGCCACACATCCGCCGCCGCCGTTTCGGTCCGATTCGGGGTCCGGCCGGAGGGCCACGGTCGCACCATGCCAGCCGAGGCCTTGCGAGAGGCCGAGGCCGAGGACGCCAGCCAACGCCGGGACGGCGGGGACATTCTCGTCACGTCGCTCTGTCGCTGGCTGTCGTTTGCCGCGGGTTTGCGTCGAATATAATTCGGAGTTGGAGCTAGGGCTGCAGTAGCAGCCCGGGCGACGGCCATGAGGGAGAGGGTCTTTGCAATCCCTAGGGTAAGTGCACTCACGCTGGGGGAAAAGAAATCCACACATGCAGGTAAAAAAGTTGTATGAAGGTAAAACAAAGTCACACCCTCCTCAAAAGTAAGTGGTCATTTATTCAAAAGTTGCAAAATCGCTAATTTTTATTTTACTTTTGTGCGCACCTGTGGTGATTTTTTTAAATATCAGCACTCCAAGGTTTCTGTTAACTGTACAGAATGCTTCGGGATATTCATCGGAATATATGCGCAGAAAGAGTGGGGGGGGGGGGGGGTTGATTTTCTATGAGAAAACGTTAAGTATATATCCCTTCGGCACGTCGAGGGCGGCGCGCCAATTATGTACTGAAACCGCAGCCCCTACTGCGCCCTGCTGGGCGGCCCTGATAACCCACAGGCGAGCCGCCGTGAAGGACCTGTTGAAAACTTGGCGCAACACCCTCGAGGGGAGGTCGTCCAGGAAGTACGTATTAGCCCACGGCGCGGCCGAATTTCCACGGAACGTGCTTCAGGTGAGTATCGAGAAGGCATTTCGCGCGTAATTACTAAGCCGGCGGCAATAGTGAGGTTGAGCATATTTGAAACACCAAACATCCCACATTCGTCGAATTCGTCTAATGAGTCTTTTTGTAAAACATCCGCGAACGTGCGTTCGTTTTCGAAATTATAACTAAATCAGGGCCTGTGTCTGTATAGTGTATACCATTTATTACGGCGTGACTTTGATTACCAAAGTGGTGCAATCGTTATCCCCGGAGCTGTGAGCCCCCGCAGCAGTGCTTTGTCGCCCACGGCCCTCCACTCCAGGCCCTGCAGGCCCTCCTCCAGACCCCCGCACCTGTGGAGGGAAGGGACATGATAACGCGGCACTCTGCATGCAGCGTGTCAGTGGGCGGAGCAGGCGGAGCAGGCGGAGGGCCTCCAGCACGTGAACACGGGCCGCACCGCCAGGAATGTGCCGCGCTCAGCGTTGGAATGGGACAGCGACCTCGGCAGCCTGCAGTCCGTGTGGAGCGTGCGGGGCGCATGCGGAGCGGGACACACACACACACACACACACACACACACACACACACACACACACACACACACACACACACACACACACACACATGGACTCGTCGAGAGGCCCAACCACACGGCGCCGAGCGCCCGCGAAGTCGAGGATAGGCAGACCCGCCGTACAGCTGTGGCTACGAGCCCGGACGGCTGCCTACCTCCACGGCGCTCCGCCCTCAGCGAGCCCCGATGGCCGGCCGGTGGCACCCGGTGGCACCCGGTGGCACCCGGTGGCGCCCGGTGGCACCCGGTGGCGCCCGGTCGCGCCCGGTGGCACCCGGTGGCGCCCGGTGGCGCCCGGTGGCGCCCGGAGGAAACCCGAGGCGCCCGGAGCAGGAGACGTCATTGGGCCCTCTACTATTAGCCCCGCAGCGGGCGGAGCGGCCAAGCGGCTCGCCGGCCGGAATTAAACATGCAGTGCAACACAATGAGGCTCGTTGCAATTAAAGGGGACGGACCCGAATGGAACGGGGAAAATAATCCCTTTAACGCCCAAACGGGCGGACGCGTTCCCCAGGAGATTGGCGTGGGGAGGGGGCGGGGCGGGGGAGGGCCGGGGGGAGCGGGCTGGAGATTTGAAACCGACGTTGGTAGTCACGCTTCCAAACGGGGCCAGGCCGGGCCGGGCCGGGCCGGGCTGGGCCGGGCTGCTGGCCCGGGACAGGCTGCTGCTGGGAGGACAATCGCACCCGTAATCCAATTGGACGAGGCGGGAAGAAGGGGGTGGGTGGGTAATGCGGGCGGCCACCGGGGTGGGGAGGGGGGGGGGCGAGTAGGGGATCTTTTGCGCGCTGAAAACACACACACACACACACACACACACACACACACACACACACACACTGGGGTAGAAGACTCCGTCGAACCGAACCGGTTGCCTATTTGACACGTCCCCGCGCCATCTGGTCCCTACGCCACCGTCATGGCCACCGTGCTGTGGTATTCCCGAGTATTCCGGAAACCTCGTGGTCCGCGCTTTTGGGGGCCCCTGGTGTGTGTGAGTGTATGTGTGTGTGTGTGAGAGAGAGAGAGAGAGAGAGAGAGAGAGAGAGAGAGAGAGAGAGAGAGAGAGAGAGAGAGAGAGAGAGAGAGAGAGAGAGAGAGAGAGAGAGAGAGAGAGAGAGAGCGGATATTGAACAAACTGAGGGACAAAAAAGGTCAGAGCAGCGGTGTGCGTTGCTGGTGATAAATGGGTCGCAGACAGTCCTGTGCACTCGCGTGTATCGGGCGTACGCCGGTGGTGACCCTGATCCCTATTCCGGATCCGGGTGTCTATCCGCTGGCCGTGCAGACCTCAGGACCCTTGGCACGGCCCCCGGGCCCAGCCCCCGCCCCCGCCCCCGGCCTCGCCCCCGGCCCCGCCCCCGCGGCCTGCCTGCCCTAGGCAGTCCACGTACGGCGCTGCTGCCACCAGGTGGGCCCTCCCTACGCACATACCACCCTCCCTAACCTGCCCCCAGCGATTTTGCCTCTCTCTGCAAAAGCACCAATCTTGTTGTGTCATCATCGCGCGGTCGTCTGGCAGCCCGTAGCCCGCTGGCCCGTCGGGGTGGCCAGTGTTCGATACATGATTCTTGGCCGCCCCCGGACGGGAGGGGGGGGGGGGTCTCGACGTTCACACATGAACACCCAACAGGAGAAAAGATGCCCCCCTCCGCTGAGCACACAGAAGCCTGAAATACCTCCGGCAAAGTCACATGTGTGTGTGTGTGTGTGTGTGTGTGTGTATTTCCGGTCACCGGGTCCGGCTCGGAATCATTGCCCGGAGGGAGGAGGGCGTTGGGGGTGGGGAGAAACTTACATCCTCTGCGCGCACCGAAACTTTGGTCAAGTTGTATAAGGCGGTGCGGGGCCTCTCCAGGAGCCACTACATCGTGTCGTTGGCCTGGTGGCCTGCGGCGGCCGGCGTGGCGATCGGCCTGTCCTCGGAGCTCGGCCGGGGCGGGGCGGGACGGAACGATCCGGGCCGAGATCCAGATGATAGCCGACCTACACCGCCCACGGCCTCAGAGGGGGGGCGCAGCCCTTCGTTACAACGGCGGCCCTGTTGCTCACGGCCAAATAGCCGCCAAGTTTCCGCCTTTCGTCCTGAGGGGGGCGTGGGAGTACGGTGGGGTGGGGCAGGGCGGCGAGGGCGGTGCTTGGGAGCGTTCTGCGCCCAACGTCTCGGCGGTTCCCGGTTACGGCGCAGGCCGTTGTGTGCAGGGCGTGGCCGGCACTGAGAACCTAAAGGCCTTCAGCTTAGGCTTCAAAAGTGAGGAAGCGCGCTGGGATGCTGTTGCTTGCTACCGCTGCTGCCGCTGCTACCGCTGCTGCCGCTGCTACCGCTGCTGCCGCTGCTACCGCTGCTGCCGCTGCTGCTGCTGCCTGCTGCTACCGCTGCTGCCGCTGCTACCGCTGCTGCCGCTGCTACCGCTGCTGCGCTGCTACCGCTGCTGCCGCTGCTACCGCTGCTGCCGCTGCTGCCGCTGCCGCTGCTACCGCTGCTACGCTGCGCTACCGCTACCGCTGCCACCGCTGCTACCGCTGCTACCGCTGCTACCGCTGCCACCGCCACCGTTCTTCTTTCAACTTCATCTTTCATCAAGGACTCCCGAGAAACATAATTATCCTCAGTAATTAGCCGACCGCAGCAGCTCTCCGAGGCGTCCGTCTTCGTCTCCTCCTTTTCCCCTTTTAGCAGATGATACACTTATCATCACCTACATCCTCAAAAGAAACAATAATATAAAGATAATGTATCAGCGGCTTGTACTCTCATGCGGAGGTAGGCGAGCGCGCAGAAGTATTATACCGCATGGGGGGCCGCGTTCCGCCGCGCCGCGCCGCGCCGCGCCGTGCCGTGCCGTCCGCACATACCCCCACCTCTTCGTTGTGCCGAGCCGCGGCGCGCGGGCAGCGCGGGGCTCCGCTGCGTCTCTCTCTCTCTCTCTCTCTCTCTCTCTCTCTCTCTCTCTCTCTCTCTCTCTCTCTCTCGCTCTCGCTCTCGCTCTCTCTCTCTCTCTCTCGCTCTCGCTCTCGCTCTCTCTCTCTCTGCGTCATATTATGTACAACTATCTTTCTTTAAGCACAAGCGCTTTGTATATTTCATATTTCTGAACTGATCTGTTGTTTTACTTATGTTAGCAGCGGTATTCTCGTGGGACTTCTTAGTCTCTTTATACCTATTTTGAAATAAATCAAATCAAATCAAATCAAATCAAATCTCTCTCTCTCTCTCTCTCTCTCTCTCTCTCTCTCTCTCTCTCTCTCTCTCTCGGATACCCCGGTTCTGCTCTTTCCCCGCCCGGCCGAGCCGAGACGCGTAAACATTAATCGCTGCCGGCCGCAGGGCACTTACTTGCGGCAGCACAATGGTATTTTAACATGCGCAATAACAATTAAAAGTTAAACGTTACCCACGGGAAAGGGAGAAGGGGGCGGGGGCCAGGAAGGGTATGGGCAAACACAACGTCACACCATGAAGGAAAGTAGGAAAACATCACAGTATCATCTGCTTTCATGACGGTTTTTGGATCGTCATTTTTTTTTCTATTTCCGGGCACGTTAGTGGGAGGCGTGGGTAGCGCGGCAGGACCCGCAGGACCCGCAGGACCGCAGGACCCGCAGGACCCGCAGGACCCGCAGGACCCGCAGGACCCACAGGACCCGGCAGGACCCGCAGGACCCGCAGGACCAGCGCAGCTGCAGCAGCTGCCTGTCGGAGCCTTGATGAGCATCGCTGATACCGAAATGAGCTCGGCGGAAGCGCGGGCCGCCGCAATCAGACAGCGAGACGCCGGCCAGGGTGCCCTCCTCCGCCCTCCTCCAACCACCCCCTCCAGCTCCACGACTAACGCTCCAGCGAGACGACTCTGCTCTCAGGGTAGGGCTGCGAATGTTCCAGTCAAAAGGGAAGCGGGAAATAGAATATCAAGTAGCGCGGCGGGAGCGTCAAGCGGAGGCACTACAGGAGGGAGGAGGGGGAGGGCTGCAACGCTGCCGGGGGGCCGGGGTCTATAGGGCGCGCTTAAGCCCACACAGGGCGCGGCGGCGTGCCTCCTCACGGATGCTCTACAGCAGGAGGGGACAACAACAACACTCCCAGAAAAATGTGTGCTTCGATAAAAAAAAAATCGTCTGGCCTTTAGACTGTAGTCTTACCCAAGCTTTACATTTAGACCTTGTCTGCTCATACACATTCTAACAAGTAAAACAATCTCGGAAAACCCACAAGCTTACTTTTTTTAGGAAGTGCACAAGAGCGTGCTTGTCATTCAGAATGTTTAAATCGCCACCTCCACACTGTCAAAAACTCGAAAGTTTCTACTTATTGCGTTCGTGTGAAGACGCTAAAGAAATCGTCGAAAATTTTCGGAAAGTTCACTGAAGTGACGTTTGTATTCATTAATCATCTTTTCCGATAACAGTGGGAGACTCCGCAGTTTCGCCAACTTTCAGCGTGGTTTTCTGACAGTGTGCCGACGCCCCGCCCAACACGCCTCGCCCCACCTCCCACTTTCTTCTATCGCGGTCCATCTCTTTCAATTATTCGCAGTTTTATGGGACTTCGCTCGGCTCGGATACTGTGCACGGCAGGACAATGCACTGGGGGCGGTGGGACGTGTTGTTGTCGGTCTGTGCGCTAATGCCTCCATTTGGCGCCTGCTGCTGCTGCTGCTGCTGCTGCTGCTGCTGCTGCTGCTGCTGCTACTCACGCACAAAAATGATTACTTGTCACAACGATTTTTAGCAGATGATACACTTATCATCACCTACATCCTCAAAGAAACAATAATATAAAGATAATGTATCAGCGGCTTGTACTCTCATGCGGAGGTAGGCGAGCGCGCAGAAGTATTATACCGCATGGGGGCCGCGTTCCGCCGCGCCGCGCCGCGCCGCGCCGTGCCGTGCCGTCCGCACATACCCCCACCTCTTCGTTGTGCCGAGCCGCGGCGCGCGGGCAGCGCGGGGCTCCGCTGCGTCTCTCTCTCTCTCTCTCTCTCTCTCTCTCTCTCTCTCTCTCTCTCTCTCTCTCTCGCTCTCGCTCTCGCTCTCGCTCTCTCTCTCTCTCTCTCGCTCTCGCTCTCGCTCTCTCTCTCTCTGCGTCATATTATGTACAACTATCTTTCTTTAAGCACAAGCGCTTTGTATATTTCATATTTCTGAACTGATCTGTTGTTTTACTTATGTTAGCAGCGGTATTCTCGTGGGACTTCTTAGTCTCTTTATACCTATTTTGAAATAAATCAAATCAAATCAAATCAAATCAAATCTCTCTCGTCATTTTTTTTTTCGTTGGACAAGCAACATATTTCGTAATGAGAACATTTTTTTCCCCTTTTTGCTGACCCAACCGACTTTTAATTTCCCCAAAGGAATTTGAGTTTCTCACTGCTAAATATGCTGCTTTTCCCAAAACCAACAAAATAATTCGTTGTGAAAATTTTTCTCCGAGCTGTTGATTCAACACGCTTCATTCTGCCGCTTTTGAAAACCCTTGAATTCACAGCCCCCCCCCCCCCCCCCCACTTTCACTGACTTTAATTTATGTTAAACTAAAAATAACCTAGACGGACACAGAGATTACCGTTTGCGAAAAATAATCTCTCAACTCGAGTAAAGCATGACTCCAATAAAATAGGGAGCGTCGCGTGCTACTGCTTCTCCTTTCACTCAGCGGGGAAAGGGGCCGGGAGAAGGCAACTTTTTTCGTGGTACCTGCTGAACCTCCTCTGCTCTGCGCTGTCGGGTCGTCGTCTCAGTGGCCCCGATCGGGAGGAGCTCAGCCGGTGCAGCGCGGCCTTGTCGTCATGCACACTCTCAAAAATGAATGCTTGATTCAAATTAGCGATTTTGATATGCGAATCTTGTATTCTTGTGGGATTTGCTTCATTGTAAGAATCATCGGCGAACATCAACCGTCTATGCTTGACATTAGCATATGACGCTTGAGGCAGGTATTGTATTCTTGGTGCACTCAATTGAGCATAGTATGCTTCAATCAATCATAATATTCGTGAGGCATTTTTGGTGTTTGAAGCATAAATTATGCCTAACTTAGAGCATAAGTTATGCTTAAATCCTGCATTCATTTTTAAGAGTGCAGAGTCACGCACCGGGACCAAATGAAAATGGCAAAAATGTAATGTCAAATTTTAAGAACAACTTCTTCAATGAGCCCCTCATCGCCCCTCAACTGGGCGATGTGGCCACGACTCTTTCTCTCTCGGAGGTGTGCTGGCTGCATCGCTCCATCTCACTCCAGACCCGACAGAACCGCCCGTGTTGCACACATCACGCGGGTGGTGGTGGTGTGTGTATATATATATATATATATATATATATATATATATATATATATATATATATATATATATATATATATATATATATATATATATATATATATATATATGTATGTATATATATATGAGTCTGGTGCCATATGTGCCCATCGGCGGGCACTGCGTCAGGTGATTTGTGGATGCTCCTTCGGCATCCGCCACCCACGCCGGCCCCGGCCCCGCCCCGCCCCTTGAGCCTTGCTGCGGGTCACTGCGCGCCCACTGACTCCCGGATCGGGCCGGCGATGACGAGGCAGAGGCCCTTGGAGGGCCAGGGCCCTACGGGCTATGGGCCTGTGGGCCGTGGGCCTATCCCAACCGGTCCAGTGCTCTAGAGCAGCTCGTTAATGCTCCATTTGAGTCGGATTCTCGCGGGGGCATCGGCAAGAAACTCGCGAAGAAACGGCTGCCGCTCCCCTCCCCTCTCTCTCGCCGCCCGGTCCGACGACGTCATCGCATCGAAGAGTTTGCTGTCCGCTCGTCTCGTTCCGGTCCGCCGGTTTTTTTCGTCTATTAAAAGGTGAGTACGCCGCGTCTGGCTGATAGTTGCCGGCGTCCCGTCGCCCCTCGCAGTCGTGTGCTCCCGTGTCTTATGCCGTCCTGAACACAGCCATCCTGGCGCCGGGCCGCGGGCCCCGAGGACTACGACGACGACAACGATGGGCAGGCCGATGACCGGCGGGATCCTGGCGACGGCCGGCGTGCTGCTGCTGGTGGCCGTGGACGCAGACGCCGCCCCGGTCTCCGACAACGACACCATGACCGTGACCGTGTCCGCGGGCCCCGTCCTCGTCATGGAGGCTCCGCCCGACGAGGACAGCACCACGCAGAACGTGAGTCTCTTCAGTCCTGGATCCTCTTCGCTCGGGCCGTAGAGGGACGGAGGGGTCTCTTTGCTTCCCTTCGCTTTGCCTCCTCAATGCCGTGCATTAGCTTGAGGCGGTGGTCGCATAGGGAAAGAGCGTAAGAGAGTGTGAGAGAGAGAGAGAGAGAGAGAGAGAGAGAGAGAGAGAGAGAGAGAGAGAGAGAGAGAGAGAGAGAGAGAGAGAGCATGGCTCTCTTCCTGAAAAATTCCTCTATATTTTTTCTGCGTGATACGTGTCACGGACAGGCGCTTTTGGAGACGGGGCTCTCTGGGCTGGCCGGGACGGTGGAGGCGGCGCTGAAGTCCGAGTCCTGGACGGAGGCCGAGTCCGCGGCGGTGTCTTCGGCGTCCTGGCCGCTGTCCTCCGGGCGGGCGAGGCGCGTCCGCGACCTGGCCGGGCTGCTGCGGAAGGCGGCGCACCGCTTCATACGGAGCCTCGGCAACGAGCTGCGGGACCTGGCGGAGGGCACCGGGACCGGCCCGCCGGCTGGTGAGTACGAGTGAGAGGCTCGTGCCATGCGGCGTGCGATGGAGAGAGACAGTCATTATCGTGATGGATCGCTTTCGTGATCCGCACCGCAGACGTAATTCGATGTCACGCGTCGGCCGCACCGCGGAACACTTTTGTTTGTCGCCCGTCTTTTGTTTCTGCGCGCTCTTTGCAGGGCGTTGTTGTTGTTATTCTTATTTCATGCATAAATACAATAACTGAAACTTTGTCCAGTTTATTAGCGTCGCTATGACAGTACAGCCTCCCAGTCAACACACTATTTACTCCAACTTCTCTGCCAATACGCCGTCTTTAGCTTAATTTTTGGAAGCTATCGAAAGTCCATTGGGTAAGGTTAGGTTCTCGACACAAACAATCAAAGTTAACATTTGAAATTTTGAAATTAATGCAGTCTCAAGCACTCCGGCGGTAACTGTCGTCTGCATCCTTCTGCTGGCAGCTGCGCAGAAAACCAGCGCGCACGTTCCCCTCGCTCCTCCCCGCAGCTCTGACCTCACCCCCTCTGGCCCTCAACTCCTGCGGCGCATGGCACACGAGGGAGCCTCAACTTTAGGCAGAATATTTTCACATGTAATAATTTAACAGCCGTAAAAGGTTTGAATCGAGCACAAGATAAATTCATTAGCTTTAATCCCGTCCCACTCTCTTTTCGAATGGTGATTGCTTCGCTTTACAGTCAGAGTAAATCGAAACCCCTGCAAATCCACGGGGCCCGCCCTTCTGGTCCTTCTTCGGCTTTGGTCACATGGTTGGAATACCCTACGCCGTCTCTGTGACGTCTGCGAAAGCGTTCCGGGATACACCCGCGCTCGAGCAACCGACGGCGGGGCGCGGGCTTCTCCGGAATATCCTATTTCGTATTTTTTCTGTCCATTTTTGGGTGTCTAAAGTAACATTTCCCCGAAAACGGGTCCGCAGGCCGGCGCAAGAAGGGCGACGCGTGGCCCATGCTGGGCGCGGGGCTCATCATGGGCGGCACGCTGCTCACCATCGGGCTAGGCGCGCTGGCCGCCATGTCCGGCAAGGCGCTCATGTCGGCCATGCTGGCGCTGGGCATGTCCCTCATGTCCGCGTTCCGGCCGGCGCGCCGCTGCCGCCGCTCGGGCGACAACAACAACGGCTGCGACGGCAACGGCAACAACAACAACAACGACAACTACGAGATCATCGCCAGGCCCGTCATCACGCACGGCCACACGCACTCGGCCGTGCTGCACCACGACCCCAGCATGGGCATGGGCATGGGCGCGGCCGGCTACCCGGGCTACGTGCGCAGCCTGGTGCAGGTAGGTCGCGGTGGCCGCGGACGTCGGGGCGTCGGCCCTCGGCGAATAGCGCGGCGCGGAGGTTCACAGGTTCGAACACCGGGTCCCTCCGCAGAGGTTTACTGCTGTGTTCTCTCGCTTCGCAGGCGAGCCCGGTGGACCAGATCCCGGCGTCCATGCAGACGTCGCCGTCGACCACCGTGGACGTGACGGACTTTGCGCGGAGCGGCGCCACGCGGCTCGTCGGGCCGTCCACGCCCCTCCTGGACCCTGACGGTACACACATGTGACTCCAGCGCCCAAGGTCACACAGGTCACAGAGTCACCGCCGAGGGGGTAATAGCTCCGTTTTTTGAGAATTCTGTCAAAAATTTCACAAATATTCCCGACCTGTAGAAGGCTAGCGCATTAACATTTGCCGACTTTACAGGAGTATTACTTGTTCAGTTTAAATTTACAAAGGTCACTTTCCCCCTCGGTAGCTGCTGCCGCCGCGCCGCTGTCGGACTGGTGAGCCTCACGGCCTGGTTGTTGTTGCAGAGTCGAACCCCGCGACCTGGCTGGGCGGGGTGATCGGCATGAGGGGGTCCATGTCGGCGCAGCCGTCGCCGCCGCCGGCCTCGGACAGCGTGCTCAGCCTGACGCTGGGGACGTGGGGGCAGGGCCAGCACGGCCAGCACGGCCAGCACGGCCACCAGGCCAAGTACCGCAACGGCCTCGGCGGCGCCTCCGCGGCCAGCACGCAGCCCAGAGCCATGGGCCCCGCGGGGCCGCGACCCCCGGGGGTCACCCAGGACGGCGCCCAAGGACAGCCCGCGGCCCCCGCGGCCCCCGCGGCCCCCGGCGGTAGCGACACGCTTCAGACCATCACCGAGTCCCCCGGGGGCTAAAACTACTTGACCAGACGCCCCCGCACGATCCGCGCCAGCGCCTGCGGCCGGGACCACGCGGGGGGACCCGGAGGACCCGGAGGACCCGGAGGACCCGGAGGGGACCGGTGTCAACGACGGCAGCGGTCTTCTCCGATGCGGCAAGGACCAGGGCCAGCCGGCCGGCCACATGACGGGGCTGGGCCTGTGTGGAGCGACTCCCCAGCCGCGTCCCGGGGGGATGGACAACCCGGACAGCACTCGTATTTTCGGGATGGGACCGAGCCGAGCCGAGCCGAGCCGAGCCGGGCCGAGCCGGGCCGAGCCGGGCGGACTTTGACCACCTCGACCCCACTCCGCCCCGCCCGCTCTGCAGCCGGCTGGCCCTCTCCGCTCCGGCTGGCCTAGCTCTCCTCAGCTCCACCCGACCTCACCTCACCTCACTTCACCGACGGTAGACGAGACCGGCGGGTCGGGCCGGGCGGAAACCCTCACCGTGCCGGTGCCGTGCCGTGCCGTGCCGTGTCGTGCCGGTGCCGTGCCGTGCCGCCGACTCAACCCTGGAGAAGCACACTCGACGACGCCAAACACCGTACCGGGCTGCAGACCAAGCGGGCGCCTGACCTGTTGTCATCCCCAGCCAAGGAGAGAGAAAGAAAGAGAGAAATTATGCCAAATCAATAGCGTCCGTTTTCGAGCTCATCGATTCAATATCGTCTCGACAGTCTGTCTGCACTCCTGGCTGGGACGCTTCCGGCGCTTCCGACTCCACTGACAAACACACAACAAGAAGACAACGGGACACGACATCGATCGACTTCGACTGACTGTTGTATTATTGAATTTACTTCTCTCAAATGTATATTTGGTTGTATTAATTTATTCGGGAGATAAAGATAATGGAGAATGATATCCGCCACTATTTCCTCAGTTCCCCACCGTCCCCACCCTCCATACCGTGATTTGGTGTACGCCACTCGTGCACCACACACGCACACATACACGACTAATCCCAACACACACACACACACACACACACTCACATATATATAACACACCTCATATATTCCTGCTCCGGCGGGGCTGCCGTGCGGACGCCGTGCGTGCAAGCGAACGCGGGCGCGAGGCTCCCTCGATATCTCTCTGCGTCGCCTCCTCGTTTACTCCAGGGATATTTCACGGTATATTTCACCCGAGACTGTGTGGTGTTCCCCCCCCCCCCCGTCCCTCCCCTCTTCCCTCCACGCCCGCACCAGTTGCACTCGCTCACTGCAGCGGCACACACACACACACACACACACACACACACACACACCACACCAGCCCCATTCGTTTCGCACCCACACACCTTGTATTACGCGGCGTGCAGGGTACGGCTTTGGCTTCCGGCGCACGGCGGCCGCACGCAGCTCAGGTGGAATTCCAATGCTGCCACCCTCCCCACCGCCGCCGCCGCCGCCTCACCCGGGGGTTGGCACGCCTATCGCCGACAAACCACGCTGATCGGCCTTGCTTCGCCTCACTTTGCCTCGCTTCGCCTTGAGCCTCCTCACGGCGAAACTATTCTTGACGTCAAATGCTGCTTCAGGGCGGCGCGGGGTTCGAGAAAGTTTGCGGGAAGGGAAGCTGAAACGGAACGCGGGGGGGCTGGCTGTCATGTCAATAATACGCCAAATAGAAGCCGAGCTAACGGCCCAATGATGGGGCGAATAAAAGAGACTCTGGCTATGTGCGCGACAGATCTCTCCCCCCCCCTCACCTAAGCCTCCCCCATCCCCCCCTCCCCCTCACCTACCGCGTCGCGTGGTTCACCGAATGAAAGGTCCCCAGATATTTCTATTGCGAATCATTTGTCGGGAGCAGCAGGCGGAACTGGGAAGAAGAGATTTACCCCCTTTCTTACACCCCCTTCTCCTCACCCCCTCCTCCCTTTCCCACGCTTCCCCACACTCCCACTCCCGGGAGGGGCTGCGAATCAGAAGGCTGTAGGCTTTAACGTCGAGTAATGACTCACCTACGTCCCGGGAATTCCTAGTGTGCCCCGCAAAGGAGTCGCTCGCTGACAGGCTATTTGCTATTTGCCCCCCTCTCCCCCTCCCTCCGCCAGGGTAGCGGACCAGCGCAGCAAGCACGGCTCGGCCGAGCCAGCCGGGCGGGGAAACGGAATGGAAAAGGATCGTGCAGGGAAGAGGTCTGTCTCGGGGGAGGGGAGGGGCGAACCAATATAGATAGCGTTACCGACAGCGAAATGCATAGAAGCCGACGGAAACCCCCACCCCTTCCTCCGGCCACTCCGCACCGCCACCGCCAACACCACCACCGCCTCCTGCGCCGGCTCCTATGGATTTGAATCCGAACCATCACGGCGGAAGAAACGCGCCGGCGAGGGGAGAGCCGTCGCCGAGACTTCGTTCTGTTAAAAAAGAGAGAGGAGATGACAAACTCAAAAACAGTGTGGTTTAAGAATCTTCACAACATCTGATTCCGGTCTGGAGAGAGATTTTTTGCAGTTCAGCTTCCGTTTTCGATCATCATCGGAAATGCCTACACTATACATACGAGGGCGCTAAAGTATGAAGGCGGTGAGGCCGCGCGACCGCTGCTCTCTCTCTCTCTCTCTCTCTCTCTCTCTCTCTCTCTCTCTCTCTCTCTCTCTCTCTCTCTCTCTCTCTCGTTGCCCCCACTGCATGTTGTGCTGGCAGTCATGTCTGTAGTGCGCAGCATCACGACCTAACACACGTGCGTTCCTGCGGCCGAACCGAGCCGAGCCGGGCCTCCCTGCGTAGTACCTCCCTGCCGCGCTGCGGGCTGCGGTCTCCGGCTGCTGCGCAGTAGACTCGCTCCCAACTACCCATACCCTGGCCTCCGCAAACGCTAACCCGCTTATTTGCGCGTCGCACACAATCCGCCTTCAGAGTAACCCTCTGCGGATTTGGAGGAAGTGCGGTGTCAGGGAGGTTGTGGGGGGCGGGAAGGGGGGGGGGGAGGGTCCCCTCTCATCTGAATGGGTCACGCCGTCGTAAGGAGGGTCGAGAGGACGTTACGGAGTACGTTACGACAAACGCAGTAATAAATCCCAGAGGAATTGCCCACACGAGCCCACATCTCTGCCCGGTCCGTCGCCTCTGTAACTCTCACTGCCTCTGTCCCCCCCCCCCCCCCCCACAAAGTTCCAATCACCTTTTTCCAGAATGCACCCGACTTTCCAACCTCCCACTACCTATATCTGCCTGTCAATTCCCATTGCCTTCGAGGAAATGTATTTACCTCGAAATACACCGAAACAAAGGTGCGATTTCCTGCTGGGCTGTGGCGGCCCTAGGACTCTGCACCAGACCGTTTTCCGTTTCTCCTCCAGCCTCTGCTACCATTCCATCTCATTCCCCCAACAGCCGCGCGGCGGGGCGGGCGCCGTAGTCGTTGCTCGATGCTCGCCCGCCCGCCGCCGCCGCGCCAAAATCGCTTGTATTTTCTGCCGCCATCTTTAAATCATGTTCTATATTTCACTCACCCCCTGTACGCGCACACAGGCCCTGCTGTGACAGTGCCATAAAGTGGCGTATCTGGAACACGAATGGATGACCGTGTTGCGCCTTCCGCTCCAGCGTGCCACTGTGCGACTGCCCGAGGGCGGGAACCGCCGCTCCAGCGCCTGCTGTGTTCTCCAGCACGGTCCGCAAGGGGTTCTCCATCGTGCTACTCAGCTCTCCAGTGAGATTGAATCGGTTCCAGAGCCCTCCAGCGCTCCCTAGACGTGTGACCTCTAAAACAACACTCTTTACGAAGTATGCTTCGATTCGTATCGTAAATATTCCTGGCGAACACTTGCTCATGGCTTGCTCCTGGTTCATGCTTTATCTTGGGCATATTTGTTCTCGATTCCAGCATTTTACTGGAAACTGAGACATAAATATGAGACAGGCATGAGGCGGTGTGAAAGCATTCAGTCGTTTTCAAAGTATTTGAACTGACATTCTTTTACACAGTAGCTATGCGATGCCCCCCCACCCTTTTTTTTTGAGGGAGCAGTCATTATTCTCCAGCGCTACACACAGCGACCGCGTTTGACTGGGCAACTCGGGTAATTAACCCCTCAGTCTCCACTCCAGCCACCGCCACGGCCGGTACCGCCACGGACCGGAGTGCCCTGCCCAGCTTACGTGGTGAAACGGGCCGGCCCCGAATGGACCATTCCGTCCCCCCGGACCTCCTCGGAGAGACAGGGGTATGGCGTTTTGACAGCGGGTGGTAAAAGGGAGGCAATAAATTAGGTGACGCCCGACTATTAGTAGCAGACAGCAGCAGCCCGTACAGGTCAACCCTTTTCCTCCAAAACCTCTGAGCTTTGTGCGAGTGATTGTTTTCGGAGTCTCCAACCATCCGAGTTTCTCTGCAGACTTCCGAATGATGTTTGTTTGACAGTGTGGGGATTACTGTGTGGGAAACTGCTGCTGTGCTGCGGCGGCGGTGAACCTGTACTCCCATTCACTCCTCTATGGGAGCCTGCAAAAGGAAAAGTCGTCTGTGGTGTACGGCTGTGTTCTCTCAGCTGGGGGGTCTCACGCCGTACCTGGCGGCAGCCGGGCCGCCCCCTTCAGACCTCAAAGGCTAGGCCGGGCCCGGGCCGCGCGCTCAGACCGCACCGGGGGGGGGGCCGGGGGCCGGGGGCCGGGGGCGGGGGCCGGGGCTACGGCTGGGGAATCCGTTGTTTCGTTCGAGGCCCCAACACAAAATTGGATACAAGAGGTTTGCCGCGACGGAGGTAGCATAGGCCGGAGCGGAGAGAGAAAAGCCGAGCTGACGGGGGGCCGGATGCCGGGATTGGGGCCTTCGCCCCCCTCCCCATCGGAAGAGCATCGCAGAAGGCGATGAACGGATGGACTTGTTGTTTGGGTGCGGGAGCGCGGAGCGGCGCGGACCTCTTGACTCAGCCGGGCCTTCACCGCCCTGTATCGGCGTTCCTCTTCTTCATGTTTTTTTTGGACGAGCCGGAGAGCTGCAATCTGCTTAAGGTTTATGTATACCTTCTCCAGGCGCATGCCGCAATTCTGCACGGCTTGAGCGGCGTTCCCAGAAACGTGAGGTATAAAGGCAGAAATGCGGGGGAGAGAGAATGACGAAACATTGCTTGCCTTGTCTTGTTGTACCATAGGCCTCTCAGACCCTTCGGCTTGAACTGCCATCTTCAATTAATTGCGCTCTCTTTGGCACCGCGAGAAGAGGAGAAAAAGCTTAATGTGTTGGCGAGGTGCTGAAATGAAACATCTGTGGTGATTAAAGTGCATCCCCCTCCCCAACCCCAGCCCCCGAATGCGCGCTCTCTCTCTCTCTCTCTCTCTCTCTCTCTCTCTCTCTCTCTCTCTCTCTCTCTCTCTCTCTCTCTCTCTCTCTCTCTCTCTCTCTCTCCTCTCTCTCTCTCTCTCTCTCTCTCTCTCTCTCTCTCTCTCTCTCTCTCTCTCTCTCTCTCTCTCTCTCTCTCTCTCTCTCTCTCTCTCTCTCTCTCTCTCTCTCTCTCTCTCTCTCTGTAATTACTCAAAACGCAACAGCCGGAGATCGGGGTCGCACCACAATGGCCGAGACGGGCGATGAAAAGATACCTTGCAAAGCTTTTATAGAAATATCCTTTTTCTTGCGTCTGTCACGGCAGTCTCACCGGCGCAAAAGATTTAGAAATAAAAATAAAATAATTACGGTGATAATTGGTTTCGAATGGCGCGTCCGCTGCGGATCCGGTGGTTCGTTAATGGAGAGTAACGTGTTACGGACTCAGCCTCACACCCGCCGCCCCCCGCGGGGCTCTGGTCCATGACCTTCCGGCCTCGGCCCTTCCGTGAGAGAGCCGCGATGAGAGGCATTTACTCTCCTGAGCATTACTAGCCTCTATAAGAGCTGCCTCTGCGAAAATTTTCGTGAGGCCCTCTCTCTCTCTCTCTCTCTCTCGCGCGCGCGCAAGCAAAGGGGGATTTTGGCGTGCCCCTGCCAGTTTTGGAGGATTTTTCACTTAACTTGGGCTGCCCCTCTCCCTCTCTCTCTCTCTGTTTCCTTGTCCCCGCCCGGGTGTACTGTCTCGCTCGCTCCCTCCCTCCGTAAGGAGCGTACACAAAGTTTTCAGGCTGACTCTCACTCCAAGTCATCCTTTCATTAGGCGTGGCCGGCTGGACACAACGGTCCTCCGGGAGGACCTGCAGGGTCCTCGGTGCGGCGTCCTCGGGGAGATGAGCGGCATGAGAATGCGTCTTCTCTGTCTCTCCGCTAATTTGCTCCCTTATCCGCGCCATGCTGAGGAGCAGGCGGAGGCCAGAGGCTGCCAGATAGGCTGCCAGATAGGCTGCCAGATAGGCTGCCAGAGGCTGCCAGATAGGCTGCCAGATAGGCTGCCAGAGGCTGCCAGAGGCTGCCAGATAGGCTGCCAGATAGGCTGCCATAGGCTGCCAGATAGGCTGCCAGATAGGCTGCCAGAGGCTGCCAGATAGGCTGCCAGAAAGCCCTGACCCTCCTCGTTTACAACCGGCTAACGTGCTAACCGCGTTTGCGTATGTCCGCAGGCCTGCGATGTGAGCATCACCGCTTCACCATGGCGGGGATCATCATGGACCAGGAACCATGGAACATCAACATCACCCAGCTCAACCAGTACAACGTGACGTACCACGAGTTTATGCACGTCCTCAACCTGAGCGCCCAGGCCGAGATGGCAGACTGCTACTGCCCGTCCGGGGTAAGTGTCGGAATAGCGCAAAATTAGGGCCAGCGACTCTGAAAAGTACCATGAGAATTTGGAAGAGTTGGGTGGGTTTGGTCCAGCCAAAGTCCCTTATATGAGAATATCGAAAGATTGCCTTTGAATTACTGAAAATTACCGGAACACGCGGCCTGGAGATAGCTCAGTGGTAAAACCAGCGTGTAAAATTACACCCGTTTCAAAGCACACCTGTTTGATGCGTCGAAAAGCAGTCGCAGCAGCCACTTCAAGACTAGTGGTCTGAACGTGAGAGGTTGTGTTTTGTGGGTGGGTGGTATCCGTCTGAGGCCGAGTGCATATCGGGGGATCCACTTTCTGACATTTGTTATCAGTCCTCACAGGAAGTGAAACTACATCCGCGCGCCATCAACCCCTGGCGGAGCCCTCCAGCGACGCATCGCCAGTTCACCGTCCTCGCTGTCTCCGGATACGGCCGCGTCTTCAATAGCCCCCCTCCCTACGCGCGTCCAAGCGTTGGATGTCGCTCTCATA
Source organism: Odontothrips loti (assembly GCA_038380765.1). NCBI lineage: Eukaryota > Metazoa > Arthropoda > Insecta > Thysanoptera > Thripidae > Odontothrips > Odontothrips loti. Next base: position 8,568,415 of record CM076252.1, read on the forward strand.
ACACTGCGCTCATTGACTCGCCGGCCAGACGGCCTACGCAGACGCCAGGGCGTAACTTGATAGCCCCGGCCTCTTCCTTCCTTACACCGCCCACCCCACCCCACCCCGGCGAGGAGTCGTCGTCGTCAAGGGGTCGTCAGCAAAGGGGTTGGTTTTGGATGCGTTGGGGAGGGCGGCATGGGTGAGTGGGGGTGGGGGGGGGGGCAGAGAAGGGGGACGCCAGTGGCAATATATATTCTCCCCCTCGGCCCATGGAGGGCGCGGGGAGGCGAAATGAAGCGGGGATGAGGAGAGAGAGAGAGAGAGAGAGAGAGAGAGAGAGAGAGAGAGAGAGAGAGAGAGAGAGAGAGAGAGAGAGAGAGAGAGAGAGAGAGAGAGAGAGAGACGTTGTGGATTTAATAAACAGGAAAACGAACCAGCGCTCACTTTCCCTTCCGGGAGTCAACACGCATAATTATGCGCGTATCCCTGGAGTGCGAGTGAGAGAGGGGATGCAGCGATGTGCCTGCTGTCTCCGTCCCTCACTCGCGGGCCCGCGAGATTACAAAAGCCGCCCGCGCGTCGCAGATGGGTGCGGAGACGTCATCAAATCGTCGCCAGGAGTCGTACTGCGGCGCTCCAGTCGGCGCCAGCGGCAGCAGCGGCGGCAGCAGCAGCAGCAGCAGCAGCAGCAGCAGCAGCAGCAGCAGCAGCAGCAGCAGCAGCAGCAGCAGCAGCAGCAGCAGCAGCAGCAGCAGCAGCCACATTATCCGCATCACATTATATACGAGAATGAGTCGGCCGGCACCAGCCCAGCGGGCCGTCATGCATATGTAGACGAGTGTGTGTGTGTGTGTGTGTGTGTGTGTGTGTGTGTGTGATGGAGAGGGATGAAGGATGATGTGGCTAGCGCGGGGTGTTATTGGGCATGGGGATGGGGATAGGAGGTCAGCGTGGTCCAGATGCCCTCTGGAGGAGCAGCACAGTGTGCGCGGGCGGCGGCAGAAGTGTCTGAAGAACATACGTGTGTGTGCGTGCGTGTGTGTGTGTGTGTGCGCTGGAGGGGGGGCGTATCTGCGATGGAGTCCAGAGTCAGCAGCGTTTACTGCTGGAAGTAAGTGGACCGGTGGCTGCTGGACGAGGCTGCTGCGCCCGCTCCGTCTCTGGGTGTGTGTGCGGGGACCCAGGGGGGCGGCGCTGTGGCAGCAGATGCCCCCGCCCCTCCCCGTGTGCTGCTCGTTGCGCTGCCGTCCTCTGTTGACTTGACCCAAGCGTGTGTCGCCGGCGGCGCGGCGCTGGCTAATTTGATCTCCTAACTTTTCGCGAGAAAAACCGAGCTGGAGACAAGCAAGGAAATCAGGAGTTTGGGGGGAATTCAGGAACGGACCGGGCAGGGCGCGGCTCGCACACTCTCAAAAAAGAATGCTTGAATCAAGCATAATATGCTTGATCCAAAGCAATTTTTATGCTCAAACCGCTAATTCTCCGCCTAGCATAATATGCTTGTTCCAAGCATGACTATGCACTATTCAAGAACATTAGGTATCGTCACAACTGGCGCCAAGCTTCGTTATGCTTGGAACAAGCTTCATATCCTTGGAACACACTTCATATGCTTGAAACAAGCATCATGTTCTTTGATTTCAGAAACTCCACCAAGAATCCCCATTTAACGTACATTTTGCGTTAGTTCAAGCATTCATTTTTGAGAGTGCAGTAACGAAGGCAGTTTTAATGAGGGTCCGAGCCGCTCCCAACGCTTTGAAGCCCTTTATTAATGGAAACGCTCTTCCTGGTGATTGATAAGGATACGTCAGAAAGCAGTTCTTTTTTTTTTAACATCGACATTGGACGAGGGTGATGTGTATGGCGCTTTGGTTCACGCCTATTGACCGGTGAGATCGAGCGAGATGATTGTCGTAATGTGAATATATGATAAAATATTTTATTTTCCGTAGCTGAGGTGCGTTCGCGATGAGGCGGGAGCGGCGCGCCATCCATTCCTTCACATAATTGGATACGAACCTCTCCCCCTCCTCCTTTGGCCCTCCTCAAGGAAAAAAAAAAGGAGTTGTTCATAACGCGGCTTGCGTATTTATCAAAGTGGACAAAGAAACAAGTCAATACAACATTCCTCTCGAATAAAAGCAATGAAATGCAAAGAAGCGAAATAATGGAAGCCATATTAGACTTCTTCGCGAAGGTAATGAAAAAAAAACAAAAAACTAGAAGTATTCTTTGCTGTGTTCTGTACCTCGCTCAAGTAGACACGAAACTCACAAATATATAAAGACACACACATATACCGAGGGGTTGATAAATCCAGATTCGGGATGCACACGACTACCAAGCTCTTCATATTTCACAAATCAGTGTGATTATCAACGACCGCAGAAAATCCAGAGTGATCACAAGCGATTACCAATTTGGGTCTTCAGATTGTATGGTGCGGTGATTACGGTGATTACACGCTCTCTCCCACCCGGCCGTGTCCTCGCTGGTAACTCACTCGGCTCTCCCTTACGCTCTCTCTCTCCCACCCGGCCCCTTCGCTGCTGCGCCCTCTCGATTGCCTGTCTAGCGCACGCATCCTGCGACTTGCGCCCAACGTGTCATGGCCACGTGCCGTGGCCACGCGTCAGGGCCCGCGACACGTTCACACGGGATCCGTGTCAGATATCAGAAGCACGCGGTACCCCCGTCTCCGCCCGCCAGCACCGAGACATGGCTTGCAATGTCAGCGGGGTTTTACAGACTGCGCCAACGGCAAAAGAGTGAATGCGATACAGAAGCCGGCATGATGAACTCGCTCTCCTCCTCACATGCGCGTCACGGGGCTGGCCTACCCTGGCGCTCGCAGGCACTCCGCGTCCGAGTCCACGTTGTTTCAACAGAGAGAAAACTCGGACGTACTTTGGGGCGTTGCCGCCTTTTCGCGGAACGCCCTTCGCTTGGCAGAGGCGCGTGGTCGGCCAGCCAAGGCGGAGACTCGTGGACGCGTCTGTCCATATCTCTCTCTCTCTCTCTCTCTCTCTCTCTCTCTCTCTCTCTCTCTCTCTCTCTCTCTCTCTCTCTCTCTCTCTCTCTCTCTCTCTCTCTCTCCCCCCACAACGGCAGCCCGCTGGGAGAGCGACAAGGACGGCGCGCTCGGCGAATCCAATTCAATCCGCCCGGCCTGCCCCCGCCGACACGGAGAGCGCTAAGCCGCGGTAAACAGAGCGCGCCCGCGCTGCGGCTGGGACTGGACTCCTTGAACTCCTCTACCGCGCCTCGCCTCGCATACCCCGGCGGCCGCACCGCGCACCGCGTACCGCAGTGACCACTGGGGCCGACTGGGTGTGGGCAGCCACTAGGGAGGAACATCACACGCTCGAGAGGGAAATGGCTAGAAATAGCTCCGTTTCTGAGTGCAAACCTAGATACATTCACGATTCAAACCAGATCCAAAACTGCAAGCACTTAAAAAAAAAAGTGAATTCAAAATAACTCAAAAGCTGGAAAATAAAAAATAAGTCGTGACGTGGCGTGTGAAGCAAGATTTGTGTGGTAAATCCCAGTATAATGATTAAAGAAATTCGACCTGGCGTGTACCTGAAAGCGTCGCTAGCGTCCGCACTAGTGAGCTGCCATGGAGCTGGCTATTTTCAACCGTAATTTATGATTACAAAAATCACGGGCTGATGGTCTGTTGACCGTTGGGGACAAAACCTATATCGTCCCAGCTTCCGCCAGGACCCCTGCCTTCAACTTCGGTGATCTTACGGGAACCGGTGCTTTACGGCTGCTAGTTGGCCCCGGGACACAGCACTAGAACCCGCTACCCGGCTTGCGCCGGACGGATCTCCCGGCAACCCCTAGCCCGCGCTAATGCGCGAGGCCCCCTCCGCTAACCACGGCCTCCGGGACTCCATCATACTGTAGTGCCCTTCAACCGCAGTCTGGTTTGGCCCCACTCATCGTGGGAGTCCGCCCCTGCGAAGATTTGGAGGACATAGGTTCCCTTCGTACACGGCCGAAGCCGCTGTACTCTACTCGCTACGTACCGAGTAGCGGCATGTCCGCACCTGCCAGATTCGGAGGAAGGAAAACAGAAGCTTCGAACCCTAGAAGCTCTGCACATCTCCCGAGTCTCCCCCCGGGATTGCTCCCGAGGCACAGAACGCCCCCCCGGGCGGGACCCTCGAATCTAGGGAATCGAACCCTAGACCCTCGGGACCGGGGGTTTGTGCCGGCGGCGCCTTAGCCCGCACGGTCGCTTGGACAGCCATACCGAAGCCACGTTCGGAAGTATATTTTAGCCGCTGTCCTCCAGTGTCACGAGAAAAAGTTCAGCGACCGGCAAGAATTGAACCAGGGACCTGTCGGTCGCCGACCGGTCCGCTTGCCCATGCGGCTACTGTGTCACGATGGCGACTGCGGCGCGCTCCCGGTACACTAGCAACCGCGGGGCAAAGTAGAAAACCGAGAAAAAGTTTGGTGGCGCAGGCAAGAGTTGAACAACGGACCTGTCAGTCGTCGACCGGTCGGCTTGCCCTTGCGGCTACCTAGCCACGATGATGCATATAGTGCGCTTCCCGGTACTTTAGCCACTGTCGCCCCGCAGAGCAGAACACCGAATCCAAGGGCTCATTTTACAAAATTATTTATATCGCCACGCCTTGCTTTGCCAAATAAACAAATTTTAGTTTCGGGGAAAAATTGTGAAAAATTGCCATGGTTCATACTGTTTACTGAACGAGTGCCATCGTGGCTCAGTAGCTGCGTGGTGAGGAGGATCGATTGGCGACCGACGGGTCCGTGCGTGGTTCAAATCTTGTTGGTGCTTTTAATTTTTTTCGATGTGTAAACAAATTTTTCGTCATCCCACGAAAAGTTTTGTAAGCTTGTTTGAAATGCATTTACTTGAGTGAGAGTGTGGCCCTCCCTGTTTCCGCAGGTGCGCGAGATGTCCGCCGCGTACCGGGCCTACCACGGCTACGTGTCGCTGGTCGTCTGCATCGCCGGCCTCCTGGCCAACGCCATCAACGTGGCCGTGCTGACGCGGCCTGCCCTGGCGACGGCGCCCGTCAACCGGCTGCTGACTGGGCTGGCGGCCGCCGACATGCTGGTCATGGCCGAGTACGCCCCCTTCGCCGCCTGCCTGTACCTGTCGCCGCCCCGGTCGCACTACTCGCGCGCCGGCGCCACCTTCCTCCTCGTGCACATGCACTTCTCGCAGCTGCTGCACACCGCGTCCATCTGCCTCACGTTGTCGCTGGCCTCCTGGAGGTACATCGCCGTCAGGTAGGATCTCGGTTCTTCTTTTTTCCCCTTTTCTCGTTGTTGTGTTGGCTAGAAATTTTTTTTAAAGCGTAAAATACAGTTTGCGACCACCGCATCGAACCACAAAAACTGCACCGACCAGAATAGTCTTGATGCAGGTAGTAAAAACCGTCCTTCCCATCATCATTTGGTCGGAGAGGGGGCTCAACCCGGCGGCCCCGACCCGCCTCGTCCGCACTCCGGCCTCGGCCCTATGAGCCTGGCCCCGTCATCGATCCTGCACACCACAGAGAAAGAAGATTTGTAGTCGCAACTCATTTTTAAGTTGATTTTCAGACCAGCAGTAAAGTTTTGTTCGGAGCAGATTTTTTTTGAGGGGAGGGGGACAAATTATGGTTGCTCCAACAAAGAAGTTCGTTTGCGGGCACTTAACAATTTTTTCCTGCTTCTTGCTCCTTTAGCGAAGCTCTGCGTTGAAGCAGCTAACGCGGCGTTGGTGTAACTAAAATTCAGTTCCCCCAACAAAATTTTAGTTCTCCGAACAAAAATTTACTGCGTGTCTAAAATTCAACTTCAAAATGAGTTGCGACCACTAATCTACTTTCTCCGTGACAAAATACAGTATAAGTGCAGGCTCAACCACAAACATTGTGTTGAATCGGCACTGATTTTTTTGGCGCGACATGTGCGACATGTGCGCTAGACCACTCAATTTTATTTTTCTGAGAGTGTGGGATTCGGATACTCAGCCAGCCATCATCAAACGACATCAAACGTGATCCTCGCCACGCGCTGCCACGCGCTGCCACGCGCTGCCACGCGCTGCCACGCCGCTGCTGACCGCCTCTTCGTTGCGGCCCCAAAGGAGGACCCGGAAGACCGCGTTCTCTTTGTTGGCCACTTTCCCGTTTGTAACGCGAAAATAATGGCGTAAGATAACAGCGGTGGCGGTGGTGCGGGCGGGGCGGGCGGTGCGGGGCTCTTCCCGCTGCACGGCGGGGAAGTTAAAACCCCGATGCGGCAGCCGAGACCGGGACCTCATGCTTCACCCTCTGGATCCGAGAAAACACTTATGTATTATGTATTTAAGAATACATTACTTCCAGTCCACAGCAGTGCAGTGCCTCTCGAACGGCATAGCGTGCTCCACCAAATTACGTTCAACGTATTTCGCCACCGAATTTCTCATATCTCCCGTATGCTGCATTGCTTTGCCTTAGGATCAGTATGCGCCCCAGTCGGACGCTGTATTATTGTTAACCCAATACGATATGGCCTCATCATGCATACACGGGGCATTATTCAGGCAACCTAATTCACAGCGACGATCGCCAGGCACTCACACATGCACACGGGCACACATGTACACGGGCACACATGCACACGGGCACACAGGCACACGTACTCCCGAACGACACATGCACACGTACTCACATGCGCACGCTCGCGGACGTGCGGGGCGCGTGCGCCGGGTATTAGGCAAATAGGGGTTTGTCCTCAACGACAGGAGTCATCGGGCGTCCGCATCATTGGCAAAGCAGCGATCGTACAGAATGGCATCGGGGACGTGCCGCCGGGGAAGCCGGGCATGTTTTTTCTCCTAGCATGATACTACAGGGCACGTCTGAATTGTCCAGCCATTATCATTTTATCTCCGTGCTTTTGTGCTGCGAGAAGGAAGATGATAAACAAATAACGCTGGCTCGGCCCGGCCATGACGACAATCGAATTGCAGTCGGCATCCATCGTGGCTGTGTAAGATAGAGTAAAAATTTATCGCTCTCTGTCTTCTATTCTTTACTGCGGGAATGAGAGCGAACGAAGGTGGTGACAGCCCCGAGCCGAATCGAGACCTCTTAACTTTCCTTCCTCATTTGACGGAATTGTCCATACATATTTTGATGGCATTTCAGAAGTACTATCTGTGTGTTACTACTCCTTTGCAAATTTTAAAGAAGATTTAACCCAACCACAAAAAATTATGTTTTTTTTTTTTTTTTAAATGATAAAATGACGATTCCCATGAGCGGCCATGCTTTCCGAATCCTTCTGGGTCAGGCTACTTCGTGCCTAATGAAAGGTTTTGTCCGATAAGTTGGTGGTGTGGTCTGCTGCAGGTGGCCGCAGCTGGCGCCCCGCCTCTGCACGGACAGCCGGTGCTGGCTGGCGCTGCTGCTGTCGCTGCTCACGCCGCTGCCGCTCTGCGCGCCCTCCCTGCTCCTCTTCTCGGTGACGGAGACGAGGCGCCACCACGAGGACGGCAAGACGTACTCGTCGCAGTTCCACGTCGACCTGAGCGACCGGGCGCGGCGCCACAACCAGCTGCTGTACGAGCTCAACCTGTGGCTGCACGCCGTGCTCGTCAAGCTGCTGCCCTGCGCCATCCTCACCGCCATCAGGTGAAGCAGCCCCGCTAGCCCCGCACTCTGACGCTTCGAGGTTACATAGAATGTCGTGTTAATAGAGGTTTCCAACGAGGCCCAGAAGCGGAAGCTGAAGAAAATAAAAACACTCCCACGCCGGAAGTTCTCGAGAGCAAGTATGATAAATTTTGGTGCACAAGCGCGGCGCCAAATATGGCAACTGAAAACGCCATTCAAGTGTCTCATCCCTGCCCTAGAAAGTTTCCGGTCTGGAAGTGTTTTTGTTCTTCAACTTCCGTTTCCAAGTCTCTATTCATCACACCCGGGATGTCAGTCTACGGCCACAACCGGTTCCTGCCTTTTGCGCTCTAATAAGGTGCAGGTAATTAAAGCACGATGGAAAAAAATTACAACATCAGTTAAAAAATACGCAATTGTAGCATGTTTTGGGTAAAATGTCCACTTTTGAGAAGTGTGTTTTTTTTTAACCTCATGTAATTGTTTTCCCATCGTGCATGGTTTAATGACCTGCGCTTGGAGCGTCATTGTACGCTTTACCTTCTCAAGGGTGGTACACCATACTGTTGTTGATCATCCCTACGTAAGGACGGCGCTTCTGGTTACCCGGCCTGCGCCCTGGCGACGGTGACACCCCCGCAGGCAGGAGAGAGAGGGCAGGAGCCATGGGAGCGGCTACCTGCACGTGCCCACTCTTATTAGAGTTTCCGTCCTAAGGTGAAGCGCGCGCCGGCAGGGACAGGGACGTGGCAGCCCTGCCAGCCCACAACACCGGGGGAGTGGCTGGGAGAAAACAAAAAGGGTTTCTGCCGAATAGGGGAAATGAAAAAGTTTCTGCTACAGCCGAGCCGCCGCCGAGCCCCGCCCACCCCCACGCCTCCACGCCGTGTCCCCATCCTGCATGCGGGAGCAACCGCGTGAAATGATCCCCGGACTGAGGACCAGCGTCGAGTGGGGCAGGCGGGCGGGGCGGGAGGGCAGGCAGGGCGAAAGGGCGGGCAGGGTGGGAGGGCAGGGCGGGAGGGCGGGCAGGGCGGGAGGGCAGGGCGGGAGGGCGGGCAGGGCAGGAGGGCAGGGCGGGAGGGCGGGCAGGGCGGGAGAGCGGGGAGGGCGGGAGGGCAGGGCGGGAGAGCGGGCAGGGCGGGAGGGCAGGGCGGGAGGGCGGGCAGGGCGGGAGGGCGGGTGGGGGGGGGGCGGGGCGGAAGGGCGGGCAGGGCGGGAGGGCAGGGCGGGAGGGCAGGGCGAGAGGGCAGGCAGGGCGGGCAGGGCGGGAGGGCAGGGCGGGAGGGCAGGCAGGGCGGGAGGGCAGGGCGGGAGGGCAGGCAGGGCGGGAGGACAGATTCGCACTCCTCTTTCTTCTCTGTTTATGTTCGCGTATGACAGCGCAGCTCCCGCACCCTGCCTGACTGAGGCAGGCCGCAGACCGTGCCGATGTTGCCGGGCTGAGCCGGCGCTGGGCTTTACAGTGCGAAGCGCGCGCGCGCATCAAGCAGCCCCCATTTAGTGAGTTGTATGCCGCAAAGTTCGCTGCGTGGTGTGCGTGTGTGTGTGTGTGTGTGTATGTAGGAGCGATGCGTGGGTATGGTAGTGTGTGTGTGTGTGTGTGTGTGTGTAGGAGCGATGCGTGGGTGTGGTGGTGTGTGTGTGAGGGGGGAAAGGGGGGGGGGGGTTGCTACAGCGGCGGTCAGGAAACAGGCATCATAAACGTAGCCAAGTCACCCCCCCCCCCCCCCCGCGCGCACCGCCCACCGCTTGCCACCGCCGCAACACACCGGACGCTGCAGGCTTTTGCAGGGGAAAGCCCCCCTTTTGCGGCGGGGCAGGCTGCTGCTTTCATTATGGTGGTTCCATCATCGACAGCGCGCCCCTCCCCTGTTACACCACCCTGACGATGAAGAACAAAGTGTGTGTGTGTGTGTGTGTGTGTGTTTTATTGTGAACCGACTCTGTTGGCAGCATCTCCCTGATGCGAACGCTGTACACGGCCAAGCAGCGCAAGAAGCTGCTGTCCGCGAGCAGCACGCTCAAGCTCAAGCAGGGCCCGCAGGACCCCAATGCCGGCGGCGGCCACGTCCCCGTGGCCGTGGCGGGGACGGCGCGGCGCTCGCGGGCGGAGAAGCGGGCGGACCGGACGACGCGGATGCTGCTGGCGGTGCTGCTCCTGTTCCTGGTCACCGAGTTCCCGCAGGTGAGAAGGACCCCCCGGGGCCGGCCGGCGGTATGCCGCAACGACTAATAATTATTGCTGCCATTATCGGCCGCAAGGACTCGGCCTGTCTGGCGGGGAGGGGGAGGAAAGGGACGTTAGGAGCACCCCGCCCCGGCTCCTGCTGGAAACGATCCCACTGCTAATTGTGGGGGTGGGAAGCAATTAGGCTGTGAGGAGGGTCCCATTCGGGAAAGGAGGAGGGGGGGGGGGGGGTCAAGAATCCAGGACTGTAAGTACCCGGACAGTCATGATAAAACAGGACGACCTTGGCAACTTTATAGCCATGGTTATGAGGTCTTCAGCCACGGTAAATTGATTTTCGACCATGGCCTATGTTGGACCATGGGCTCTGTTAGTGCGGCCAAAGCCAGCCCAGAGAGGCCATAATCATTACGGCGTTCCTTTTGTATTTTTTTTTAAATAGATAGTGGCGTCCACTCCCTAAACGCGACCCAACTCACACTTTGACGCGCTGTTTCACCACGACACCGACTAAACGCAGCGATGCTCGGGAACAGCTTGGGAAAATGGCGGTGAAACACGCCGCCCTCTGCAGTCACGATGCGCCTCTCTCCGGCGTTTGATATGCCGGCCGGTGCTGCATGGGAGGACCGCAGTTATGCAGGGTGAGGGCCCCAGCGGGGGTCCTGGCGGGGAAGACAGAGACCCCCGGAGGGGCCCCGGACGGCTGGGGTCCACTCAGGACCCATGGCATGATATATATTTGAGGGGTCAGCAGCACTTCCTGGCCGACTGTCCCCTGTCCAGTGGCGGACCAGCCCGCCCACCCTACCCCTGTAGGGGCGGCCGAGACGCTTAACCCCCCCCCCCCTTTCCCCCGGACATCTTGCCGTGTGACGGCCACGATCCGCCCGGGCCGGGCGCAGCACAGCACCTGAGCCCCACCGCTGGGTCACAAATTTGATTTTGTGCGCCGTCCACATTCCTCTTCTACCTGCCGATAGAGCATGAAGCGGGGCCGTTCGGAGGAGTGAGATGCAGAGATGGGCCGGCGGCGGGGTGGGAGAGAGAGGGGAGCAGCCGGACGGTGCCGGACGGCCGGCGGATCACAAATGGGAATGGTGAGGGATGAGGCGCGGCCGGTGAGGCGGCGGGGCGGGGAGGGGCGGGGAGGGGAGGTGAGGTCTCTCAGCAGGCTGGGTGAGGTGAGGTGAAGGGGGGGAGGTGAGGTGAGGTTCGGATATTGCACAAGTTTGGCCGCGTCGAGACACAGCGCCCGAGACCACTTTGAAGCGCTCGCGGTGGACCGACCCAACCCCGGAACACCTCTGTTCATCGCTCCGGGACCCCGGCGAATGACCCTCCTGCAAACCGGACCCACGCCGCCGTGCCGTTTGCTTTCCTCATATCCGGTCATGACCATCGCCTAGTCTTTGTCGATGAAGCAGAGCTCGAAGAAGAATGTGAGGCCACGCATTGCAGAGAGTTCGACAGGAACCTGTCGAGGGCACGACATTGTGCTGCGAATCAAGAATATTTTCTCAGAGTGAAGACGGTCGTTCCGTTCGGTGCCGGAGCTGGACCTTTGAATCCAGCATTGCTGGAATTTGACACGACTCTCGACGACCCGCGAGCCAGACAGAGCAGCGCCGTTGCTCAACCGACTCTCTGACTCCTCCCCTCCCTTCCCACCCTCCGTTCGCCCTCCTGTCCGTCTCCTCTCCAAAGCCTCTGGAGAAATTCAGAAATTACGCACACAAAAATCTGACAGTCTTTTGTAGAATGACTTTTCTATAAAATTTAAACATGTGCATAATATGTGTGTTTATGACACTGTGATTTTTTGTTATTCCCACTGTAATTGCACACCTTGTGAAACCAAATCTCAATTTTCCGCAAGAAAACAAAAGTTGTATCCCCCGCCCCCCAGCTTGCGAAGGAAGGGCAATCCTTGAACCGCGCCTGCTCCGAGCGACGGCTGTCTCTCTAACCCTTTTGTCTCTGCCAATTAAACCGGCGGCGCTACGACCGTTTACGTTTGTCAAATACCGCCCTAACCTTGAAGGACCACCTGGTAGACGGGGGCTCGGCTCGGCTCGGCTCGGCTCGGCTCGGCTCGGCTCGGCTCGGCTCGGCTCGGCTCGGCTCGGCACACCTGCTGCTCGCCTTAGTTGCGTCGCCCCTCCGTTTGAGTCGACCTTGCGGTGACCTCGGGGCCGGGTGGGGCTCAGGGCGGTGTTAGTCATCCCCTACACCTCTGAACCTGGATGTGTCGCTAACTCCCCCCCCCCCCCCCTTGACATATGAGGAGGGTGAGGAGGAGAGGCGCACCCCACACCTGGACTTTCTTTCTCTTACGAGGAACTGCGCAGATAGAAAACTTGCTCCAAAAACTTTCCGAAACACAAAGCTGTTCGGGCAGCATGTGTGCGCGTCATGTCTTCTGTGTCCCAGCCACCGCTGCACATGATGATGTGTGTGTGGCACATTCGCTGGTATCATCGGGATGGATCAATCTGCCACACCAAACGAGGGGGAGATCGGTGGGGGTAGGGGGAGGAGGGTCTCACGATACCTGCCACACACTCGCACACCCATAACATACACACACACACACACACACACACACACATACACATACACATACACATACACACACACACACACAATGGCAGTGTGCCGTGAACGGAGTGACGCCTGCACATTACCGCATTACCGGCAGCCCGCCTCTGATGGCCGGATCAGGTGGCGGGCGGTGGCGGCGCCGTCACTGCTCGGGTGCTTCCGACCGAGTTTCGGTCTTTCTCTCTCTCCCTGCATCCCAGCTCAGCATCCTCCCTCGCTCACTCTCTCTCTCTCTCTCCCCCTCTGATTCACCGCGCCATACACAATGAATGACCCAGCCGGGAGCCGGGAGCACGCTTCCCATTTCTGGTATCACACATATTGGTGGACGGAGTTGAGGGAGGGGACCAATCATCCAGGGGATAACTTCTATTTTTGAGAGGAGGGGAGAGGAAGCACCAGACAGTTGCACAAGAGCAGCCACCGACGTTTGGAAAGAATTTTTTTCCGACCCAGATGCGCGTGCGCCTATGTGTAAAATAGATAGAGTGGGGGAAAACATGAGACAGAAAGAGAGAGAGGAGAGAGAGAGAGAGAGAGAGAGAGAGAGAGAGAGAGAGAGAGAGAGAGAGAGAGAGAGAGAGAGAGAGAGAGAGAGAGAGAGAGAGAGAGAGAGAGAGAGAGAGAGAACAACTGTTAAAACTTTGCTTCGCACACACCCGCGCGCCGAGCGGGGTTTGCGCTGAGCGCCGTGAGGGTAGGCAGACCCGCCAGGCACGGCTGCTCGACGGGACGGTACCGCTGCGTTCGCAGGCGCTCTCCGTACGCGGCGTAGCATCAGACGTGCCTTCTCGACAAGGTTTCCACGAACCCGAGAGAAACGTGAAACTAACAAGACAGGCATGGAGAACGCGTTCTAGGACAGACTCGTTCTTTGATTCTTGAGGGAAAATAAGGTTTATGAGATTTTCATAATTCAATTTTCTCAAATTTCCAAACTTTTTTGCAATCAGTATTTGTTATTTTGTATCACATTTTAACTGGACTTAGCCTGGACAAGCCCTGCAGAGTACGCGAAAAGTGATTGTTGACTGCGGGCGACGGATGGTCCCATAAGACAAACTTCCACCGATCTGCGGTCTCTAAATACGAGTATTTTTGTTTTTTGTATTTTAGAAATCTAATATGTCATTTTCGAAACTAGATCAACGCCCAACCAAAACGCCCCCAAAACAGGATCTCTCCGTTACGCAGTTTTCGAGATGAATCGGGGTCTTAACTGACAGGGCGAGCGCAATACTCGTTCTTTTTTTGCTTCTACGTCATAGTAGTAGTAGAGGAAGCAAAGAAAGAGTAAAAATGTTCAGCTGCCCAGCAAAGTGGACTCGACTTTTTAGGCCTATTTTTGTTACAATTTTCGTCCGTAAAACAAAATTTTGATTATATTTTTGCCTGTTTGGAGGAAACCTGTTTATCGAAGAAGTTAACTCCGTGCCTTTGTACCACTGCGAACGTGCAGCAAAGTTCTTGCTCTTTGCACAAAAAAGAGAAAAGATGAAAGGGCATCCGAGCAGCGCTTAGCGCTAAGGGTATACGAGGCCCAGGGGAGCCGGGTGAGGGGGAGGGGATGCTGAAAAAGGGGTGGGGGGAGGGGGGGCAGAGGGCCTGCTCCCCCGCTATGCCACTTCCACGCCATGCCGGACGCCATCAGAGTGACGGAAATATTTTTAATAAATCTCCCCTTCTTTTCTTTTCCATCCCTTTGCTTCTACTTGGTGACTGTGCGGCAGACGCTGTGGCTCGACGCGGCGGGGTGGTGTCCTCGGCGGGCTGTGCAGGGGTGGGGGTGGGGGTGGGGGTGGGGGTGGGGTGGCGTCAGGGCTGCGCGCTGCGCCGGCCCGGGCCGCTGGCTGACGACTTACTGTCTTGGGCCTCATCATCAACATCTTCACCGCCAGATGCGTTCTGTGAGTTAATTATACCTGTTGAGCCTCCGTGTGCTCCAATCCCCGTCTCCTTGGATGACACATGTGCTGCTGACATTCCGCCGTGACGTGTCCCGTATCACAAAGGCTCACGGATCGTATAGGCGGGCCCCGCTCCGTGTGTTCGTATATGTGATGGCAAAGAGAGTGGGGTGTACTAAGTACGCTGAGACGAGAGTGGATCCTGGATAATACACGATTTTTTTTTAATTTTTTTTTTGCCTAAATTCACGAGGAAAGTTTCGCAAGGTTGCCAACCTTTCAGGAGCGGTGCCCGCGGTGCCCTTCGGGTCGGCTGGGGGAGCCGGTGGCCCGTGCCGGCCGTGCCTCCTCACTGGACCTGACTGGAACCGCCCCATTTGAACATTAAACCAGCGAGGCTCTTTATGGGGCCTTCGGACGTGAAGACCACTCTCGACATACGACGTCCTCGCACGGGGACGGGACCTGCGGGGGCCTGCGGGGGCACCACCACACGTTTCTCCTCATGTCTGCTCGTCTGCCAACATTGCGACACGAACGGCATCTGCTCGGCGGGTGTCCTCGGGGCTGCCCTGCTCATCCCAGTGGACTCCACGCGCGGCCCGTGGGGACGCCAACTAGTTGAAATGGGCGCTTCTCGCCGCTCCGCCCCGCTCCGCCCCGCTCCGCCCCGCTCCGCCCCGCTCCGCCCCGCTCCGCCCCCACTTGTGCCGCGGCGCGGGCTAAGCTTGGCCAGCTTCTCTGTTCACTTCTCTCTTTCATTACGGCCGCCCCCAGCCGCCCCTCTCCGTTTCACCATCAGCGCGCACCCGTAGCGTTGAGTGCCACTGGTGTCAGTGGCAAGTGTGTGTGTGTGTGTGTGTGTGTGTGTGTGTGCGCGCGCGCGCGATGGGTTGGGAGAAGCGGGTTCCACGCCCACACCTGTGTTCGACACTACGTTTCCTCCAACAGAGAACGCCGGCATTACCAGGGGGGCCCCAGTCCACGCCGTGGTCATATAATGTGAGTTGGAGTACTCACAATGACTGGGAAAAAAAGTGTTTCAGCTTGACAGTGTTTCGCTAGCGGGCTCGCTGAAAATTGGGAGCCTGGGCACTCGTCCAATTTGGCAATCATACTGGCAGTCGGTTAAAAGTCTTGCCAAAATTTATCGTTTAAAGCTCACGCCGATATAGTGACAGTTTTTACTTGCAACAGGATGATTCAGAGTCATCAAGCCGAACTCTACCAAACCCGAAGGTGTGGCCATTTATATTTTTGTCCCTGCAATATTTGAAGTGTGTGTGTGATACCCCTTTCCAGTATACCGCAACGGATCCCCAGGCCGGTCCAGGCCAGCAAACTGGGAGCGTACAGAGGGAGAGAAAGAGGGAGAGAGAAAATGGTCGGTGTGTCCGCCACAGAGCCGCCGCCCCCGCCGCCGCCCCCGCCCCCGGGCCTGCCTGCGCTGCGCTGCAGAGGGATAGTGGAGCCGTTGCCATGCAGCAGTGGCTGTCGGTCGATTGTCGATTGACTCTCTGTCTCTCTCTGTCTCTGTCTCTCTCTGTCTCTCTCTCTCTCTCTCTCTCTCTCTCTCTCTCTCTCTCTCTCTCTCTCTCTCTCTCTCTCTCTCTTTCTCTCAGACAAGTGCCTTCGGAGGAGCGTGAACCGTCATGGCTCTTATTATCGGCGTCTCGCTCCCACAGGCCCACGCGCTCTCAGACCAAATTCTCCCCCTTCCTCTTTCCCCCTTCTCATGGATCGATTCCCCGCTATCAGAGTGAAAGAGGCCACCGGAAGGAGTTGTGCCGCTGTTTGGCCGGCAACAAAATGGCGGGGGTCCTACAACAAACAGAAGCGCTCTCCAATAGCTGTCGCACGCGGCCCGCCAATAGAAAGCTCACGCACAAAGTCTACGGCGTCCGCGGCCCGCGAGGCGCGCGCACACGTGGAACTTTATTCTTCCCTACATTCCCGTTTTATTGGGCATCAAATTTTACGGCAATGTAGATTTTGCCATCGCTAGGTCCCTGCGTCCTACGTGTCCCGGCGGCCCCTATCCCCCGACCACCGGTCATGTCCCTCTCCGTGTCTCTCTCTCTGCCTCTCTCTCTCTCTCTCTCTCTCTCTCTCTCTCTCTCTCTCTCTCTCTCTCTGTCTCTCTGTCTCTCTATCTCTCTGCTCGCTTTATGTGGGCGGTAGGAGCCAGGCCGGGCCACAAAGTGCAAGACCTGCACGGGAGGGCTTCGGGGGATTGATGACTCCCCCTCCTCTCCTCCTCCTCCTCCTCCTCCAACCAGGAAGATGATAGCCTCTATCGCTGTCTCATGTCGTCGGTCGGGTCGGATGAAGCAATTCACAGGCCCCCAAGTAGAAAGTGGACAGTAAAATTATTGCGCCCGTCTCTGCGTCCTCCTGCTTTCTACCCGTCGGTTTAGAAGAACGTGGCCCCTGCTCTTCCGTTTTGAACTCTTTCGGAAGAACTCTAATAATGCAATATCGCACCGGACGAGCGCTCGTGGGTCGTCTGGCAGCTTAGCCTCGTGGGACCAAAGGCGCTACAAATCAGGCGGAGCGAGTCTCGGAAGAAGAGGACAAGGAAGAAAAGACTGGCGGGCAGACAGATGGGCGGACAGACGGACAAGCACACAGACAGACAGACAGACAGAGCGGCGTGCCGAGCTTGATTATCCCTCCGGGTTGGGCGGACGCTGCTGTTGCTGGGGCTTGTTGCTGCCGGCCGCCAGCTCGGTCGGGTTCCGGTTGGCTCAAGGGCCGGGTCACGGTCTCATCCCATTGTAGCCCCTTAAACTGCGGGGGCCAACCGCAGGAACTTACTACCTGGCGCCTGGCCTGGCCTGGCCCAGTCGGCACGGACTACACATCTCGCTGACGTGCACTTTGGGCCCCAGCAGCCCCCGGCCTTTGGGAAGCTCTCACACGCGATTGGCCACCCCCAGGCCATTAGTCTGAGTGAGCCGCGGAGTGGCAACGCTGTAAATCCAATGTGCTATGAAATCAAGCGCTATTTGATTTGGAAGGAATGTCCAATTCAATAGGGTATTCCCACGAAGGGTTTGAACGGAAGAAAAAAAGAACAAAACTACTTCTAAAACGTGGTGGTGGGGCCAGGGGTTGGCAGGTGTGCGCAAGCGCGCTCACTGCCTGGTTTCTCTCACCACCGTCTTGTAGAAGTCGTTCTGTTCTTCTTACTTCCGGCCAAATCCCTAGTTGGAACACCCCATTCAACTCTACATTTGTTTTTACCTTGCGTAATTTTTTTTTTGCTTTCCTCCACTTACCCCACGCTATGGCCGAGACCAACCTAACCCCAGCAAACTCATCCCAGCTCATCCGAACCCAACCTAACCTCATCAAACTTATTCTAACCCAACCGCATCGGACCCCACCTAACCAAAGACCCTAATATGGCCCTAACCTGACCCGTGTCCGTCGCAGGGCGTGCTGGGTCTTCTGAGCGGCATCCAGGGCCGCTGTTTCTTCCGGCACTGCTACCAACTGTTCGGCGAGGCGCTCGACATCCTGGCGCTGCTCAACGGCGCCATCAACTTCATCCTGTACTGCGCCATGAGCCGGCAGTTCCGACAGACCTTCCGGCAGCTCTTCAGCCCGGCCTGGAGCTTGGCGCTGGCGCCCTGGTGCAGGAAGGCTTCGGCCACCACCACCACCACGGCGTCCAAGAGGTGAGCGGCCACCGCGGCCACCCAACCCACCCAGCCAGGGATGAACGGTCGGAGCTGGGGCGGCGCGCAGTAGGGTATTCCGGAGAATGTTCACACCGGAAATGAAGAAGAAGTCAAGAAGAACACCAGAGGGGAAAAACGCGGGTGTCATGAGGGTTACCATGACGAACCGCTGATGTTCATCTTGACTTCTTCATTTCCGGTTTGGACCTTCTCAGAAATACCCTACCCACGCATCAAAAAGAACCCGAATTTTATTTTTACAGTGAATCGATTACGATGGAGTCAAAACTTGACGCTATCGATCTCGAATTAGCATGATTTGGGGAGCATTCCTGGCTGGGAACGTAACCTAACATTCCTCTTAGAACTGACGTAATCTTGTGGTAAGTATAGGGGTATAGGTTAGGAAAGCCGCCCGGTCGACCTCACATTCCTCCACCACCACATGTGCCCAGGGGCGAGCGCTCGCCAAACCCAGCTTCCAGGCCCAACCGAGAGATTCTTTTCGCTGCCGGGGCTGTAATAATATTTCGAGGGAATATCAATAACACGGAATACTTCCAACAATTTGCCCCTCATACCCCTCCTGTGATATGGGCAGTAACAGGAGCGAGCGAAAGGAAAAGGGGGGGGGGGGGGGGGTTAGAGCGCTCCTGGAGCGGCTGCTTACGTCGTAAGGGCAGGCCGGCCAGTTCAAACTTCGCACGCGCATCCCCCCCCCCCCCGATCCCTCAGCCACTCTCTCGCTCCCACGTGGAGGACAAATTTGCTGGTCGGACGAAACAAAACATTTGGCGATGAATCGATGCAACGGTGCGACCGAGAACCGATATGCTGTCCTAATCCCCCCCCCTCCCATCCCCACTCTGTCACTTCGGTCTGATAATGTTCGCTTGAGTCTGAGGGAAACATATAATAATTTCCGTGGCGTTGCGGGTTACCCGTTGTGTACACAGCAGCCGCCGTTGGCACCAACTGTTGCCGCCGCGGTGAGGGCGACTTAAAGAATTAAACGGGGCGGCAGCGGACGCGAGTGCCCCGTAATGGCTTCGGATGCGGCAACTTTTCGCCATAAAAGTGGCGCGCCGCAGCCCCGCATGCGTGCTGTAGATTACATGGGGGAGCAATAATAGGCAAGCGGTTCTGCAGCTCTGTAAAGAAAAATACAAAGTAATATAACTCAGGATACGCCAACTACAAAAAGACTCAACATTGAGGCTGCTCCTGTGATATTTCCCCATTATTAAAAATGGTCGACGTCTTGTTTTGCAGTGCCGCAACGAACGGATCCGTTGTCGCGCTGAGAGGCACGTCCTCCGCAAACGGAGTGCCTGCTGCTGGCAACGCCTCCACCGCCGCAGCCGCCGCCGCCGCTCCCAACGGCCACAACAACAGCGCCACGGCCACGCTCCTCACTACCACCACTACCACCACTACCACAGCCCAGACCACCGCGTTGTGACGCGACGGACCTCATCAACAAGTTTCACCGCAATTACAACGAAGTAGCAAAACTTGAGGCATTTTAAAACATTAGAAACATTTTTGGGGGTAGATTTTCCAAGAGGTCTTTAGCATTGCAGTGGTTAAAGTAAAAGTTTTGTTTCGTGATTGCACACAGCTGAACAAATAGACCGGGGGTGGGTGCGCCAAAGTAGTGTCCCAATGTGCAGATTTATTCCAATTTTGTGCAGATAGGGGCTCCGGGGGGGGGGGGGGGGTTACACAGCTCGATGCCTGCGATGCCTGGCGGGTGACAGCACTGGCGCGGCGTTCTCCTGGCACTGAGATTGCTGCTGCCAGTGCCGCCTCCCGCCACCAACACCCATCGGGCCGCAGCCTGCTTCCCCAATGCAATACTTTTACTCGGAGATGTGGGCGATGGAATAGCCATCGCTAAAACACCGGACGATTACGTCGAGCGCCTGCGAATGCCAGGGTAGGCCAGCCCGCAGGGCACGCGTGCATTCAGGAGTCGGAGTTGCCTACCCATCAGGCGCCGTGCGTGTTGCCGGTTCTGCTAGCGAGGGGAGGAAACCTCGGTGGCTAACTCGCTAAGCGGCAGCAGCAGGGGTGTTGCCTGATGGTGTCGCCCGTGTGTCTGTGCGAGCCCCCCCCCCCCCCCCCCCGCGGGGGCGTGCGTCGTCTGCTGCACTGGGGTTGGCCATAATAACACCCAACTTAGATTACTTGTCTGCAAAGCGCAGTAGTGGGGGCCCGCCGTCTAGGTCATGAATATTTTCGCGTCGTGTCCGCAAGGCCCGGTCCGTGGGCCCTGCTCAGGGGCTGTTCACATATTACGTCACGCTTTTTTGGCCAATATTTTTACCCCCCCCCCCCCCCTATTGTCACGGGGATAACCTAACCTTCCCATACATTTAAGATAGGGCTGTCACGCTTGACACGGACCCCCTCCCCCTGTAAGTGTGACGTAATATGTGAACAGCCCTTCAGCCCCATCCCGCAGGCCCGCAGCCAGGCTGTGTAACCCTCTGGGCTATCGTCGGCAGAGCTCGCACTGCTTGGGAGCCATCAGGGGTGTGTTCCCTGTGACGGCGGCCAAGCCGAGCCCGGCCGAGCCGCGCTGAAGGCCGTTCCCAGCAGTGGTGCGTCGGGTCTGCAAACAGATTATTGTACATAGAGTTTGTCTCGTGTCCCGTTTTAATTTGTGTAAAATAGGGTTAAAATGTTCGATTTGTACCTCATTTTCAACGTGGCCGCAGCCCGTGCTTTGTAAATAACGATATTACTCATGTAATTTGCCAGCGTACGAAAATAAATAAACCGTAATTTTCATGATCATTTTTGCATCACCCGCTTTTTCTTATCATTCCTCGCACCCGATCTACACACGAGAGAGAACAGTCCACACCGGTCTTTCCAGCAACCTGGTCGCAACGCACAGCTAATTAAAGCAAGACCTCGCACCTCGCGGCAGTGGTGCAACCAGAGACCGCAAACCAGTGGCCTTCTTCGGGCTCCGTGCTGGGACTGCCTGGCAGCCGAGCGGACAGCAAGCGCAGAGCGCTGCGACAGACAGACAGAGCGCTTGGGCAGCCTACGGCCCGGCCAATGCTAGCCGGCTTGTCAAACCCGAGCGAGCCAGACCGTGCCTCTATGCGCCGCTCTCTTCCTTCCGGCCGCTGCCGCACGCCCGAGCTGCGTAACCCTCCACTGACACCTTGCCTCAGGCTCGGATTGGATTGGGATGGGTTCGGGGGGTTGGGCTGCGACTTAACGGCCGGCAGCAGCCTCAGCACGAAGCAGTCCACTCGTTTGCGGCATCTGGGTGCAACGCCGTCGGAAACGACTCGCGCGCAAAGCCGGACGTAGAACGACCGCAGTGCCATCCCTCGGGAGAAATTGTAAACACACTGGGAAGGTGGCGGACGGGGAGTGACAGAGAAGCTCGGGGTGACGACGGCCATCGGGACAGATAGACAGAGCGAGAGAGCGAGAGAGAGAGAGGAAAGAGAGAGAGAGAGAGAGAGAGAGAGAGAGAGAGAGAGAGAGAGAGAGAGAGAGAGAGAGAGAGAGAGAGAGAGAGAGAGAGAGAGAGAGAGAGAGAGAGAGAGAGAGAGCTCGCAGCAGAGACAACCCCCGCGGGGCGGGCACAGTAAGAATATTATCTATTTATCTTTCGCCGCCCGACCTCCACACGCGTTCCCGGCGCTGCTCCACCGCCTCGTTCCATCTTTATAAACTGTAAAATAAGGGGAAGACGAAGGGAAAAGGGGGAAAATGCTGGAAAGGAAGCAGCCGCCTCCTTCATTATTCACCGCGGCTTTCCGTCTATAAAGAAGTAAAGCGAGCCGGCCGTAGGCGTGCTTTATCACCCACTGCGGGGCGGAGCGGGGCGGCGGGGGGGGGGGGCACGCCTGTTGGCTGAGGAGCAGCCACCTGTTGGCGAGGCGGCGGACTTCCCCGGGCGCGCGGGGTAGCGCCGCCGGAACAGCCGGAACCCACCCCCGTGGGTAGGCGCCCCGCCGGCACGGTGTATATCCACCACACTCGCAGAGCGCACATCCGCGCGGGGTACACGAGGGGGGCGCGCCTGGACGGGTGTGTCCCTCTGGCGGCGCCGCGCAGAACTACCCCCGCACCGCATCCGTGCCCTCGCACGCCACCCTGTCGCTCTTTCCGCCGGGAGGCAATCTGGTTCGCGGGCCGCATCGCGCTGTTTTGTTTAATCGGACGCGACACGACGAAAACCCTCATCAATTAGGTAACGCTTGATCGCCGCGCGTGTTGTCTCGACGCCAATTACCCGTTATATCATCGCCCCCGGAAAAGAGAAGGGGGGGGGGAGTTGGAGGGCCCCTCCATGCCCGCCACCGGCCGCCGACGCAGGTGCCGCTGCGAGCAGCACGGCAGCGCTCGGCCACAAATCCGCGGGCCTCGGCGGCTGACAACAACACCCCGACAGCCTCCCCTCCGACCCCAGGTCCCCGCCAGGGCCCCGCCAGGGCCCCGCCAGGGGTGCCTCGGTGCCCCTCAACATTTCACTCCCCCTGGCGAGGCCCTGTTGGGGGCACCGCCCTGCGCCCGCCGCCGCGTGCATGCCACGCACATACAGGTCGTAAAAAAATCTCACGGCCGCGCAGCAGCGGCGGTGGTGGCGGCATTTGCATGTGGGCCGTTCCGTTTCGTCGTTCCGTTTTCGCGGAGAGAACGAGAGGCCTGGCGGGGCGGGGAGGGGCGGGGCGGGGAGGGGGGGAGGCGCGGCGGGGAGGCGCGGCGGCCCGAGTGAGTTATTGCTGCCGTCTGTTTGTCCCGGGCGGAGCGGCATCGCCAGGCATCGCTGGATGTGCTGTGCGGTAGGAGTCGGGGGGCCGAGCCGAGCCGAGCCAAGCCGAACCGAACCGAGCCGAGCCGAACCGAGCCGAGCCGGCTTCCCGCCGACGCCTCCAGGCCTCACACTCACACACAGCCGCACACTCCCGCCGCTGCGAGAAACGCGAAAAAAAGCCCAATCGCGAGGGATCGTAACCCTTCATGCTGCGCCTCCCTCCCCCCCCCTCTTCTGCCCACTCTAACTCCCCCCCCCTGCCGTGGCAGCGAAGGGGAGGGAGGGCGGCAAGCGGAAGCGTTGCGCGTCGTGGAAAGTCTTGGAAAAATACACAGGCAACTCCCTCCCTCCCCTCCTCCTGCCTTTCTTGCCTCGTAGGGAAGGGTAAGCTGGGATGAAGCGTCTTTAGCGACGCTCCACGCGGTTTTATATACTCTCTAGTCCCGCAGTGGTTGGAGGTGAGGGAGCCCCCCCCCCCCCCCCCCCTATCCCCGCACGCTGCCCGCCCGGCTCCTATCCATTACATACGTCCGAATTTGGCCAGCGCTCCAGCAAATGAAATGTTTGGCTTACTCTGTGAAAGTACTGTTGGGTTAGCGAACAATTAGCAGGATTTGGGAGAAAAATACATATCCACAAAACGCGAATTCTAAGAATTTTTTTCGTCGTGTACACGACGTGCGTGGCGCGTGGCGGCGTGTGTCAGCGCCGTAGCAGTGCCGTGCCGTGCCGTGCCGTGCCGTGCCGTGCCGTGCCGTGCCGTGCCGTGCCGTGCCGTGCCGTGCCCACGCCCCGCGCCGCACCGCGTGTCTGCGAGGAGCAAAAATGTGGCGGAAATCTGCGGGACGGAACGTCAGCGAGCAGCCAGCCAGACAGAACGTGGTGCGGAGACGAGCGGGGGGGGGGGGGGACATGCGCTGCGCACCCCCCCCCCCCCCCACTTTCCCTTCCTGCCCCCCCCCCCCCCCCCCGCCTGTCGGCAGAAATGCAAAAAGCCAATCGACATGGCATGCGCTGCTGCTGGTCCGGACCGCGGCGGCGGTTGCAATCACTCGCTGGTACTGGCGCGGTCCCTCTGTGGCCGACTGCAGCGGGGGAGGGGGACGGGGAGGGGGAGAGGGAGGGGGGGAGGAGCCAAGCCATCAAACGTCCAGCATTTTCCATTCGATTTGGCATTTACCGCGCGCCAGCGAGATGATTATGGAATAGTTTTGCGGGCCGTTTCCGGGGGGGGCCGGCGGCGGACGGGGCAGCGGTCGGGAGGAGGGGGAGGGGGAGGGTGGGGGGGGGGGGGGCTTTCGGCACGTCCGCAACGGTTATTCTCCGTTATCATGCGTATCACGGGGGACCGAGAGGAGAGGTAGGGCGGAGGGGAGGAGGAGGGCAAGCGTCCTGATTGCCAGTCCCCCGCTCGCCTCTCTCTGTGGCACACACAGAAATATTGCAAATGGAAGTATTGGCGCTGCGCTGCTCTTCGCTGCTCTGCGGCCCTGCGGTGCCCCTGGCTCCGGCCTATTGTCCTCTGTCCTGTCCCCGGTGCGGTACGGGCTGACACCGGCCGGCACTGGCCCCGGGATGAGGATGGCCGCTGCAGTGGCCGGCAGTGAGCCGACACGACATATAAGTAGCGGTGCGGCCGGCTGGTTCCCGCGTGTAATAGGGTATTCCGGAGTAGAGCTTGACCGGAAACAAAAAGAAGAAGAAAAGAAGCGTCGGAGCTACTCCGCGCGGCCCCAGCAGCATGCACATCCCCGGGCCTCGTGCTGGAAGTCTGCACTGCACTGTAGTAAACCCTACCAAATGGTCGTATCGTCAGCCAGCACCAAACTTTTGAGTCGGCTCGTGGCGGGCGGCGCGGCACGTGCTGCGTAACTTTTCATACCGTTGGCTCCCAGATCCACTTTTGTGTGGTTCTTGTCGTCTTCTGGTTTCCGGTCAAGCTTTACTCCGGAATACCCTATTCAATACGAAGCCGGAAGCGGACAGCGGCGCGGCGCGGAGAGGTGAGAAGAGTGTCCAAGGCCAAGCCTCGGCGAGCCCAGGGCAGGCGGCAGGACTGCATGAGGTGGACCCGGAGCGCCCCAACCACGTGGGACTTTCTCCCCCTCCCGGTGCCTGTCTTGTGGCGGGGGGCGCTTGGGATCCCGCGGGACCATGAGCCACGGCTGTTTCCCGCTTCGTCTTTCTTTCTCTCTCTCTCCCGTCTCTCTCTCCTTTTTAAATTGCGCGCCTTTGCGTCTTTTCAGCATTTCAATGAGCCCGACGCTGCCGCTCCAGTACCGGTGCTGGCACGCAGGTACGCTTGGGGGACGTGGCCCGACGTCCGACCAGTCCCCGACGAGACGGGAAAGAGGGGGGGGGGACGGTGCGTCTGTAATGTATAAGTGAACCGTTGGCAGTCGTGTGGTGGAAACCACAGCAGGCAGCAGGCTGAGTCCGTCACCACCGCCATGCACAGCTCGGCCTGGCTGGGCTCGCGGCCCGGCGGCACAGTACCACTTCCTCGGATCCATTATTCAGCTGACCGGAGAGGACAGGCAGGGATCTGCCCCCTGGCCGCCTCTGGCCGTCTCTGGCCTATTCCAGTAATGAAGTATGTCTCGGGGGCCAGCCCCCAAGGCCAGCGCCCAGGCCAGCCCGCAGGGCACCGCAGGGCACCGCAGGCCCGTAGCTCCTGGGGCAGCCAGCCGCTCCCTCCGCCTCCCCCGGCACGCCCGTGGCCTGCCTGGCGTCGCCTGGCGTCGCCTGGCGTAGCGTCGTGTGCGCAGCACTCATAAATCTCCTTTCCCCACATTTCCATAATGGGAGAGTCACGATGTAAGCGCACGGCTTTTCTTTCATTCTCACCGGGCCTGGCTGCCTGCCTGCCTGCCTGCCTGCCTGCCTGCCTGCCTGGCTGCCTGCCTGCCTGGCTGCCTGCCTGCCTGCCTGCCTGCCTGCCTACCTGCCTGGCTCCCTGCCTGGCTGACTGCCTGCCGTGGTGCCCTTACGTGCTGCTCTTACTTTCCCCGTCCGTCCTTGAGGAGCTCGGCGGGGGGTCGGGGTCAGTCCGATCGCGGGATGGAGGAGGTCGAACGGTCACACAGCGGCGCCGCTCTGGCCCCCACGGCCGGCCCCCACGGTCCCCCGCGGCGCCTGCGCACACATTAGCAGTGCCTATTGCTAGCCCGAGCCGCCTCCGCGCCGGCCAGCCGCCGGCCCACCGCGTCCGCCAGTCCCGCAGCCCCCGTTGCGGCTCAGAACGCTCAGCCCCAGCCCCCCGGTGGAGCCGGTGGAGAGGTGCGGCCCTGCTGCCCAGTCCCGGGTCCGGCCGGAGGGGGGCGGGGATGGGGGGCCGTTTACAGGGTGGGAGGCAGCGAGCGTGTATGGAGGAGGGGGGGGGGGGGGGCGGTGACGGGGCCAGAGCGCAGCCCAATCAATTATTCAAATATGACTTGTGCGTCTGTGTGCATGTCTGTCCGCGTCCGCTCCTCCCCGCACACTGCCTCTCTGGGCCCGGGCCTGACGGCCTGGCGGCCCTGGCAGGCCCAGCACGGAGCCCGGCCCTCGCGGTCCACATCCAGGCCGCTCCTTCCACCCAACGCTTTTCCGGGCGTTATTTCCGTTGAGTCCAGGTTAGGTCCGAGAGGCGAGAGCCTTCGAGGGTTGTCAGTGGAGGCCGCACTCGAACCCCGCCAGGCTAGAAGCCAAAAAACCGTGGGGATTTGAAGTTTCTGAGTACTTACGACGTTTCAGAAATGAGCAGAAAATTTTCAAGAACAACAAATACATATTATTTATTTTCAAAAAAAAAATTGAAAAACCGTATTTACTATTCTGCTATGGGAGCTCGACCACACTGAGGGACCTGCCGCCGTCTCCCCAAGCTAGGCACACGACCAGCCACTGGCACAGCCACTGCGTTCCGGTTCTCGTCTAGGACCGGGGGACCGCCGAGTCCTGCTGCCCGCCGTTTGACCCTGCGAGTGAACCCTTCCGCGACAAACGCACAGTCAGTCCGGAACAAGTCATGCCGTGGCCGCCGTGTCGGGCTGCGGGCACCGGGGCGGTGCCGGCCGGGCATATCTTGGTAATATGTAGGGGTGTGTGCTCCCCTGTCCTCTTGTCTCTAAACGCCCTGGAGGTGTGTTCCAGTATGCATGGAATATATACTTTTTTCGCCACATTTCTCTCTCTCTCTCTCTCTCTCTCTCTCTCTCTCTCTCTCTCTCTCTCTCTCTCTCTCTCTCTCTCTCTCTCTCTCTCCAGCTTCCCTGTCTCTTGTCTGGGATGCGTTGCTGCAGAGCTGCAGCATTGCCTGCAGTCACTCGGAAAAATATAGTCAGCATAAATCGAGATGACTAAATGCATTACTGGTCCATCCGACCCCGCCTCAGTCGTTTTCGCCAAAATTGAATTTAAAAAAAATCATTCACTAAACCCATGGTGATTTTTTTTACTCGATTAGATTTTCTTTTGGGGAGTGAAGAAGGAACACACATACACACAAACATCACCAAGTAGATGAACACAATACGACGCAACACCCCCCCGTCAAAATCCATTTCGGCCCACCCGCTGACAGGAAGAGAAAGGATAAACACCGGTGGAAAGGACCAAAAACATTCAGTAACTCCCTGACGTGTGACATCGCTATCGTGCATGGGAGGGCAGAAAATGAGACCAGCCGAGAGGAAGAAACAAGATCAAGTGCGAGGGAGAGGGCGAGATAGGAGCGAGTGCGCGAGAGCGAGGGGGGGGGGGAGGGGGTTAGCGAGAGGGAAGGGTAAAGCGAGCGGACGCGGCGTCCGGCAACAGGCTCAAGTCGCCTGCCGCGCCGCCTCCACACTTCTTCATTTAAATGATAATATTCTCCCTGAAGACGCGCGGCGCGACAAGACAGCCGAGTCGGAATGACGGTGGGGTGGAGGGGCGAAAAACAGGCCCCTTGGTCTTGTTCACTTTCTTGTTCCCCTCTGCTTGCAGCAGCGAAGCGACGACCTTGGCGCCCTGACGTGTGTGCAGCCACAGCCTCTACACCCACGGCTCTCAGCGACCCTTAACCTCGACGAAAATAATTTTCACTGGAAGCTGTGAACAATGATGCGAGTTTCGAAATTAATTCCCGCAAATTCCACGAACTTGGCCACAGCTGTAAGCAATGTCACAAATCGGGTCAGTAAGTGAAAACCCCACTTCTCCGGAGATGTAACCCAGACTTTAGTGCCACACGAGATTTGGAACACGACTGTCCCAGTCCTGTTCCACTTATCGTTAGAGCTCCAGGTTTCGTATAATTAGAAGCTATGTTTTAGCTCAGCGCAAGAATCTCTTGTGTTTTTGCACATGAAAGTTCGTGTCAGTGATTTCGAAAACTTTTCATTTACAGTGGGGACGTGCGGGTGGACGATTTAACGAAATGAGGGAGGGAGGGGAGAAAGGAGCAGGAGGAGAAGAAAGGAGAGAATTAAGAGGTTGAGGACAAAAGAGTTGCCGGTCGAGATCGGGAGAGACAAAGAAAGTCGAAATGGAGAAGTGAAGGCAGCCGGGCGGGAGGGAACAGCTGCTGCAGGAAATCACACGAAAAGTTTCCCCAGTAAACTCACGACTTTTTAACATCGGCGAGTATAAAATATTCCCTTCCGCCTCCCGCCTCCCTGGTCTGGCCGGGAAGGGTCTTTCAGTAGGATTCTTATGGAGACGATGGCTTCGGGGCTCCCGGGGACGGGGCTACACAGTAGCTACTGATGCAAGAATGTTGGGAAGGCGGACGGGGGGAGGGGACACCAATTAATGCGTTTCGTTTCA
Organism: Odontothrips loti; assembly: GCA_038380765.1. Taxonomy (NCBI): domain Eukaryota; kingdom Metazoa; phylum Arthropoda; class Insecta; order Thysanoptera; family Thripidae; genus Odontothrips; species Odontothrips loti. The sequence continues at coordinate 8,597,001 of CM076252.1, forward strand.
ATCTGGTTTTGTTTCGAAAGCTCGACAATCATGGCTGTAAATGAAACAATGATGATTAGCATCGTTGAAGCGTTGATAATGGCTTCATCATCAATGCTAATGAGCAACAGTAACACATCGATGGATGAGAAATTAGCAGTGGACGCGTGCCCAAGGGACTAGGCTGAGCAAGTGCTTGGGGTGTATTGGCGTGCGTTTCTCCCAAGCCTTGCGGGCCCTGCAGCGACAAACCTCTACAGTCTCTCCGTCTTAAGAGCACGCAGTAGGGCTGGCCTGTTATGAGTGGCCTTTCTTTAGGTAATACCAGCTCTCGTGGTAAAAACAAATTGTTGAACTCGGCCGAGGTAATAGCGGAGCGCTACAGCACGCTCCGTGCAACTGTTGCCTGCGTGCGCGGTGTTAGGGGAAGAGAGGGGGAGGCGGCACAGGCAGCTGCCAGAGGATCCCATCTCCGAGTATGGAAAATTGGAGTTGCGCTGCAGAACGGGACGTGACTATTTTGGACGCAAGTGCGACCTGGGCGCGGGGGTGAGGGTGGGGGATGGGGGTACAGGTGGAAAGAAGGGAAGGGGTAGGGGGGGGGGGGTAGAGGGCGATACGTGGAGGGCAGACGCGTGGCCGAAGAGAATTACCCCGGGGCGGAAGAGAGGGTCACGTTTCCGAACTCAACAAAGTCGATGACTCGCAGCCACGCCCCACCGACGCACTTCGAGCGCCCCCTCCCCCTCTCTCCCCACTCTCTCTTTTTATCTCTCTCGCCCTCTGGCCTTTCCTCTATGCTCCCGCACCCACGCTCCGCACTTCCCCGCTCCTGTAAAGAGTGCCATGATTTAGTTTCCACGGAAACTTCACAAAGAAATGGCTGACTTCTCGCTGTCGGCCCACGACCGTCGGCTGGAATTACCACCTTTCTACATCGCTAAGAAGGGGAGCGAACATTGCTGTGCCACTGACTAGTACGGAATGAAGTGAGCTTGCTCCCCACCCCATTTGTGTTCGTTAATGCAAGATACCGCTTTCTCTAAAAGAATGTCAACGATCAAATTACTAGCCGTGAGTGATATTGTGCATACTTGATTTTGGGCTGTTCAGATACCACGTAGACACATTTTGGGGCACCCCCCCCCAGTGAAGTGGACGTTTTTTCGCGGTTTTCCTTTTTCCTCTATTCTCTGTTGAACTGAGAGCTTCAGCTGGGCATATTTGGTTTCTGATAAGACAAAAAATACTTGTTTGAAGAAGATATTGCGCTATTGATACTCTAGCCACTGTTGTCCCGCAGAGAGCAGCACCGTTAGCTCGCGCAGGGTGCTCTGTCCGCGCGCTGAGCCTGGCCAGCCGCCTTGTCCCATTCGCCATTCGCCGCTGTCACTCGGCAGTGTATAGTGTACTCCGTCTGCGGTCAGGGTCAGTCCGATGTCTTCGCGTGTAGATGTGCCCACGTGAAGTGTCACGACACCGATCTTAGTTCTGAGGACCCAGCGGTTTGGCACGAGATGAAGTACTCACGCCGCTTAGCCAGGCGATGCGTCGTCCTGTCGTGTTCGTGGTGTTTCCTGGAGTCCGATACAACCGATCCCCCCCTTCCTCCCTGCCGGAGCCTGGCGGAAAGACCGCGAGCCGAGAGGAGATTAAATGTCACGAGGGAAGTGATCTGGAAATCACACTCACACACACACACACACACACACACACACACACACACACACACACACACTGTATCTATCGGGGACGGCCCGCTCGCCTGTCGGGGACGACGGAGGACCCTCGCAGAAGTGACATTAGCAGGAGTTCCTCCAGCACCTCTATCAGGC